>JAMPIV010007809.1:0-471338 GCA_024509875.1 Oreohelix idahoensis | reverse complement strand
ACAAATTGGATGGCAGGGTCCAAATACAGTTCTAGAGAAGGTGTCTAGAACAAATTATAAGATAGATAAGAAGGGGAAAGAAAAAATCTATCATGTGAATCTCCTGAAGAAATATTTGGAAAGAGAACATCAGGAAGAGACACACTTGTTGACCTTGTCCATCGCCATGGAGATGAAAAAGGAACCACTTTCATCATTTGAATATCCATTACACCCTGTGAGACAGCAGCACAGGTGAAAATCAGTACACATTTAACGAAAACTCAGAAAGAGAGAGTGCAACAGGTTCTAAATAATCATGCAGAGGTGTTAACAGACCGACCAGGGCATACAAACCTATTGGAATATGATATGAAACTCATAGACTCCACACCTGTCTGTATGAAACCATATTCGATTCCGTTTGCTAAGGAAAAAGCTTTGAAGGAAGAGATAGACTATCTATTGAAGGAAGGAATTATTTCGCACAGTGAGTCTTCGTATAGTTCCGGTGTTGTACTCTTAAGGAAGCCCTCTGGAGAACATAGACTCTGTATAGATTACAGGAGACTGAATGCTATTACAGAAGGACAGGTGGATCCATTGCCGGATACAAATCAGCTGTTTGCCAGACTAAATAAAGCTAAATATTTCTCAAAAGTGGATCTGAGTAAAGGATACTATCAGATTCCAGTAAAGCCTGAGGTTAGACCATACCTAGCTTTTAGTACCTCAGAAGGACACTATGAGTTTAATAGATTGCCATTTGGATTGAAGAATGCGCCTAGTGTCTTCTCTAGAATGATGAGAAAATTATTGGATCCTCTGAATAATCCCTGTATAACAAATTTTATGGATGATATCCTTATAGCAACAGAAACATTTGAGGAACACATTGACTCTCTGAACATGCTGTTTGATCGACTTAGGGAGGCAAATTTAACAGCCCGACCAACCAAATGTTGCGTTGGATGTAAAGAATTGGAATTTTTTGGGACACACAGTTTATCAGGGAAACATGACCCCTGACCCAAAGAATTTAGAAAAACTACAGAAAGCCCCGAGACCACAAACCAAGAAGGACGTGAGATCCTTTGTCTCATTATGTGGTTTCTACCAGAAGTATATCAAAAACTTTAATTCCATATGTGCACCTTTAACGGAATTGACACGTAAAGGACTTCCAGATCGCATTACATGGACACCACAATGTGAAATGACTTACCAAGAATTGAAGGAAAAGCTCACAAGTAAACCCATTTTGAAATTACCTGACTTAAGTCAAGAATTCATAGTAAGGACGGATGCAAGTAATATTGGGTTAGGTGCAACTTTACTACAGAAATCAGATGCATTGGATGGGGAATTAAGCCCAGTGGCATATGCTAGCAGAAAGTTGAATAAAGCTGAAATCAACTACTCAACTAGCGAAAAAGAATGTCTTGCAGTAATATGGGCAATAAAGAAATTCAATATTTATCTATATGGGAAGGCATTTAAGTTGCAAACTGACCACAAACCTTTATCGTTTTTAGCACAGGCTAAGCATGAGAACTCTAGGTTACTCCGATGGTCTTTGCTTCTGGCTCCATATAATTTTAGCATTGAATATATATCTGGAAAAACCAATCTGGGAGCGGATTTTTTAAGCCGCCATCCGTGTGATGAGAATCACCGTAAACCCCAGAAATAATAATAAATTTCTCTATGTGTATATAGAATAAAGGACTGACATATAATGTCTGTTTTAAGAGGGGAGGTGTCATGAAATATTCTAATCCACATATATAAATTATTAGGTAAATATGAAGCCTAACAAATAAAATTAATAAAGAGAAGAGCAATGGTAAAATGACAGTGCTGTCACAAAGAATGTACTCGAAATCCCCCTTGTTTTCTGCTTCGTCTGCAAATTGTAACGCTTTCACGTTGATATAAAAGCTTACTGTATTATTACCCGCCTTCTTCAATGAAACGTGTGCTGCATTTCTAAGAAAAACATTGAGAGACTGCGTAATGACCTAAATTAATCCTAACATTAATTATATTACGTTACCAAAACGAACGAACAGATGGACAAAAGGATAGCGAGAGGGGAGGGCTGAAAATCAGGAACGCATGCAACACGCGTCGCGCGATATACAAATGCTGGCATCACGCGTGTAAGTCTACATGCACTAATTTTTTTTCAGACGGACAGTGATAAAATACACTACCCTTTCCCAGAGTTAGGTTTATAAATCATAACAGACTCTTATTAGAAAAGATAACATTAGATGGGTTTACGTTTGAACACATAACAGTACCCAGACAGCACATCTTCCAAACAGGAGGTAGAAGAAATTGCATATTTTGAACGCAGCCACGTAGCTCCTTTAAATTAGTATTTTTGGGTTCCTTAGGGCTTGCTGACAAATAATATGTAAAACGTTACGCAAATAGTCCAGGAATTAATAAATTATACCCAAAATAAAATATTGGGGGGTGCCTGACAGCATAAAATCATTTCTGCTCATAAAATTTTTTTTATAACGTGTTTGAAAAAACCTTACGTTACATAAATAGCCTACCATGTAAACTCCAAATTGATTGGAGCGCAACAAATGAAAGCCTAACCACGATTGGTCGGGCTATAAATACTATCTTGGTTGTTAGGGGAGACGGGAAAAGATAACATTTTTTCAAACACTTGTCGAAACGTGGCTCATTGGCCAGTCTCGCTGATATACACACTTGGGAGCGTTAGTTCGAGACCACTTGTTTAAAATAGCTTGATAAAGCATCAGTGCGTTGAAGCCAGCATAATATTTGGCTAAAATAAAAGCCTGGAACATAGGCATAACGGAATTTGTGCCAGTTTGTGCCAGAATTCATTGCTAATCAACGTATCTGTGTTTATTCGTATGAATTGTGGTAAGCTTGAACCATTTAATATCTTTTAATGAAAATTGAATGTGAATTGTTGATTTATGCCTGTATATATATGTGTAGTTCAGTGGCAAACGTGAGGTAAAGCCTAAAATGCTCCAGCCTGAACAGAGGGTGTCGGAGAGAAGTAAAACGGCATGGAATGGCCAAATAGTACACTGACACCTGGATGATTGATTAGACAGAAATAATGCTGGAAGTGCAGAGGCGTAGTAACCATTAGGAAGGGTAATACTGGAATAAAGTATTTCAGATGAAGCTGACTGTTGGCCTAACGCTCTGAACGCAATGTTTGTGCTGTATTGTGATCAGTGTAAAAGAGAATATAAATTAGTTATGAAGTAGAAGGTACATCCTTCTTGATTTCAGGGACAGTGGTCTTGATGGTACTGAGCAGCATCTGGTCAGAGATTTGCTGAATCCAGAGTCGGACAGCATACTCCTTGGTCTTTTAGCTATCAGTGAGGTGTCTCCTGAGCCCAGAGGAGAATTCGAGCAGAGGAGTCCTTTCCTGCCGCCATCACTCAAGATAAGCAGAGTTGGCCAGCTGAGCTCAACATTATGCCCCTTATCTTGAAATAACTTTATAAAAATACTATTCAGAGGGGAATTTACTTGTCTTAAAATCAGGAACTGTGAACATCTCCAATACTGGTCCCTAAAGACAAACTATTGAAGTCATGATGACAAATACCAACAGAGCTTGAACAAAACAAAACCAGTATTACCTCATTTTACTACTACACAACTGACACACATAGAACATTTGTAATAATATATGTCACTACAATATTCATATTAAATACATTCTGTACATAACTTGTAATTTAAATTGATTGTGATTCCTGGTTCCCTTGTAGTTGAATCAGGACACATATTCATTCATGCTAGTAATGAATACATATTGTTATTTGAACCGTTACGAGTGACTTCTTTAAGCTATTCTCATAGAGTGTTATATGTATGTGAGTGTCACAGTGTTGTTAAGAGTAGTGGATTAAATTAAATTGTTTATCTGTCTGTTGTTGTGACTTACACTTCACCATACACATACCCTAGACACATAACGTAGCATCACACTATTCCAGAATAATTCTGACTGAGATATATAGATATGTGGTAGCAAGTAAGGTTATCTATAATACACTACTCTTAATAGATATAGATACCTTCACAGCTGATCTCAGTCAGTACACTAAGTTCCCTATAAGTATTTATAACATCCCACTTCACCACACAGATCTACCATTTGTACTCCGCAGCGACGCTTCAAATGTTGGGATCGATGCAGCATTGATGCAGTGCTACTCCGGAACATTACATCCAGCGATCTATGTATCAAGGAAGCTCACAGTGACGGAACGCAATTATTCTGTACTGGACAAGTAATTACCTGCAATGGTATGGTCCATCCTCAAACTTCAACATTTCCTTCTGGGCGCACATTTTTTCGTTGAGATGGATCAAAGGGCTCTCACTGCACTCCAAAACAGGGACCTGAAGTCTTCCAGATCCATTCGGTATGCCATATCTTTGCAGCCTTTTCATTTCACGATCCGATCAATTCCTGGATCGGAGAATGTCTTTGCATATACGTTGTCCTGCTGCCCCAAGAACCTACCGGGCAGTTACGCCTTACAGAGTGTGCCACTTCTGCACTGTCTACTGATCAATTGTAAATTATTTCGTGTGAATACATGATCTTTTTCATTTTAAATTGACATGAATATCTTACCACACGTCACCATCTTTTCATGTACATTGAATATCTAGTTCGCTACGTCAACAGTAACATTTCGTTGCGTTTATTTCAATCTAGCAATACAGTGACATATTTGAAACTTAAAGAGTGATATAATTATAAATTAACATTAATAACTAATAACTTTTTAGTATGTTGATAATCACATATCACAGTCGTTTTTGTGCAACCAAGATAACTTTCTTTGTGCGATTGGTGAATTGTTAACACTGTATTTAACTTTAATCGCAGATTGATTAGTGACATTTTAATTTTTCATGAACAATATTAGATATTTAGTACCACACTATTTACTTAATTAGTTTAGTATATTATAAAAAAAATTTGGTATATTGCCATAATTATTTTACGATCACATATTAGTGACATTTTATGGTTTGGCACATAAGTACAATTCATGTGCCCTTATTAGCTTATCTACTTAGGCCGTGTTGTTGATTCTCCCACACTTGCTATGGACTGTGTTAATTTTCTTCTATTGTTTTAATTTCCATATTGATTTTGTTTAATTCTTGTTACCAATTATCACTCTTTGGCTCATACATTCATACTTCCATTACTCAATATTTTTTAACATTTTTGTCTCATTGTTGTTTCATTTTCCACCATTTCTTTTCATCCTTCGATACTATTATTTCATTGCTTCATTGGTATTTCGTACCATTTTTATACATTATGTGTCATTTCTTTTGTTTGAATTTTGAATGTGGAATTAGTTTGTTTTTCCATACTTCATTCAACATATTAATATTTGCAAATACCTTAACATTTAAAGGATATTACATTAATTATTGAAATGCACTTTATCGATTTCTTCGGTATAATTTAATACAAAAAAAAGCTTTGCTTTTTTTTTGTCTCATGGGGGGAAGGTATCTGTTAAGTCCTTTTCGCGCGTGTAATTTAAATGTTGAGCACATCTAAGAAAATATCTTCTTCTTCTTCTTCCATCCTTAGCCACCAACCGGCAAAGCAGTATGTGGCCAGTACGCCTAGTGGCGTCTTAGGGCAACAACAAATTGATCAATCTATCGCTGTTTCCACCACGCCTAGTGGCGTCTTTGTGGAACAGAAACAGACCAAACAATCTATCGTTGTTTCCGTAATCAGATTGGTTGGCAAGCAGGTGATCAGCCCACTGTGCGAAGTTTTTACGGGATGGGGTAAACAGCCCCATGCCCAACCCTCCTTAGTCGCTTTTTACGACATGCGTGGTAGGGTGCAGTGTTACTATTCTTTGCTCTCCTTTCGGGCCCCGGCAACACACGGGTGTTAAGAAAATATATATATGATTAATTATTTACGCGCTGTCATACACTATGTTGAACACAAAAGCGCAACGCAGTGCGCTCGGTTTTGGTTGCCAAAGAACAATTACATTATGAAGAGAGATGCCTAATGTCTATGACCTGAGACGGTCGTCTTTCGACGGAGCTGATTGTAAGTCTTGCCCAAATTGTGGTAAACATTCATGAAGATATTATAAACCTCTTTGTATGGAGTATCTACGTTAGCCAGTACAGGGCTCGTTTGCATATTATATATTATGCTATTTTCGTCATTGCAAGGTCTGGCTGAACTTCGACACACATACACCATGTTGTGTCGTTAGTGGGTTCCAGATCCTTACCGAAGATTATCGGAATTATTCTTCAATGTATTTAGAGGGTTATTCAATAAAACCCCTATCGTTTTATACAAGCTCCGTGATAAAGGCATTTCTTTGTTGTGATGTTCCTGCTTTCATAGGGTCATACTGGACACGTAGATGGAAGGTCAACTCGTTCCGACACAGTTCTGACAGCGAGTGAGAATGTAGATGCAATATAACGCGAATGTGTGTGTATAGTTCTGTCGAGTTGACAAGTCACTCACTCAACGATAAGCAGAAGTCAATAAAGGGCAGACTACTGGCGTCGTTTCATACATTTAATAATGGACGTACACTTCGACATCACGAGTACAGTCATTTGAACCGGTTGGCACAAAAATCATCGTATACTTGAAAATGGGTGACAATATCAGATGTACATTTATGTAGTGGTACATATAATGGAACGATAGTAGACAAGTACTCAATATTCTGGTTGTCTATCGTCTCATGCTCCAACTGACTAATCGCGTCAGTAAAGGTGGATACATAAACATCAACAATGGTTCACTGACAGAACCTTCTCTTGGCTAAGTTTCTTAAGCCGTAAATTCATCCAATGTTTATAGCAACAATGTTAAACCACAGTAGTGGGTTTTCATAATATGTAGATCTCTGTACCATCATCAGATAATAAGATCTTCTCTGTTCTCCGACAATGATCCGCTTACAATGGCGGGAATCCAAGATGGCTCTCCTCCTTGAGCTTCGCTCACCCAGGATGAGAAATTATGAAACAGAATTATTCAATATACATACGTAAATGTCCTCATTGGGCTTCTATACATATCTGCTATCAATCAGGCTGGATACATCAAGTGATCTAGGGCTGCTAAATAACCCGACATCATCTGTAGTCAACAATTCTAGATGTACGATAATACGTCTCTTATCTAGGCTTAGCAAAAAAGTTCATCAAAAAAGGTTGTGGTTTTACCTGGCTTTAGGAAAACACACACACAAGCGAATAACGCACGCCATTCCTAGGCGTTAATAATGGACATTAGGAGAATCTCTGATAATACAATCATACAGAGAAACAATCTCCTTCCTAGAATAATTCACAGAGATCCATCTACAAAACTTTCTAATCGACCAGCCCATAGCAGCGACGACATGACGGCCTTCTCTCTCTCTCCATTCACGCATGCGCAGAAAAGCCTTTCACCCCAGAGTTCAGCTCACAAAATAGTCCGACATAGAAATACAAAGATACAAAGATATAAGACCGAATCACCTTAAATAGTCAAGGAATAAATATAAATTCGGGCCATAAACATTTTAAGCAAGACCAATCTGTTTCTGGCCATACCAGACGAAAAATGACGTAAATCTATTATTCATACGCCAGATTGTGACACAAGAACAGATAACCCATAGAACCGAATACTGCATCGAACAATCAGGTTCTGTCCCTTAGACTGAGAATCATTGATTCATAAATAAATAGTTACACTTTACATTTGCATGCCTACCAACAGTAATCTGTGCGTCACATACAAAAGAATATGTGCGCAACACTCCGTAATGAAAGCCATGGTAGAACTACTTGCCGTAAAGTTCATCGCCGTCCTTGAAGGGTCGGCCGTTATAGAATGTCGATCAAGTCCATGATCAAAGTTATATGAGAATGCAATGAACTATGATGTCTTGATGTTAATACCTAAACTATTGATTGATGCCTACTACTACAATAATTGATCTTTTGTATTGCGTCCACCAAATAAACATGTGTCTGATGTCAAGCCATGACTCCAATCAACATTGATTACCAGTTGGTCAAATTATGTATTAACCTTGGCCCATCTTTCGGCCCACGATGTTTTATTATTCGCGTTCTATATTAGTCGGCAATCCGTGTAAGCCCGACCAAGACTGACAACATTTTAGGTGAGTAGACATATTGACAGTCTCGTATAAAGACACGCCGTGTTAACAAAATCACATATATGAATAAAACACGGCGTATCAACATCTTCATAAGAGGCGGCGAATCAGATGCTCGGTTAACATTGCTCTGCCCCATGCAGCATTGTTCTTGACTTCTTGAATATCTTATGAACATTTCTTTGAGATAGAACCATCACTATCCTTATATATACAACTCTGCAGGAGTAATCTTGTGCGAAGGTAGACACATTGGAAGACCTAAATTAGTTACTCTTGAGTTGTTGCCCCCCTGTTGGACCACTACTGCAGAGCTAAGGGGAGGCAATCGGTGACAGATAGTAAAGTCAACACAGTCTAGACGTTCCAGCATCCCAGTCTGATAGTTGCTTTCTTTCTATTATTTCTTGTTTTGTGAGTATTGCTTGATGCGAAATTTTATGTCCACAGTTCAGGTTTGACCCTAATCCCCCATTCACTAAATGGGGAAAGCAGACAGTGGCGGGACAACACCTAATTGGCGGGGGGCTGCCCAGCTTGAAGCTGGCGGTAACTGTCCTGTGAGATCTAATGAGATCCTAAAACCTCTCCCACTGTCGAAAGTAGCACCTGGCGCCATGCCCTACGCCAATTGGGCACAATTGGGCAAGCTGCTTACAACCGGTAACTGTTACTTTCCGTGTTGTCCGACAACAGAAGGTGAAGCTGGAGTGTCCACTCCCAGGCCAGAATAATATCAAATCACCATCAGACTGCCTTATGGACACCGACTCCGGATTTATCTTCAGCATTTACTCCCGAAGCCTGTTCCGTGAACGGATATTCCCGCAAAGCAGTGATTGTCCGGATTCAGAGTTTTACCTTCTCTTTGATAGGCTACCAATCAAAGATCACGAGCCCTCTCTGCCCGAACCTGCTGGTTTTAAGGCACCAATGACTCGCCTCCGTCCTTCTTCTGTCAGTGGAAAAAGTTCCGCTGGACTCAAATTGAGTCACACATGAGCTGGGCTTGGTTGTCGGAGGCTTTTTCAGGCGCATGCCGTAGCACTTATCTGCAGTGAGTGCTTATCCTTACTTCAACTT
The DNA here is from genome assembly GCA_024509875.1 of Oreohelix idahoensis. Lineage (NCBI taxonomy): Eukaryota > Metazoa > Mollusca > Gastropoda > Stylommatophora > Oreohelicidae > Oreohelix > Oreohelix idahoensis. The sequence continues at coordinate 462,048 of JAMPIV010007809.1, read as the reverse complement.
CCGGCTATGACAACCTTTGGCACCAACGTATAGTATGGCTCTGTATTCCATCTGCAATTTTTCTCTATAGTTATTTCTCATTATATCCTTTATCTCTTTATATGTTGTCTTATCTTCTGTTTTGGGTTTTACTTCCTCCCTCTTTGGCAAGTTTATCTGTCTTTTCATTTCCATAAATCTTGCATATATATCCAAAAATTCTTGCAGTGGGCAGTGATCCACTGTACTGTTACATTTGTTTTTATTTCACAGCTGGTTTCCATTGAGAGCTGTGATAACTGACAGAGAGTCTGCAAGGAGCATTATTTAGTCTATAGCAAGATCTTTATTTTCCATGAAAGTTATTGTTAACAACATGGCAGTCGTGAGATACTTTAAAAAAAAACTGTATTTTTTTTCATTAAAAACTTTATATTCATTTATTTTGTAATACTTTTTGTTTGTTTTTGTTTTGAAAGGGGAGGGCACAAATATATACACACACAATTTTACATTTGCCCTATTTGAACTGAGTGAAGTGGGAATATGATACTTTATTTAGAAAGTGAAGATCAAAATTATTATCTTGAATTAACTACACTGTAATATCCCAATTATAACCCACCAAGGCTTGAACGGGACACTTTTCTTTGTAAAAATATTCATTTTTATGGGGGGAGGAGGGGGGTATGTTTTTCGGGTGTAAGAGAGAATTAATTGAAAGTGTCGATGAAAACTAATATATATAAACAACCAATCCAACATTATCGTGGTGTAGTTTACACAGCGTGACAAAACCCCAAACTCTAAACGTTTCTTGCCAGTTTGGCTTTCTTGATCCGAACTTCTAATAATCCGTTGGTTTTTTTTTTTTTTTTTTTTCTCAGATCGTTTAACATCAGAAAATTCATTTTACTTTGTTAAGGGTGGAGGGAGTTAAAGGGGGAAGAGGGGGAAAGGAGCAGGAGGAGGAAGGTTTCTGGTGAACAAGCTGACAGTTTGTATTTGTTCACATTAATGCCATTATTGGCAAAAAAAAAACATGCTATCATTATTTAACTGTTGCTGACGAAGGGTGAAACCCAAAACGTCCGGTGTTTCCCGTGTATTGTTAATTTATAAAACTGATTCAATACCGTTTGGGACCCAAAAATGCAGCAGTAGGTGCAGTCAGCGGCCCATAGCTTGACTGCTTGCATCAGGATCAGCGAACCAGAGCTGATCAAGACCCTACTCCACCTCCACGTGGTGGTCCTGGAAACGGGCTGCATCACTGCAGTCTGGCTGAGCGAGTAGGGATCGCAGTGGGAAGGCAAACCCGGTCCTAAAAAATGCCGTGCTGAAGTCGGATGTGTCGACCGAAAGGTGCAGATATCACAGCTTAGGCGTAAACAGACACAACGCAACCACCGTCCTTTTCAGGACGAACGAGGAAGAAGACGAGGAAGACAATACCGTTTTATTTGTTAGTATATATATATTATATATATATATATATAATATATAATATATATATATATATATATAAATATAATATATATATTATAAATATATATATATAATATATATATATATTATATAATATATATATATGTGTGTGTGTGTATCATCATTTATGACATTTAAACATTAAAAACATTTGTGCATCTTAATTATTTTTTTTAGGAGTTTGACAAATTCAATTTTAACTAGAAGTCTAGGTTTAATTTCGATGCGTGAGGCTACAGGAGAAAACATTTCATTTGATGCAGAAGGAAATCACTAAATGAGTTCAGTCTTACTAACTGTAGGTTTTGTATCGGACTGAGGCATCAATCATGGTTGGTTGTAACAACTCATTGTGGCTTAATATGAAAGATTCGTGCAGCTATTATGTATTTGTAATTTACTTGTATTGTACATTCAACATTCAGTATACATAATGCCACCAAATACTGGATTTTGTCGACGTCAAAAACTTGCTGGTTTTGAAATATTGAGTTTAGATGAGAATACTGCAAAGAATTGTTAAGAGTTTTAAATACGTCTACATAAACTGAACCTGCTCAAATAGCCCCTCCCCCCAACCCTCATTTTTTTTTTAATTAATGAAGAAAAATATCCAGTTCAACCTCTGATGAGTTATAATTATGATATATATTGTTTTCAATTCCAAATAATATGAACAACTGCCGATATGAGAAAGTGGCATCACATTTGTCAAATCATTGTAAACAGGGACAGTCACAACTATGCACATACGTCAAATAAATAAAATAAATAATAAAAATAAAAGAAAAAATACAGAAAAAAAAATTTAAAAAACAAACGAACAAAATCAAGAAGACACTTTGAACAAGAATAACATCAAAGTGGAGGGATGTAAAGGCCTGGTGGTTCCAGTTACACCACTGACCCCCTACTGACACTCAATTGACTTGCATCTGTCAAAAGTCACACGCATTGCAAGAACAGCATCAGACCTTCACATTCCCAGCCACTATCATCATCATCTCAACCCATAACCCGTCATGGGTCGTAGGGGTGCCATGGTGGAAGCATCAGCAGACAGGGTCCTCCACTGCTCTCTATCCTCAGCAATGCGTACAAGTGTGGAGAAACCGTGTCCTGCCCATTCTTTGATGTTATCAGCCCAGGATTTTCTTTGCCTTCCTCTTCTCCGTTTACCTTCCACTGTTCCCTGGAGGATCGTTTTCGAAAGGGAGTCATGACGAGTTACATGCCCGACCCAGGCAAGCTTTCGACGTTTCACTATTGACAAAAGTGGTTCTTGGTGGCCTGCATAGGTGTTTATCTTCTCTCTAACATAGACATTTGTTTTGTGCTCTTTATAGCAAATGCGCAAAATTCTTCTATAACATTTATGCTCGAAAGCCTGAATCCTTCGCTCCGTATCTGCAGTGAGTGTCCAGCCCTCACACCCATACAAGAGAATAGATAATACAAGTGATTTGTATAATTTGATCTTCACAGGAAAACTGATGTTACTTTTCCAGATCACATTCAACCTTGTCATGGCAGCTGAGGCCATCTCAAGTCTTGTCTTGATTTCTTTATTTGATCTTCCATCACTACATATAGTGGACCCGAGATATTTAAAGGTGTTAACTTCTTCTAACGTTTGCCCATTTAACGTAATGTTGGTCGGAACATGTTTCTTATGGCTATTCACCAATATCTTGCTTTTTTCTATATTAATTTCCATCCCATATGTTCTTGTTACTTTCTCCAGTCTAGAGGTAAGGTCTTGAAGTTCTGATTCTGTTCCAGCTATCAGATCAATATCATCAGCAAAACGTAGATTGCACAGAGGTCGGCCTCCAATCGATATGGTTGATTTATAATCGTAGAGAGCCTCCTGCATAATATGTTCTAGATAAATATTAAAGAGCACTGGTGACAGGATACATCCCTGGCGAACTCCTACAGTTGTTTTGAAAAATTCTCCAATGTCATTGCTTGCAAAAACAGCACTGCTTGCGTCCTTGTATAGTGCTTCAATGATATCTATGATGTTGGTATCAAAATTGAATTTTCTCATTATTTGCCATAAGCCTTCATGCCAGACTCGATCGAAGGCTTTTGTGAAATCGATGAAGTTATGGTATAAATCGTGTTGATGCTGGAGATGTTTTTCGATCAGTAATCTAATATTGAAGATTTGTTCTGAGGTACTTCTTTTTGGTCTAAAGCCAGCCTGTTCCTCTGACAAGATTTCTTCTGATTTCTGTTTTATTCTGTTCAAAAGTATCCTTAACATCACCTTACTTGGATGACTAATAAGGCTAATGGTTCTGTAGTTCTTGCACATTTTTAGATTTCCTTTCTTTGGAAGCGGTATTACTAATGACTGCGTCCATTCTTTTGGCCATTTTTTTGTACTCCATATCTTCTGGCAAATTGTTGTCATGATTTTTACTATATCTGGTCCTCCATATTTCAAGAGCTCTGCTGGTATATTATCCACACCCGGTGACTTCCCTCCTTTCATCGAACATATAGCCTCTTCCACTTCTTCCCGTAGTATTGCTGCATTTCCGAGTTCTCTGTTTTCGCACTTAATGTTGTTTAATATGCCTAAGTCAGTGTCAAGTTTACAGTTATATAATTCTTTACAATATTCTGTCCACCTTCTCATTACAGCTGTTTTTTCATTGAGCAGAGCCCCATTGCTATCTTCTATGACAGTTACCCTGGGCTGTTGGGGTTTTGATAGTCTTCTTAATGTGTCAAAAACTGCCTTGCTGTTACCTTTTATTAGCCCCGTATTAATGGACTCACATTGATCAGCTACCCATTTTTCTTTGGCCTGTTTCATTTTCTTTCTAATATTTTTATTCACCATACTGTATTGCCATGCTGCTTCAGGAACCTCTTTCTTAACCTTTTTCATTTCTCGCCGTGTATCACATAACTTCAGAATGTCATCTGTAACCCATGGTTTGTTTATTTTCTTTCTTTTACCAAGTATTTCTGTTGCTGATTCAATGAGCACGTCTTTCATGTTCTCTGTGATTGAGTTGATATCATCCTCCAAAAAGTTGAGAGCTGCGAATTTTCCTCCAACAGTTGCCTCAAAGATTCCCGCGATTTCTGGATCTTTCAATTTGTCTAAATTGAATCTTAACTGAGAACATCTGTTTTGATTATAGTTCTTTTTGAGTTTAAGCTTGAGCGTCATCAATACCATGTCGTGATCACTACCAATGTCGGCGCCAGGAAAAGTCCTAGTCTTGGCTTTATTAATGCTGGACTTGAATCTTTTGGATACAAGAATAAAATCAATTTGGTTATGTATCTCAGTTTTTGGGGCATGCCACGTTGTTCTTCTTGATAACTTATGAGGAAATAGTGTATTTGCAAGGGTTAGTTTATAGTTGCTGGCAAATTCTAGTAGCCTTAGTCCTCGATCGTTGGTTTCTCCAGTCCCAAATTTCCCCACTGTGCCAGCCCAGTGACCGTATGCATCTGGCCCTATTTTAGCATTCCAATCACCTAGAACGATGAGAAGATCTTTCTTTGGAATTTTCTTAATTGCTTCATCCAGATTGTCATAAAATGTATCAATTGCCTCATCCTCATAGTCAGTAGTGGGGGCATATACCTGTATGATGGAGATGTTCTTTGGATGTGCTGCAATACGAATGGTGATAAGCCTGCTATTTATTGGGGTGCAGCTGATGACAGAGTTCAATCTATCTTTATGTACGATAAAACCTACTCCATGCTGATGTTTAGACTCATCTCCACTAAACCAAATTTTGTGACCATCATCCGTTATTGATTCACCTAATCCTGTCCATCTGACTTCTGCTAGGCCCAGGATGTCCCACGAGTATCTAACAAGTTCATGTGTTAGTTCTTTGACTTTTCCACACGCATATAGCGTGCGTACATTCCAAGTTCCAACAACAAAATTTTCTCTTGGAAGTTTCAAAACAGTCTTTGTACCCCATTCGTTGACTTATCACTCTCAAGGGGCAATGAGAGCGCGGTCGTTGTTAATCCGGGCATCGGCCGATCCGGCAAATTATTACTGAGTTGACTTTCCATCATAACATTTCAGTGGGCAAGAGGTTTGCTTGGCGGTGCCCATCTCCTCTCCAAGTATCCTGCAGGTACATACAAAAATGTACCTGGAGCAGTAACAATAGCCCTCAATAAATCTGTAATGTTTTGAAACACTGTCCGGTTGACACATCACAAAAACCGCCATCTTGTTCACTCGGTAAACACAAACAGCGAACTCACATGACAGGCAAACTTGATGTTTTCATCTTTAAAATACTTATCAACACAATCCAGAAAATGAGCCAAATACACTACAAACTCATACAGCATTAATGAGGGCTGCTACCACAGATGCAGACTCCAAAACGACGACATGAAATGCACAACACAAAAAGTGCGGCCTACCACGCCGCCATCTTGTATACCTTGTATTAACATTACTGTGTACACAGATGGATCCAAGGGAGAGAATGGCAAATTGGGGATAGGAATATATATTCCAATATGGAAAATTGCAAAAGAATATAGCATCACGGAAAATACATCCATTTTCACTGCAGAGATGGTGGCAATACTAAAAGCACTAGAAATATTCTCTAATAACCCTCCCAAAAAATTAACAGTTTTAACTGACTCTCTTTCAACAATTAAAGCACTTAGAAACTTACGAGAATGTAATAGACCTGATATAGCAGAGAAGATTTTTCTGGCTACTACATACTTATATTCTAGAGGATGTTCAGTATTAATTGCTTGGATACCTTCACATGTTGGCATAAAAGGAAATGAAAAGGCAGATAAAGAAGCCAAGAAAGGTAGATCTGATAAAAATCTAATAAATGTAGGGATGAGTAAATCAGAAATTAAGAGCTTAATTAAAGATTTAATAACAGATGAATGGAAAGCAGAGTGGGATAAAAATCTGAAAGGAAGACATGCATATAAGATGTTCAGGGCTCCAACAAGAAAATGTCAGATATCTAGGGAATTGAAAATTCCCAGTAATAAGAAACTTCTCAGACTACAGCTGGGAAAAGGCTATTTCAGAATAGAAGAACCTTACTGTGCAGAATATCTTCAAGACAATAATATAGAACATTTCTTGTTAAAGTGTAAGAGGTATGACCAAATGAGAAATACCAATATTGGATTATTGCAGGCATCCAACTTACCTATAAATATAGAGGAGCTGTTGAGAATAGACAGACCTAGGGAACTGCATAATATAGTCAAACAATATTTAACACGAACACATGTTAATATATAGTGGCTGGGAATGTGAAGGTCTGATGCTGTTCTTACAATGCATGTGACTTTAAACAGATGAAAGTCAATTAAATATCTGGTAAAGTCCGTTATATAACTAGAACCACCAGGCCTTTACACCCCTCCACTTTAATATTATTCTTGTTCATAGTTTCTTCTTGATTTTGTTTGTTTGTTTTTTATTTTATTATTTAACGTATAGGCCTAAGCACAAGTGTGAGTATCCCTATTTTCAAATGTGATGCCACTTTCTCATGTCGGCAGTTGTTCATATTATTTGGAATTGAAAACAATATATATCCTAATTATAACCCATCAGAGGTTGAACGGTATTTCTGTTTATCATCATTAATTTAAAAAAAAAAACAACCTTGTATTAACATTTGTTCGAGTTAAATATTGTTTGACTATATTATGCAGCTCTCTAGGTCTGTCTATTTCCAACACCTCTTCTATATTTGTAGGTAAGTTTGATGCTTTCAAATAATCTAATATTGGTATTCTCATTTGTTCATACCTCTTAAATTTTAACAAGAAATGTTTTATATTATTGTCTTGAAGACACCCTGCACAGTAAGGTTCTTCTATTCTGAAATAGCCGTTTCCCAGCTGTAGTCTGAGAAGTTTCTTATTACTGGGAATTTTCAATTCCCTAGATATCTGACATTTTCCTGTTGGAGCCTTGAACATCTTATATGCATGTCTTTCTTTCAGATTTTTATCCCACTCTGCTTTCCATTCATCGGTTATTAAATCTTTAATTAAGCTCTTAATCTCTGATTTACTAGTCCCAACATTTATTAGATTTTTATCAGATCTACCTTTCTTGGCTTCTTTATCTGCCTTTTCATTTCCTTCTATGCTAACACGTGAAGGTATTCAAGCAATTAAGACTGAACATCCTCTGGAATATAAGAATGTAGTAGCCAGAAATATCTCCTCTGCTATATCAGATCTACTACATTCTCGTAAGTTTTTAAGTGCTTTAATTGTTGAAAGAGAGTCAGTTAAAGCTGTTAGTTTTTTGGAAGGGTTATTAGAGAATATTTCTAGCGCTTTTAGTACTGCCACCATCTCTGCAGTGAAAATGGATGTATTTTCCGTGATGCTATATTTTTTTGCCATTTTTCATATCGGAATATATATTCCTATCCCAAATTGCCATCCTCTCCCTTGGATCTGTAATATGAATACATTAAAGTACGAACCACACATTGTAATATAATGCGAATCTTGACATGTACGATATTCTGTAAATAAACATGGCTACGAACTGAACATGCTTTTACTGAGTGCTTTCTGAAACATGTGTGTGCTTGTGTAGATGACGAGGTAATGCTTATATACATACATCATAACATTACATGGTGGCAGCGGTCGATACCGGACTGACGCAAAACAGCTACACGATAACACGTGAGTACAGTATTCGGCTAATTTTCGTCATCGAGGTCAGCCATGGCGGCGAAACAATATCGCAACGCACCGCAAATGAGATTCGCCGGTCAAGATGATAAGAGTGAAGCTTTCTTGTTATGGCGCCAACGCATAGATCTATATTCCAAGACCACTGGTCTGGAAGGACAAACCCTAACTCCATATATCCTAGAAGCATTGGACGATGAAGGTTTGAAAATTTACAACAGTTTTGCTACCGCCATGCCTGTGGAGTCGGCGACAGACCCCGCAGCCATATTGGACGAATTTGAAAAAACGTCTGATAATAAAGCACACGAACTTTAGAGCGGCAAGATTAGAACTTCACCACCTGCGACAGAAACCTGGTGAAAGTCTAGATGATTTTTTCACTCGCATCAAGGAGAAAACAAGTGTATGCAAATTTAACAAAGAAGAAGAAAAAGAGCGAATTATCGAACAGATCCTTCTCAGCACACCAATGCCAGAGTTCCAGAAATGGATACTGAGCCAGAGTGATACACTAACTTTACAACAACTTCTGGATGAAGGCAGGAAACACGAGGCACAAGCACTAAACATTAAACAAATTCAGCAAGGTACAGTAACAGCCCAGGTGGATGCAGTAAAAAGCTATAAACCCAAACAAAACAAAGCAACTGGTTCGAAGCAACAAGAAAAACACAACACAAGCAGAGGTGCTATGTGTAAATGTTGTGGCCTAAACCACATACAAAACCACTGTCCAGCTAAAGACTCTACATGTCATTACTGCAGAAAGAGGGGCCACTGGATAAAATTATGTTTCAAGAGGAAACAAGACAGTGCTCAACACAACCTTCACAGCAGAGAGTCATCAAAACAAACACACTTTATGATGACTGAGGACCTTGACTCCAGTGAAGAAAGTGATCCTTCCACATTTGATACTGTGAAGATACTAACTTTCAGTAATGAACCAAAGAGAACGCAGGCTTTCTGCAAGGTACAATTCCGAATACCAGGAATTAAAAGGCACAAAGAAAGATATATTCGGTTCAAGATAGACACAGGTGCCCAAGGTAACACTCTACCCTTAAGAATATTCAGACAGATCATGCCTGACAAGGTGGATGAGCAAGGATTTCCCACAAGGGATGTAAAAAGTAGGAGTGGCAGGACAAAGCTAAGAGCTTACAATGGAACAAGTATAGACTGTTTCGGAGCAGTAACACTTGAATGTTTATACAGAGACTCTGAATGGACATCGTCAACATTTTACTTGGTAGATGTTGAAGGACCTGCAATTTTGGGTTTACCAATGTGCGAAAAGCTGAGTGTGGTAACTATTAACAACATTAAAGCTGACAAAAAAGAACATCTTACTCTACACGTCACTGGAGTAGATGACCTTAAACAGCGATTCCCAGAACAGTTCGACAGAATAGGCAAACTTCCAGGAAAGGCAAGATTCTTTTTAAAAGACAACGCTGAGCCAAAGATAGACCCACCTAGAAAGTATCCTATACATGTTAAACAGAAACTTGCCACAGAACTAGAAAAGATGGTGCAGAATGATGTTATTAGAAAGGTTGAAGAGCATTCTGATTGGTGTAGTAGTATCACAACCGTTCTGAAGCAGGATGGTTCTCTTCGGGTTTGCCTTGACCCAAAACACTTAAACAACAGTCTAAAGCGCTGTCCACACAAAATGCATACAGTGGAAGAGATAACTCACAGATTCCACAATGCCAAATATTTTTCTAAACTAGATGCTGTACACGGATACTGGAGTGTTGAGATAGCAGAGGAAAGTCAACTCCTTACAACTTTTCGAACACCATTCGGCAGATATTGTTTCAAGAGACTCCCATTTGGTTTGAATGTATCACAAGACATCTTTCAACAGAAGATTGACAACATTGTTGAGCAATGTTCTGGTACAGTGGCTATTGCGGATGACATTGTAGTCTGCGGCAGGTCAGAACAAGAACACGACCGTAACTTGATTAACTTGATGCATGTAGCACAGGCCAATGGGCTAACATTCAACAGCAAAAAGTGTACAATTAAGGCAACGGAGATACAATTTTTTGGATTGCTGTACACCCAGAATGGTGTAAAACCAGACCCTAAAAAGGTTGAAGATATTCATGACATGCCAACACCAGCTACAAAGAAGGAACTGCAACAATTCTTAGGTGCTGTCAATTTCCTAGCACAATTCATACCAAATTTGTCAGCTGCTGCAGAACCTTTGCGATCTCTACTACAGAATGAAACTCCGTATGAATGGTCAGAAGACTACCAACACATATTCAACCACTTGAAGACCCTCATATCATCTGATGCATGCTTGAAATACTATGACATGCAAGCACCCACTTTTCTCATGGTTGATTCCAGTCTGAAAGGCCTAGGAGCAGCACTTTTGCAACCAGACAAAAATCCTGAAGGACACTATGCCAAAGAACTTCGTCCTGTAGCTTACGCAAGCAAATCATTAAGTTCTGGCGAAAAGAAACTTGCAAACATTGAAAGAGAAATGCTAGCTGTACGTTTTGGAATCAAACGCTTCCACACATTTCTTTTCAACCGCCCATTTACAATTCTCTCAGATCACAAGCCACTTGAGATGATTCATAAAAAACCAATAGCTTCAGCACCACCACGACTACAAGCTCTGTTATTGGAAACACAAGGTTATGATTTTAATATTCAGTATATCCCAGGAGAGGATATAGGTCTTGCAGATGCTCTCAGCAGACTACCAAACCCCAACAAGACAGCAGATCTTACCCCAAACATCAAAGTTGATTTTGTCAAGTTTAGCGATAATCGGCTTGAACACATCAGAGAAGACACAATGAGAGATCCTATCCTTAACTCTCTCAAAGAACTGATATACCATGGATGGCCAAGCTCTATCAGGGAAGTTCCAACACACATCCGTCCATACTACTCGATGAGGGACGAGTTAAGCATCGAAGATGGTCTGATCCTTAAAGGAGATCGCATTGTTGTACCAGAAACACAACGCGATATCATCCTTAAACAGCTCCATAATAGTCACCTTGGTATTGTGAAGACACAACTGAGAGCAAAGAAAGATGTTTACTGGCCACAGATAAACAAGGACATAGAAACACTATGTAAAAACTGTTCAATTTGCCAAGAACATGCAAATAGGCAGTGCAGAGAACCTCTCATACCATCAGACATACCATTGAGCCCTTGGAGCATTATAGGAACTGATATTTTCTCAATCGACAATAATGACTATCTTATTATTGCTGATTACTACAGCAAATTTCCCATCATTGAGAAACTTCCACAACCCTCACCATCAGCTGTTATTGCAGACATTACAAAGAAGTATTGCAGCATGTTTGGCATCCCAGATGAAATTAGATCAGACAACGGTCCACATTTCTCAGGTCAAGCATACAGAAACTTCACTAAGGACTGGAAGATCAAACACACAACATCATCACCTAGATACCCTAAATCTAATGGTTTCATTGAGAGACAGATACAAACTATCAAGTCAATCATGAAGAAAACAAGAACAGAGGATGTACACCTAGCACTCTTGAGATGGAGAACAACACCGGTAGACAGTAAGATCGACAGTCCAGCAGAACTTATGTTTGATAGAAGAATTAAAGACCTCCTACCATCTAAGGTCCACTTCCGTCCACAACATAGAGACAGCACATATGATCAACTTCAGCATCGTCAGCAAGTTCAGAAATCCAACTATGACAAATGTGCTAAAGACTTACCACCATTATATCCTGGTCAGCATGTGACTACCTACAACCACAACAATGACACATGGTCAAAAGCAACAATCATTTCCAGAAACCCTGAACCCAGGAGCTATACTTTAAGACCAGACAGCAGCAGCAACCTCCTGAGGCGAAACAGAGTGGACATAAGAGAAATCCCACAGAATACAACAGAACAGAGAATTCCCATGCTTTCAACAGACAATGCAGTAACTCCAGACCTTGGTGCCCCACAAAACCAACAAGCGCCAAGGCCGAAATCACAACCAACTCAAGCTAAACCAGGGACTTCCGCAGAACCACCAGCACTTTACACCACTCGTTCTGGCCGTACAGTGACACCTCCCAGCCGATACAGACAGTGACATATATATACTCACACTGAGCATTACACATACTTATCCTTTCTCACATGAAACATTTCGTTGGAAATGTTTGCACACATTTTTTTTTTCAAAAAAGGGGGGATGTAATATGAATACATTAAAGTACGAACCACACATTGTAATATAATGCGAATCTTGACATGTACGATATCCTGTAAAAAATAAACATGGCTACGAACTGAACATGCTTTTACTGAGTGCTTTCTGAAACATGTGTGTGCTTGTGTAGATGACGAGGTAATGCTTATATACATACATCATAACATTACAGGATCCATCTGTGTACACAGTAATGCTGTCTTCTGATATTCGTTGTATATATTTATTGGCTGTGTTTTTAATATTTTCTATATTATTTGTTTTCGTATTTCTGCTAGGTGGTAGTCTGTGTCTGGTTTCTTGATCTCCCAGGGTGGAATCACTGGCTTGTATTCATAACTGTTATTAATTGATGTAATTAATGTACCCAGATGAACAATTTCCTCCATACACTTCCATCCTGTTGGGTATCTAGTGGTATTCATTGGATTGGCCTGAGTTGTTAGTTGGCATCTAGTAAAAGCTGTATGTGCTGGGTGAGACTTATCTAACATAACTCTGTTCATGTAATTTAGTCTTAACTCCTCTCTTCGTAATTCTAAGGGTAGAATTCCTAAAGCCACCTCTGTAGCTCCCATTGATGTTGATCTGATTGCACCTGCTATTGTACATAAAGCATGAGGCTGAATTCTGTCTAATTTAATCTTGTTACTGTGTGCAGCAGAGTCATATATTATACTTCCATAATATATTTTTCCTCTTTTTTTTTTTTTTTTTTCGTACGCCCGCTAATACTCGAGGAGAAATCTCAGGTTATTTTTAATGTCTAACTTGACATTGATTTTTACCTGAGTATCCTATTTGCTTGTACAGAGACAAGTGTCCCTCGCCATTCAGGCAGATACTCGCCGTTTTCGGAGGTACCCATTAGAACTGGGTCGGCTCAGGAGCCGCCAGTCCCTGGTCGACGACACTCCTTCGAATGTTCTCGCCAGGTCTCGAGTTAATCCAGTCCAAGTCCCGGTCGACGAAAAATCCTCAAATGCCGTCGCCTGGGTTTGATCCTGAATCACCCGGTCGCCAGAGCGGTGTTGTAACCACTACGCTAGCGCAGCTCATTTTTCCTCTAATAACAGATTTATAAAAAGTGAGCATTGTCTTAGTGCTTGCACCCCATCCATTACCTTTCAAATATCTTAATAAATTAGTCAATCCTCTGCAAGACTCCACTAGTTTATCTATGTGTTTATTCCAGTTCAGCTGTTGGTCCAATATCATTCCTAGATATCGAGTGGATAGCACTGTATTAATGTTTTGCCCTTGGATATTTATGTCTATAATTTTATTTTTAACAACCCTACCTTTACTGAAGATCATTCCCAATGTTTTATTTGTATTCAGCTGAAAACCCCATTTTGTCATCCATTTACATAATTTATTTATTTTCTTCTGTAGATCCTTATATAATTTTGACAGATGTTTCCCAGTCCTCCATATAGCAACATCATCTGCAAACTGTGACAATTTATTTGTTATATCATTAAATTCTTCATCTAAATCGTTTACCATTATTGTAAAAATTGAAGGAGACATTATTGTTCCTTGGGGTATTCCATTTTGTTGTTAATACAGTTCTGATCTATCATTGTTTACCTGAACAGTGAAATATCTATCTTGCAGAAAATTATCTAAATAATTATATATTTTACCAGTTACTCCTATCTTCTTAATTTTAAAGAGAGCACCCTCTCTCAAGCATTCATCATAAGCCCTAGCTATATTAAAAATACTACCACAGTTTTTTCTTTCTTTTGAAATCCTGATTTTACTTCATGTTTCAGTTTAATTATCTGATCCATGGTGCATCTGTTTTTCCTAAATCCTGACTAAGTTTGATTATATAAATTATTCTTTTCCAAATAAAACTTTAATCTTTTATTTACTATGGTTTCTAATATTTTACCTAGATGGGAAGTTAAAGAAATTGGTCTGTATGAACTGGCATCATGGGCATCTTTTTCTGGTTTTAGTATTGGAATAATTACTGCCGTTTTCAATGTTTTGGGAATTTTTCCTTCATTCCAAATTTTGTTAAAAAGGGATGTTATAATTTCTATGGTACTTTTTGGAATGTGTTTCAAGATTTCGTAGCTCAAGATGTCATGCCCTGCTGATGTATTTGTTTTGTCCTTTATTGTATATTTAAACTCTTCTATTGTAATATCTGTGTTTTCTGTTGACTTCAGCCTGGCCTAGATTTTCTTAGAACTAACTCTATGGTAGTACCTGGCCATCACCTCTGCTTTCTGCCAGTCAGTCTCTGCCCTTTCAGGTCTTTTTATATTAGGTATTATCATATGTTTAGTTCTACTTTTAATGGCTTTTAACTTATTTCACACATCTGTTGTAGAGTTAGTTGTAGGGTTTAGTGTTTGGCAGAAATTTCTCCAATGATTTTCTTTTGCCTTAAGTATTATTCTGTTTGATTCATTTCTTATGTTCTTATAAATATCTAAATTATCTTCAGATCTATGCTTTCTATATTCTTGTAGAGCTTGTTTTCTTTGTTTTTGAATTTCTGTGCATCTAACTGTCCACCATGGTACTGGGTTTTTGTTCCAATGGTCATTCTTTTTTGTTTCCTTAATGCGGTGTGGAATTATGTGTTCTGGCATATATGCATTTGGGATATGTTTAACAGCTTTTAGTAATATTTCTTTTGTGAGATTATCTACAAATACATCTATATTTTCATTTTCTATATTATTCTTTTTTATCTCTTCCATTTCTACCAGAAAAGCTACCCAATTAGCTTTATTATAGTAAAATTTGGGTTTTTCTACCAGTTTGTTAGGTTTGTAATTATTTTTTAGTGTTATTTCAATGGGTAAATGATCTGAATTTGTATCCTCAATAACTTCCCATTTGCATTAGCAAGATTTGGTGTTACAATGTTTATATCAATAGCTGTCTTGCTGATTTGCACAAGGGTTAATTCTTGTTACTGATCCATCATTCAGTATTATTAGTTCATTGTTTTCAATGAAGTCCAACAGTAGTTTTCCTAGCTTGTTTATTACATTGCCTCCCCAAGCTGTATGATGAGCACTGATGTCTCCCACTATGATAGTTCTGTTGTTTATTCTTTTATTCACGTCTGAGATATCTCTTTCGTTTATGTTTCCACTTGAACAGTAAAGGTTAACTATTTTTATTTCTTCTAACTCAGTAGACACTGTTATAGTTATTCCTTCAAAATTTTCTGTTCTAAATGATTCCCAGTCAGTTATTATATATGTTTTATTAACTAGAAATACCACACCTCCACCTTTTTGAGTTTCTGTCCTATCATTTCGAAAGACTTTATATTCAGGGATGGTAAAATGTTGAATCGGATTAAGATTAGTCTCTTGAATGACAAATATTACTTTAGATTGTTTAAACATGCCTATTAATGCTGGTACATTTTTTTTTGCACTTCTGCGGTTCCACTGTATTATTATAACGTTCTGTACTTCCATTATTTAATTCTGAAGTTTAGTAAAAATAGTATTGTGTTCTTTTACTCTGAGAAGTGTATAATATATGTATTTATTTGTTAATAACAAAGTCTCCTAGATTTTCGGTTTCTCTGTTTAAGTGAGTTTGTAGTTCACTTTGAAGATTCAGCATAAAGGCTTTCACAATGTTTGATACAGAATGAATAAGTTTTTGACAATCTGTCATTTTTTCATTCCACATTTCTTCGTGTTGGTTTTTATCTGTTCATTTTTGCTCACTCCTTATGAATTGTCTTCCAGACTCAATCCTTTTCATTAAATCTTCATTCTCTTCTTTGAGTTCTGCTAATTTATCCACATCTTTAGCTACCATACTGTATTTTTCTCATGGTTTTCAAGATTTCTTCTGCCTTTCTCACTGTATCTTCTGTTATCGATGATTTGGTTATTTCACTTTCTTCTGGTAGATTGCTATCTTTTGTCAGTTTTTTTTTGGGACTTTATTTTTCTTTTGGGTTATTTCAGCATTTCTGGTTCTGACTGTGATTTCTCTTTGTGATGAAGTTGTAGATGTAGCGATTGATGATTGATGTTGTTGTAGTGCTACTTTAAATGGTGTGTTAGTACTGACTGATTTTATTAGAGCTAGTTTTGTTTGTTGGTAATGTGGACATCCAAGGAAGCATTCACTGTGGTTTCCTAGACAATTTTCACATTTTCTGTTTATATTTCTTGTTCTGTAATCTTTATCATCTTTTACTAATTTGCAGTGATCATAGGTGTGGTCCCCTGCACAATATCAACATTTAGGCTTACTTCTACATGTTCTTTTGGTATGGCCAAATTTCTGGCAGTTTGAGCATTGAATGACTGGTGATATGTAAGCTTCTCATCTGCTCAGTGGTTTGTATGAGAAAAAATTGTTTTAATATTTTGATGAAGTAGGTGGAGCTAAATACTTAATTAATTTCTGCTGAGCTTACCCATGCAAAGTTAAATACAAAAGTCAATTTTGACTGTTGAAGAAAATGTTGCCAGACAACAAAGACTACTTGTTCGTTGTGTTTATAGTGTCTGAAGAAACTCTATACAGAGCAATACAACAGGAGGCAATCTGATCAACAGAAATCGATCAAGTGTTTCGACCCTTTAATCGCCTGCACACTCTATGGAGACTGGCCCACTTGGGTCATGACTCCCAAGTGTCAGCCTCCTGTTGTCTTGTGCAGAGAATTTAACCAGTTCACCTCGGTTGCAGCATTCAACTTTAATTCGGTTTTCTACCAGCTGGAGGCAGTTGTGAAAGTAACGCCTATGTTGAACATAAATTACTGTCTCGAATTCCATGGCCCGCAGTGGTTGTTCCACAGCCAGCACGATGCCATTTCTGCAGTTTCACTGAGCCTCTTTAAGTGCCCTTGTTCTTGACTGTCCTTTCAAACAAAACAGTTTCAGTAAATCATACATTGAGGCTGCCACTAGACTCTTGCACCTACTTCAACAGCCATGACTCTTGCATTGAACCCGTCGTGTCTTAAATCCATGACCAGATCATTATGCTTGGCCACTTTGAACGAGTGTTCCTTGTCCAATCTGGATTCAAATGGCAAGGTCAGCTCAATCATTATAATCTGGTGTGATGATGAGGAATACAGCACTTTATCTGGCCATCTTTGAGGTCTTATGATACTTTCTGGATATGTCTCTGTCCCAGGTATATCTCTGCCATCTCCCAGTCATTGACACAGTCAAGAATAGATAGTAAACAGTCCAAGCACGTATTTCATTGTCACAATGGGGGTATCACGCGTACAGCCCAAAACTAGTCGCATCCCTTCATTTTGAATGCGTTCCAGTCGTACATTCTGAAACTGACAGCGTGAGTACTCTTAGCCTATACTCGATTACTGAAATCACGAGCTGTTGATACAAGAGAAACAGTAGTCTCTGTTGCAAGTGCGCAGCAGCCATTGTTTTTAAGGCTGCCAGTCCTCGCTTGCACTTCCGTATGATCAGTTTGACATGATACTTGAACGAAAGCCCACGATCAAACGCCCACGATCAAACGTTATGCACAGATACTTCAGTTTGTCTTGCCTTTCAGTGTTCTGCCCATTGAAAGTGATGTCTGGAAGATCTACTTTCACTATCGAGTTGGTCAAAGAGCACCACATCTTACAGTCGTTGTTGGGATTGACCTTCGATCCGCTTTCTCACACCATTTGGAAACCGCCTGTAGTGTCTATGTCTTGTGTATACCTTGGACCATTCGCGATCTGTCTGAGACAGTTCTATACATCTGCGAAAGTTAATGTTCGTCCTAGTCCCGTTGGTTGAAAAGTTGCTACTTTTGCTGTGTAGATGTCAAACAGCGCTGGTGATAGTGAAGAACCCTGGGGTAGTCCGAGCTAATGCGTATTGGTTCTAATGTCCCTGTTCCCAAGCGAAATGCAACTGATCTCTTCAATGATGCAGCTGCTATCCATCTTGTTAGCCAAGGGTTTACACTACATTCCCTTATACAGTCTATTAGGGTTGCAAAGTCCACACTGTTATAAGCATACTCTAGGTCAACTGCGACAGCCACAGTTTCTCTTTTACCCTGGAAAGCCTTGAACACGTCGTACGCAAACGTTCCAGCGTTACCCCATGTTGTTTTCGTAGGCGTATAAGCTACTCAAGGTATCAGGAAGGATGTGCGCATTTTCGAGGTGGCTCATTACTTGTCTTGCAACTATCTTTTCAAGTAATTTACCATAGACATTCTGTAGTGTGATTATTCTATAGCTGCTGAGCAGTGTGGGGTCTTTGCCAGGTTTAGGAAGTGGCCGAAGATAAATGTGTAGCCAGTCTTTCGGCACCTCAGCATTCTGTATGCTGGGGCTGTGTCGTCGAGCTGTTTTAAGTGGTGGTACCGTACACCATCAAGGCCCGGAGCAGTGTTTCTGCTGTTTTTCAAAGTTTACACCACGCCCTCTTCAGAAATGAGATCAAAGTATATCTGGCCCCTTAGGGCATTTCAAAAACATTGTCCTGTATTTTAAGGCAGGCACTTTTGTCACATTTTTTCCGTTTGCTCTACATATCGATTGAACAATGCTCTTCCTTTCTCTTCGTCCGTTTTCAGGCTTAGTCCAGTGGAGCTTTTGATATTAGGGATGGGTTGGCTTGCACTTTTCCTAATCATTCTTCGGTGTAAGACCTGGTGGTAAAATAATAATAATAATAATAAATTCTTTAAGCACCAAACACGGCGCATAAGGCAGAAACCAGTGCTCTCCAGGTTGTACGTTGTGACGCCACTCCTCTTAGCTCTTGCACATTATTTAGGCCCAACGTTCTTCCTTCTCTTATTATTGTTCTTCTGAGTGTTTCTTTTGGTCTTCCATTTTTCCTCTTACCCTCAGGAACCCAATTGAGCGCCTGTAGTGGTATTCTGTTGTTTTGCATTCGTAGGACATGACCGATATATGACCATCGTCTTTTCCTTATATAGTCGGAGACATATTTCTGCCAAGAGTCTTCTCTTATTTGTCGATTAGTCTTGAATTTTTTCCAACTGATATTCATGAGTTTTCTAAGACATTTGTTCTCGAATGTATTCAGCTTGTTCTCCAATGATGTTGTTATTTTCCAACTCTCACAGCCGTATGTTAACACTGAGATAACATTTGAATTAAACAGACGAAGCTTGGTATGTATATTCAATGATCGTAATTTCCAAATGTTAGATAATCTATTGAAGGCGCTAGCTGCCAAAGCAATTCTAGTATGGATTTCTCTTGTTGTGTCACCATCCTGAGTCATTTTACTGCCTAAATAATTGAAACTTTCAACTTTCTGTAGTTTTTCCCCGTTCAAGATGATATCAAAGGTCTCGTTAGAAAAGTTCATAGCTTTAGTTTTAGAGGCATTTATTTGGAGACCTATTTTAACCGAGAGATGACACAAATTATTTACTGCTTCTTGGGATTGTCTGGGTGTTGAACTTAAGAATGCTACCTGGTGGTACACCTAGCCATTTCCTTATGACCTTGTTGCCCTTTCTGTCGCAGGAGAGTAGAGAAAGTGGTGAATTAGATAACTGAAGATGTCCAGCTCTATACCACTTCAGGGATATACCACTTCCCCTGTGGTGAAACTTGTTGAGAACCCAGCATTGCACACTAAGCTTGGAGAAGTCACTTGAGCACCAAGCGTAATTCGTTGGCTTTGAATTGGTTGACTTCACGCAGGAGGATCTCACCATGGACCAAGTGATAGGAGAAGCTGAGAAGTGGCTCTGTGCAGGACGTGACAATTCCCTGTGAAAGCCCTGAACCAGAGTACAGTATTTTAGCTCTGCATAGTTGGAGAGCTCCCTTGGATGACGGGAAATGCACAGTGTGCTACTACATTCTTACTCCTAGCTTGGGACCAGATGTGACGATCCTTTAAATGCAAGCCAAGCTGGAGAAACTGGAGCTCATGACTTCAACTCAACACGTTTCAGAATGGCAGAAAAGCAGAAAACAGTATATAACAAGAACTAAACTTAATATATAAGGATCAAAGATGGTGTGAAAAGGGGTAATCTGATGGGGTGTTTGTATGGCTGATGGCAGATAGTTGGTGGATCTGATGATCTCTGACACCCCAGGGCTTTCTCACCCCTTTTCACCTTGTTAACTGATGGGCAATTTTGAGATATTTCATTTTAGTTTGTTTTTGTTTGTTTGGTTTATTTTTCTGGTTTGTTTTCAAATGTTTGTTGTTGTTGTTCGTTTTTTTTTAAATTGTTTTTTATTTCTTGACATGGGGAGGTAAGGGGAAGTCTGATAGAATACTTATGTGGCAGATAGTTAGTGGATTAGATGTAGTCTCGGGCACCTCCAGGTTTTCTCATCCCCTTATAAAGTATTAACAGCAGGGCAGTTATGAGAGACGTAACTTTGTGTGTTTGATTGTTTTTTGTATTAGTTTGTTTATTTTTTATTGTTTGTTTGTTTCTTGAAAAAGGGGTGCAACACACAAATTGATACACACAATATTGGTTTTGATTTGTTATATTTGGACTGAGTGGAGGGCTGAGGAAAATACTATATTTGGATATCATAAATCTGATTTTATTATCTTGAATTTATTACACTATATGTCCTAATTATAACCCATCAAGGGTCGAACGAGATAGTTTGTGAAAAAAAAAAATACAGAAATAAGTTTAACATTATCAAAATGAAAAAAAAAAAGAAAACCATTGTTAACCACATTTATCAAAATGAACATTAAAAGAAAAAAAAACCCATTGTTAATCGTTACCAAGAAATATATTTAAAGAACTACGTTAACTTGAAGGACAAATACAAATGTTACTGTCTATGTCCTATTTGGGAGAAAAGTTTCAGAAATAAAGTTTTAACCATTGGCTAGCCTGTGGAGTTCCATTTTCAGTGGCGGTTTTAATAAGACTTAGCTCAATTTCCTTTGCTAGTGTCAGTTCATATGATGTTGGCTGGTAGACTAAAGTTGAGTAGTGGAGAAGGGGTGCTTTTGACTTCCTCTGGCTACTAGGAACTGGGTTGATGGGCTAGCACTCTTCCTTATATCTGCACGATAGCGTCTTCAGCCGACTGCTAGTTCACGTTTCGTCAGGACCTGCGCAGGTCAATTATTGAGATATGACAAGAATTAGTACTGTTTGCCCTCAGTTTCTTTCCACCCGATTCTGGCGCCAATGTCTGAAGAAAGTGAGCAATCTTTGAGCGGCGAATATTTTTGTATCGGCGTACCTGACCACTGGGGTCGAATACAATGAGTTTACATCTTCAGTCACGATGGCCTGACTAAAAATTATGGCAGGTGTAAAGTGAAAGCAGGTCATGAGAAATAATTTTATTTTCTAAAATTCGCGTGTGTGGGAACGGAAAGCGCGAATCTGGTGGTCCAGTAAATAATCCACGACACTTTCGCTTTAAAGCTTACACTGTTCTGGTGCTTATTTCATATATAAGCAGTGGTCATAGCAATTTAGGTATCAACGTGAACTGAAGGCACCACAATTTGAACTTTCCTAGAAGTCTGCTTTGGTCTATGATATGTAGTCTTCTGTCTGCCATTTCTACTGTCTGTTGAACTGCCTTTGAGTCTGTTAATGAGGCTTCATGCACCCTGCCAAGACTTTTAACAGGTTTCTCAATGACAATGGATTCTTTGGTTTGCGACCTCAGATGTCTTGATTTTCTTGACTGATAGGCTTCTAGACTTCTTAAGGTTGAAGCTCATTCTGCACCAGCTGATTAGTACATTCAGACGTGCTAACATTCTATGGGGCCTGGTGTTCATCTGATGTCAGAATTGTGTCAATCAAGAATGCTTTAAATTGAATGGACAGTCAGAAATTTGAAAGACTGAATGGTCTTTTTTCAGCAAAGCAAAGCTAATCCTCACCTAGGCTCTCTCGTGTTTAATAACATAACCCCTGTGAGAATGGATATAGTTAAGACGATATCATACCTTGTATCGTTAGAACGAAAGCGAGATACAGATTGCAGTTTGTATCTACTTTATGTTTTTATGGAAACCACAGCAAGAATTGTTGCTATCTTATAAATACTGTAAGGATTTCCCTGTCTCATTTAAAGAACTTCACATGTGACAAAGTGTATGGAGCAGGTTCCAGTGAGGATGACAGTGGTGGTTTGGATCTTTAGTTGTTTTGTGACGTATTTTCTACTTAGAATATTGTTTGTTTTTGTTTTTTTTTCTTGGCTTTTTTTTTTTTTGTGTGTGGCGGAGTTTGGCTTTCTCTCACAACTTTAATCTGGCAACCACAAAGTCGGTCGTTATTTAAACAAAAAATAGCTCCAGACGTAAGTATTATCGCAATTATCGGTTGAAATGAAAACAGTGGGCCGAGTGGTCGATAGTCATAAAAATAAAAATTTAGAGATGTAGTAAGAAGGGGTTCGGATTAAGTTTAGGAATCCTAACGACGTTGGCGATATACACAGACGGCATTGAAGAACCCGTTCCCTCTATTCTTCATTTCAACCAGAATGATCCATTTTTGAAAACGGTTAGCCTACAAATAGCAAAAAACAAATTTAGGCCTAGAAATTATTTTATCGCTAAGAGGTAATTTCCTATTACTCGTACCTTTTTGCTCCGCAGTTAATATGTGTAGTTATGTCCAGTTTCGTAGGAGTTAGGGTTAGGATTAGGGTTAACACTAAACCTAACCCAAACTGCTACGAAAGAACACTTAACTACACATATTCACTACGGAGCAAAAAGGTACGAGTAATAGGAAATTACCCGCTAAGATGTCAGGCATCAACATTAATTATGTGCTAATGCGCAACAAACACGGAGGCTGGACATAAAAAAAAAAACTTAACAGGGGTTAGCGGGAAAAAAATGTAGGCCTAAGGGACATGCGTGCAATTTCACCCAAATAAATATCAATCGATTGTCAAAGTCGTTACACCCTTGGTAGATGACGAGAAACGTAAAAAAAGTTTTGTTAAATTGCCACATGTCAGACTGAAGTAGACAAGGTCCGTCATATTGCTCCATGTTGTCTGACTGGCTGTCCCAATTTTCACTACAGCTTGCGTAGTTACCATATCGTTCAACCGAAAAAATGAGGACGATATTGTTGTTTTTGTCATGAAAAGGAGCAGAGTGAAGGACAGTACCCTATAATTAAAAGGAGAAAATTAAAACATTGATTTAAAGAAATTAAGGTAAATGGGAAGAATAGTGGAATATTTTGCCCAAACATTGAAACATAACAGTATTGCTTTGACACAATGTAAAATACCCATTATTAATGCTAAACTGAACACCCCCCACCCTATTTCTGCTTGACCGTGAGTGCAAACTCCTTGGTTTAGAGGCTTTCTTGTTCCCCAATGGGGCAAGCTCGAAAAAGGGTCGGATTTTGGGTCAAGGTTAATGCGCGAGGCGCAGCAAAATTACAGTTTGTTAAAATGAAAGCAGATGTATTCTGAAACGAAAATACAGGCATAGACCTAACCCTAATTCCCAACCCCCCAACTACCATTAAAGAGGAAAATGCAGACATAAAGCTAACAACCTCTCCCCCTTCCGCGCTTCACACCAGTACCATTCCAAACCCCCACCCCACAACTGCACTCTCCCCCTCCCTTCACAAGACCATCAAAATTTGTCCCAACTATATACCATCACGGGAGCTGCGGTAGCATAGTGGTTAGTGCACTGGCTTCCTAGCTCAGCGGTCTATGGTTCGATCCCCAGATGATGTGGGATATTTTTATGCCGCAAACAGCTCTGGGTCGACCCAGCCCCAACTGGGTACCAGAACAACTCTGAGAAGGTTAAGGCGGCCAGGGTGATGTTGACCACGTCACCCCTAGTGTGCCGATGGTCAAGAAAATATGGGCTTAAGGGGCTGGACTACAGTGAAAACTAACTTTTGTTCTAATAACATTTTCAAACTTTTTATGTGCTCAATAGACACAGTGTATGTCCATGAACCAAATTCTACAGTTTATTTTGATTGTCTCTTATTACATGTCTGATGGAGGAGTTGTTCTTTCTTCTGTCCCTGTAGACTTCCAGAAACTGGATGGGGCATGATATGGACATGGAGCTGAATGTTAATTTGTAACTATCTTTATTCCATTAACACTGTTAATGGTATTTGTATTGGTTAAAAAGTTAAAAGAATACCGTTTCATGCCTATTGAGGCATATTGGGAATATGGTGTTAGACCCATATTTTCTTGACCGGGGGGGAAGTGATGTCAGCATCACGCCGGCTGCTTTTAACCTTCCCAGTTGCTCTGGTACCCAATTCATGAGGCTGGATCGACCCTGGAGCCATCTGCAGTCTAAAATATCCCACCTCCACTGGGGATCAAACCATGACCACCGAGCTCAGAAGCCAGTGTACTAACCAGTGTGCTGTCATGGCTACTTTGTATTAGTAATCATGCATGTTTTTTGCAGAGCTCAGGAAATATGGAAACAAAGATCCCATTCCTAGATGAATTTATAAAACAGGAAATGAAACCAGATCATGAAGTAAGCTATATTTGGAAGCATTATTCTGTTTTTATGTCCTATATTTATTTTCTGATATTCTGTATATTAGTAGAATATAAGTGACATTGAAAAATAATCCTGATTTAACATTTTCATCCTTCCAATTGTTGGCAGGATTATCCTTGAAATACTTTTTATGTCACTATCCGCGGCTAAGGGCAGTGGAATGTTATTTTGCCTTGCAAGAGTGGATTGGAAGATAGAGCAAACAAATTATGAGCCTGCGAGAAAAGCTGGAAATGGAAAGGAAAATAATGGAAGAGATCAGAATTTGTCAGACACATTAATATTACCTTTGAAGAGACATACTTTCTTCAGAACATAGTTTAAGGCAAGATCAAAGGAACATGGTCAAGAGATTGATAGTGTTATAAGCCTCACCCAAAATAAAAAACCCATGATTCAGTTTAAAAAACCACAAAAAGCAAATTGCAGTAAATATGTTTCATATTTAATTTCTTTTTTTTTTTTTTTTTTGCACTCCACAACAATTGTTTATCATTTCTTTTATTGACTTATTTCCACACTATGATGTTGAACTACTTGTGTCTTCTTTCTTTGTTGTCCTGTATCTCTTTTTCCTTTAGTGTTTCCTGTTGTCACATTATATTCCAGTTTTCCTCTTCTCATCACATTCCTATGCGTCATTTGCTGCTTCTAATATGAGCAAAAAGTGCTTACTCAACACGCTGGCCTTTATCTCCTGCTCTTCGCCTCTGAAAAACATCTTGCATGTAGTATTAATGTACTCAGGTATTTGAATCAAATGACTTTTTTTTTCTCAAAAGTATCTAATTGTGTTGAATCTAAATAAATAGATTTATAATTAAGAAAGTTATGTCGTTGACCAATTAAAAATTATTGCTATTTTTAGGTTTTTGTTTTTTTAAATCGCATAATATTAAACCAAAGAGAAAATTTTATTACTTTGGATGGTGGTGAGCTCAATGAATGCGATAATTTCAATTAAAAATGATGCTGAAATAACTGAGGCATTATATTATAGCTAATTTGGCATTACAAATATCCCTACTATACCAAACTAGTGTTGGCAAGTGTTGAGGAAAAGTAGAGTGAGCAGGCAAACTATTTGGGTAAATGTGAGAGTGGTGAAAAAAGAGTGAAAATGTATTTTGTACAGGTTTTTTTTTTTTTTGTTGTTTTTTTTTGTTTGGTGGTTGGGAATTTGAAAACCTTCATGAATGACATTTTATTCTAGACTTGAATATATGCAATCTTTTATATCCAGGGAGTTACAGTGAAGAGAGAAACACATGATGATGTGGAAGAAGGTAATGTTCATTAAGCTAGAAATGGTAGTTGGTGCACATCTGCTACTTGTCCTGATGAGAACATAGTAATCTGTTTTTAATTGCACTTTTTTTACATTAAAAATGTAATAAATACATTTATTACTTTAAAAAAAAAAATAGGCCATAAGGAGGCAGCCCCTCCACCATGCGAAGGCACAATAGGCCAATCATCTGTTTGCTTTAAACTTTTGATTATGAGAACTACAAGAGAGAAAACCGGACTGATTCTAAAGGCGATGAACTGGATTGGACTACGATTTATGGAACTTGGAACACAAGAAGTATAAATGGGAAAGAAGAGAAGCTGGTGGAAGAGACGAGGAAAGCAAAACTAGAAATCCTGGCTATAACGGAAACAAAGAAAAAAGGACAAGGAGTCATGGATCTCGATGGCAACACCCTGTTCTACAGTGGTGTACCCACATCTGAAAGAGCTAAAGGGGGCGTGGGTTGCATTGTGGCCAAAAACCAAAAAGATAGTATCAAGGGATGGAACTTTGTCTCGGAGCGCATTATGTTTGTAAAACTAAAAGAAGGAGAAACCATAGTCAACTTGGTCATAGTGTATGGGCCAAATGAGGATGAGAGAGCAGAGGTCAAGGAGGAATTCTTTGAGCGGCTTCAAAGGACAGTGGATGACTGCCTAGATGAAATTATCATGCTCGGAGATTTCAATGCCAGAATTGGAAATGACCATGCTAGATGGGGTGGAGTTATCGGAAGATATGGAGAAGATACTCTCAATGACAATGGAAAGCGACTCCTTAGATTCTGCAGTGAGCAGAATCTGATCATTACAAACACAAAGTTCCCCCATAAGCGCATACATGCATACACTAGATGTGAACCAACAAAGAATGAGAAGTCAGTGATCGACTATGCCATTGTTAGAAGGAGCTCATTCAATTATGTCCGGAATGCTAGAGTCTGGAGGGGGCCAGAGATTGGAAGTGATCACTACCTGCTTACAGTCAAAAGAACAACTGAAAGAGTTGCTCAGCCTAGGCACTGCCCAACATCACGCAAGAAACTAAGTAAACGAACGGGAGAAATGAGCATTAAGACATACAAGCTGAGCGAGCCAGAAATTAAGACCAGATATCAGGGGCTTATTGCTGCAGCAGTGAGCAACATAGAAGAACAACTTGATGACTTGGAAACCCTCTGGCTTAAATTCAAGGACATCATAAAGACAACTGCTGCAGAAGCATGTGGTGAAGTCTGACTTAGAAACAAGAGAAAGAGGAAACCTTGGTGGACAGAGGAAGTCAAAGAGAAAATAAGAGAGAAGAAAATGGCATGGAAACAATACTTAGGAGCTAAAAACACAACAGGACAAATGGTGAAATATAGAGAATATGTGACACTCAGAACAGAAGCAAAGAACAAGGTGCTAGCAGCAAAACAGAAGTCCTGGGAAGAATTTGGAGAAAAGCTAGAAAAAGATGCGCAAGAAAACCAGAAATTGTTCTATAAGACCCTAAAGAACATGAGGAAGGAAAAACAATGCCCTCTCAAATTTATAAAGGACAAGCAAGGCAAATTGCTTACTGTCCTGAAGGAAGTAGTGGAAAGATGGAAAGAATATTTCTCAGAACTCCTTGATGGTGAGCATGGTGAAGCATCAGAAATGATAACCACTAGCACAGAAGAGAAAACCAACGATGGTGAAGATGATATAAAGATGGAAGAACTGAAGGCAGCACTGGATAAAATAAGATGGGCAAAGCAGCAGGGCGTGATGGTATAACACCAGAAATGGTTAAGTACATGGGAACATCAGACGACCTATTATAATTACTCTTAAGGGTCCTACAGGCAGCGTGGTGAAACAAGACCATACCAAAGGATTGGGAGATTGCCATCATAACACCAAATTTCAAAAAGGGTGACAATCGACAATGTGGAAACCATAGAGGCAAATCCCTTCTCAGTGTCCCTGGTAAAATCTACTCTAGAATCCTAGAGCAGAGACTCCGACGCCTAGCTGAGCCACAATTGGATGAGGTCCAGTGCGGATTCCGAGCAAACCGAAGTGCTCAAGACCTAATCTTCACATTCAGACAGCTGAGTGAAAAGGCCCTTGAGTATAAGAGTGAGATCCATCTTTGTTTCATAGATCTGGAAAAGGTGTTTGACAGGGTCCCCTGGAGCAAACTTTGGGACTGTTTGGCAAGGAAGAACATTCCAGCACCTCTGATTCATCTATACAGAGTTTCTACAAGTCTTGCAGTGAGGACAGAAAAGCATAAATCAGAAGAGTTCAGGACCACCACTAGTGTAAGACAAGGTGATATCCTGTCACCTTATCTTTTCATACTCCTCATGGACGATGTCATCAAGGCATGTAAGGAGAGAACAAGAAAGTATTCAGTGGGGAACTGGAATATGAGACAGGTCTGTATTTCAGAGCTGGCATTTGCTGATGATGTTGCCCTGATTGCTAAATCAGAGGCACATCTCCAATCCAACCTGCAAGTCTGGAAGGAAGAGTTGGAGAAGAGAGGGATGGTCATAAGCAGCTCTAAAACAAAATCCATGGTGATATCACGAGAAGAAAGAAGACATCAGATTAAGCTGGGAGAACAGGTCCTGGAGCAGGTCGACCACTTTAAATACCTCAGAGCTATTATAGACCGAAAGGGAGGTGTAACCTCTCGATTTAATAACATTCATGATATAATGAGAGTGGGTGTTTAGTTAATGCTGAAAACGTTCATGCGCCCACACAGAGCAGAACCTAATTCTTATATCACGGGAATGTCGAAAATATCAAATTCTCTAAGACTAACATACCACTGCTACACACGAGGTACTGTTAGTGAATTCAATCTGTTTGTTGACATAGATTTCGCCGCACAGGCTATTTATGGTCATGCGTTATTACTGTCACGACTACTGTTTTCCTACCGTGTTAAATGTTGCAGTGAGTGTGCGTGGGTACATTCACACACTACAGGTACACGCATCAGAGGCATGGAATGGTGTAACGGCAGGTGAAGGTTAATGACGTTTATTACACCACAACACGTTACATTAATATAGAATACACAGTCATAGTCAAATTACAAGTTTACGGCAATACAATAATAAAGTACTCCTCACATCTCAGAATCATGCAGATACTACAATATCCATGGCCTCCTTAAAGATACTCCTCAACTCAGCGCTATCCACCTATCCTCACATTAGCGCTATCATAATCTAATGAGTCCTACCAGCAGATAGGAAACGGCTCACATCATCGCCGTGCTACTGCATAAATATGGTATCCTCCAGATACTCCTCACATAAACGCTATCATAATAATAATGGCCTCCTCAAATCACCTCAATGGATCCGGTTAGTAAACGGATATCATCCTCGCCATGCTAACTACATAAATAATAATGGCCTCCTCAAATCACCTCAATGGATCCGGTTAGCAAACGGACATCATCCTCGCCGTGCTAACTACTTAAATAATAATGGCCTCCTCAAATCACCTCAATGGATCCGGTTAGCAAACGGACATCATCCTCGCCGTGCTAACTACATAAATAATAATGGCCTCCTCAAATCACCTCAATGGATCCGGTTAGCAAACGGACATCATCCTCGCCGCGCTAACTACTTAAATAATAATGGCCTCCTCAAATCACCTCAATGGATCCGGTTAGCAAACGGACATCATCCTCGCCGTGCTAACTACATAAATAGTGAATACTCGCGGCAATTTCTCGCAAGACTGCACTCCCTGGCAGTCTGCAGTAATCTCGCCTTCACTCATCTCAGCGCGATTATATAGTCAAACATAAGTCCTGGATCCTTACCTCTTCAAAAATACTCACAAACATAATTCTCCAACAAACTCAGGAATTACAGGCCTACACCAATAATGGCCTCTATAACTTTTGCACTGCGCAGGCATACTCAAAAACACACTGTAGAGCCGACCTCTCCAGTCGGTGCCCAAAAACAGACTGCAATTAGTTCACACACTAGTCCCGCCTAAAAAAGACACGAGACTCCGCTGTTTAAAAAACTCAACTCAGTCTCAATAATTGCATGGGCTAGTCACACGAGCTTACTGACAGCTCAAGACAGTTCAGAGAAAACACATCTCCGCAATTTGAACTGACCAGTGTTCGCCACGCTTACCGACTTGGAAACTTCTCGATCACACGAGGGAATTCCCCTATCACAATTTTAACTTAACATCAGCTTAACCAAGCAACGTAACCCGCAATCGAATCTATTCGCTTAACATTTTCAAGATTACTCCCCCTTGCTAATATTTACTCTGTATCAGGAGGCACCAAGGAATAGTTGGCCACTCGAAAGGCAGCAGCTGGGAGACTTTTTCAGGCCATAAATCGAGGATTCCTCAGCAAGAGAGAGATTGGTAAGAAAACGAAGATGGCTGTATACCGCTCCACCTATGTCCCAGTCTTGACATATGGATGTGAGTCATGGGCAATGACTACAGCCCACAAAAGCCAAATCCAAACTTCAGAAATGAGGTATCTGAGGAAGGTGGTTGAAGTAACAAGAAGAGACATGGTCCGCAACCAGACGATATGTCAAGGCCTAAAATCCCACCCCCTGCAGACCCAAGTAGAACAGTCTCAACTAAGATCGTTTGGCCATGTCTGCAGAAGGGGAGAAGATCGGCTACCACGACAAGCATGGGAAACAAAGAGCCAGGGATCCAGACACCCAGGATGACCCAGAGTCCGCTGGGAGGACAATATTAGACAATCTTTGAAGGACCGAGGACTAGAATGGAACCAGGCCAGGAGGAGGACAGCCGATAGGATATCTTGCGCTCTCTCTTCCAAACCTCTACACCTCACGGTAGAAGGGGAATGACTAAGTAAGTAAGTAAGTACTTTTTAAAATATAACTGTGTTATTAATATGTTTATTTATTTTAGTTTTTATCGTCATGAATATAAACAATGGTGACGGAAGTGTATGGTTAGAGGACATGTAATGTATATGACTATTAGTAGTAAAAAAATCCTTTAGATCAGTAAAATCAGTTATTTGTGCATTGATGGAAAAATGTGTCAGATTAGAGAAACACAAGACCAGAGATATGGTTTGTACAAAAGAAATTAAACACTACCATGGGCATCTAAAGCAAGTAATAAGGATAACCTGAAGAATACATAAAGGAAACTTATTACTCATGGTCTTCATTCTTCTCTGATCCTTAGCCGCTGACTGTCAAAGCAGTCAGTGGCCATCACACCTGGTGGCATCTTGTAGGGTGGCAACAAACTGCTTCCTCTTTGCTCGGTCGGTGGCCATCCTTTGTGCAGTGCCGCAGCTCTGATTCACTTTGCATCTCGGCCTCCACATTTCTCTGCCAAGTTTTTTTTGGTCGGCCTCTCTTTCACTTTCCTTCAGAGGTCCATAGCATAGCTGTTCTTGTGATGGCATCAGGGTCTCTTTTGAGGATGTGGCAAACCCAACTCCAGCATCTGCCAGTTATGATGGTGTGCATGTCCTCTTGGTTGCTCCAAGTAAGTAATTCTTGGTTGGTGATGGTATTCAACCAAAAGATTCTGATAATTTTTCTTAGGCAGATTATGTGGAAAGAGGACAATTTCGACATTTCCTTCTGTGTTACTTTCCAGCATTTTGCACCATAGAGAAGCACAGAAAGTACACAGTTCTCATATAATCTTAGGTTTGTGCTGTACTGAGAGGACTTCCAGATGTTGTTTAGAAAGGGAAGCGGTTAATCATTTTAGAAAGAAATAATCCACTGTTTGTAGATGTGTAACAAGAAAATGTAAAACTGGAATATGCTGTGACAATAGACAAATATAGAGTGCAAAAAGTTTAGTTGACAGCAAGTACAGAAGATAGTAAACAGTTTGACATCATGGCATGAAAATACAACAACAGAAGTAATGAACAACTTTAGAGACTAAAGGTATTGGATTGACGAGACCTCATATACCAACTGGCATAAAAAGGTAGTCCCATAGCAGAGACTGCTGTAGGGGAGTGAGGTGTTAGAGACTTCACTTTATTAGGTCCAGCATCGAGGGGTGACCAGTTCCCTTCCTCACTACCTTTTTATTCCCTAACTCAAGAGCAATGTCAGGTACCCATTTACAGCTGGGTAGATTGAAGCATGATATGAATCTGTAGCGACGGTTTTTTTTAGCGTGATGATGATGGTAGAGAAGTAGAATTTCTCTCCAGAAAGTATGAAGTCCCAGTGCCAGAGAAGTACACTGGTATCACAATTGAGTTACGGCTGAGCGGGACAATAGATTTAGGCTTCAGAAGTATACTGCGCCACTTTCGCTATAGTAACCCTATGTGATAATACCTTGTATAATTAAATTAGAAAAAGTAACTCACAATTTTAACAGTTAAAAATTTACCAAGTCAAACGAGTACCATTTCATAATTTATTATGTACATCTATCTAGCCAAGTAATGAGAAATGGGTGTTGGAAGATGGTAAAATGTATGATTATTTATATTTACAATTTAAAATAAATAATAGTAAAAAGTCTTGGATGTATCTTCCAATGAAATTATAAAGTCTGTCACAGTAGTTTGATAATTCTTGCTATCTAGTCCTAGCCTTTCTCATCATTGACAGTCGCTATTGAAACCGCTCACAGTGTTTGCAGGTTTGGAAACACATAAACTCATCTTGCATTACGCCACATCTGTTCGAGGTTCCTGAGACACACTGGTATTTAATAAGACTTTCCTTCAGCCCGCCCTATAACTACGGGGGAACTAAGGTGTTGAAGATTGTTTGACCACTAGGCTCCAGTTAGCAGGATCAAAGGTCCTCAAGTCTTTAGTTTATACTTGATCATGAACTCGATCAGGAACGATCATAAAACCTGGAACAAAAGGTAATAGGTGGCCATGGTGTTCCAACAAGCTCACCTACCACTGATGTTCATGAGGCGACCATGTCTTCAGTGTTTGTATATAAATGAATGATTCATGGTAGTATGTTACATAGATAGCATGATACGATAGTGTCTACTGTTGTGGTGGAATACATTGATACAGCGATAAAATCATCCCCTATAAATATAAAAGTTAAAATAAAATGTAGGGATAAAATATAGTTATGATACGATGCTGCGTCT
This sequence comes from Oreohelix idahoensis, assembly GCA_024509875.1. Taxonomy (NCBI): domain Eukaryota; kingdom Metazoa; phylum Mollusca; class Gastropoda; order Stylommatophora; family Oreohelicidae; genus Oreohelix; species Oreohelix idahoensis. Next base: position 428,682 of record JAMPIV010007809.1, on the reverse strand, counting down.
TCACCCACGCCACAAGCGCGTTGATTTTGGCAGACCGTACCATCGTTTTCTAGTGTCATTGAAAAAAAAAACTATTTATAACATGGGGACACGAAAGGCCTATTCGTTCGGACGGAGTAAGAAAAGGAGGGAAGAAAAAAATGATGCCGTCTGCACGCGGGGTTTGAATCTAAACTAGCATATGAGCGAACTTGTAGTTAGTTGTTTGAAATACGACGAAAGTTAAAAAATGTAGTCAATTGGGTCACGAAAACAGACTTAGCACTTATTGAGAATGACGTAATTCTAAACATAATACGGACGATTCTCGTAATTAGTTTGAAAATAGCGGTAAAAAGAAGTGAACGAGTGGTAGTTTATAGATTTCAAGACTAACATGGAAAAAAATATGGACTTCCTTATTAATAGGTTTAGAATCACAAAAGTTAGCTAGTTTAAGAGCTTATCTTTTCCTGATAAATAATATGCTTTCAAATAAAAGGACGGACAGATAACTCAGAAGTTATTGACGAAAGACTGATTTGTTCGGTGCAGACTAGCAGACAGATGTTTGTTTTGCATCCACTAGCGGTTACATTTTGACGCGTCCTTGAGTAAAAGCAGGAAAAGGGTCATGTGTTCTGTAGGAAAAGGGGTAGACACGGGGTAGAAATTATGGGATGGCTCAAACTGAATATTGTTTTTTTGTTAGTGTTAGGCCAAAACAAGTCCATTTTTGGGAAATGCCAAGTTCGGACAGACCGACCGACAGAAATACACTACACATTGGACCAAATTTGGACCTTAGTGTAAAATTTTAAATTTAAAAAGCTTGGCTTTCCTATCTGATTGGTCAACACAGTTAAGATTATTAGAAAATTGGACGGCTCGTTGCCATTTTGTTTAAGACTGTCCATAGAAGCAGATCGTTGATGCTGTGAAGTGTGACGTCCACTGAATATAAATAAATAATATAAGTAATACGGACGCCATAGTCCAGCCAGCAGCTCAGCTGAGTTTGTGCTATTTCAACGTACCTGTGTGTTTTCATTTTGAATTGTGAGTTTCTTTGTCTGGCACTGTGCTAGTGCCCGATATTCTGAAGAGTACAACACTGTATGAAACAAGATGCCTACCATACTACCTCAGCGCATGTGCGGAGTGGGCCTAAGGAACAACTATCTTCAATCGTCACAGGCCAGATAAGTATTAAAGAACTGGCCTGCTGAGATTCATCAACGAGTACCATATAATATAAACTCCATTGTGTAACTAATAAACTTTTCCACCATCAATCCTGTTAAAGAGCAAATGAACACTGTTAACTAAAGGACTGGGTATGATGAAAATACCCCGACCCGACATCAAGCACTAGTTAATAAAGACTTTAGTTTTAGTACCAATATTAGCAAATTTAAATTATGTATATGTACAGGTCTTTCATGTGTTTACTTGATCATATGTAATTTTATTGAAATTGATTCATATTGATTTGAAAGTCCTGACCAGAAGAAAACTAGGTTCAGGACAAAATAAATTTGAAAAAAATTGTAAATTCCTAAATTTTAACCACAGTATCAGTTGACTTAATCATAGAGATTAATATTAGTGTTTGTGTGTGTGTTTGTGTTCTTAATTACCAGCACACCTCATTTTCATTACCCTAGACAGTAGACATAGCTATCAGACATACTAGTCAAGAATAAGTCTGATTGAGGTCGTAGGGTGGTAGCAGCAAGGTGCTCTGTAAACTCACATAAACTGTTATCCTCAGAGACCTTCACAGCTGACCTCATTCAGTACACTAAGTAAACATAACAACAACACTTAATAACATCAAAACCCACCACAACTGTGCAGAAAATAACAAAATACATGAATAAATCACATGTTATGATATATGGGTAAGATATAACCTTTGCCTTCCACTTATGGATGCTAAGTCACTTATGTAATTGCTGGTATGTCGTAAGCTTCCATGCAAAAACTAGCCATGATATATTTGGCTAACCAATTAATTGTTATGCTTCCTGACAATGTCGGTGGAGGTTATTTCTGGTTAGCGTCATTGGTTTCCTGTATACCCTTTTTATTATGTCTGATCAGATCATAAACAAAATCTGAAATAAAGTGAAATTAGTCACACATATATACGGTATCTTTAATAAACTTACATACCCTCTAGGATTAATAAGCGCATGGTGAGGCTGTATTTGCTGAAGTATATCTGCCCTGCATGCAGCGTGAAAAAACTTTTCTTGCAGATAATGTCTTCCAGTCTCTCACTCTGGCGTCTGGATTTTGTGTGTGTACGATTTTAAATGGGCCTCTCCGTCCTTATATTTGGGCGACTCTCCAGTACAAGAAAGCACCGTCTGAAGTCCGCTTAGATTTTCGTTTAATCTCTTGGTTTGAAGCAATCTGTGCTTTATTTGTACTTGTTTTCTCTTCTTTTCACTACACACTTATATCTTTCCTTCCTTCCTAGGTTTCCTTTCATTTTCCCAATAGGAAGCGTTCATTCTATCTATGTTTTATCGAAATCCGCTGAGGTTTGTATTTATAATAAATTTTTGAAGATCATGACCTAACTTTTAGCAGATATGATGACGATGAAAAATATTAATTATTTTTAAAACTACTTACATTTGAATAATATCCTTTTGGATATCACTCATATTCTATCTCCGAATATGAATTATTACATTTTTAATATCTTTCAACCAGGCTTGCTCTTGTAGCTTTAGATTTTCTTTCCTGCCAATGCAAATTTTTAAGGTCGGCCATGTTTCATATATTCGCTCCTTCCTACACTTTTGGCTAGACAAAACGCAATATAACAGTCCACCGCCACTTCAAAGCAAGACCCACTGCTTTGTCCCTTCACTCTTATCTACTGTGTGTGTCGCGTTACACTTGTTTTCACAAACAAAGCAAGTGGTACCAAATCTTACTACAGAATCGAACCTGTCATCTTTGCCGAGAGAGACCAGCGCTAACCACTCTGTGAATCAGACACTGACGAACTGGCATAATACTTATGAGAGGAAGAATCTGCTATGAAATTATATAATCCATCCAGGATAATTAAAAGCTTTATTAATAATCACACTAATGCTCAAAAGTTTGTTACCAGTAATTATATTGCTGTGTGAAGCATAAGGACATTATCAAAATGCTAGAAAGCACAAACATTAATGGTACAGATCTGAGAATAATAAAGAAGATGTACTGGCAACAAACAGTAGCTTCAAGAATTAGCAGCCAAATGGAAATGTTTCAACAAATGAAATGAAATGTTAGACAGGGATGTGTGCTGATCTGTTCAATTTGTACTGTGAAAACGTAATGAGATCTGTAAAGGACTTAAGGAATATCAGTTGGTGGGCATAATATAAAGAACTTGAGATAGGCTGATGATATAATCTTCATAGCTAAAAGTGAAAAGGAGTTACAGGAAATGATTGATATAGTAGTGACAAAATATGAAAATAAGGGGCTTAGCTGAATTACTCAAGACCTTATCTTCACACTCAGACAGCTGAGGGAAAAGGGCCTTGAGTATTAAGGTGAGATGCATCTTTGTTTCTTGGATCTGAAAAAGCACTTGACAATGTCCCCAGGAGGAAATGTAGGGACTGCTTGGCGAAGAAATACATTCAAACACCTGTGATCCAGAAGTAATAATCTTGTATTAATTATCAGTATTTCAGTAACAAAAGTAAATGAAACAGTTTTAAAACAACCCAGAAGACACCTAGGTGCGTTACTAACATCAGATTGACAATACATGTCAGAGTTTAATAGTAGATTAGCTAAGGAAAAAGCAGAATTCCATAAAATGATAGATATTTTATGCAATAACCTTTGTCAGTGGAAGTAAAAAAGGTATTTCTTCAGCTAAGGTCTTTTATATTTGGACTTGCACACTGATATAACTAGCGGACTGTGTGTATATGTTCAATGCACTGTGCCTTGCCAAAAGGAGGCAAAAGAAAAGAGTGTTCTTCAGTGTTACATAAAACCAATCCTGACAAATGGAAGTAGTCAGAGATGATTGGTATACAATTAGAAAAAGCATTAGAGGAAAAGCACAAAGAGATGTTTTTTTTACAGAAGAATATTAAAAATACCATGAACAGTTAAATAAAGTAATAAGGATGTCCTGAAATGGACCAATGCACAACAAAACTTATTTCTCACATTAGGAGGAAGCAATCTGCTTTCTCCAGGCATGATGTGAAAAGAAAAATATGTAGGTAAAGGCTCCTGTTACATGCCCATTGAGGCATATTGGGAAAAGCTGGTGACCATGCTGACACAAGCTTGTATTGTGCGTACGATGAAAAAATACAACATTATCTGACCAGACATCTGTCTGGTGAAGGCACGCAGATAAAGGTGATAATTGGATAATCTGCTGGGGTAGACATCTTGGCGGAAGACGTTACGCCAGAAAAACATGGTCACAATATTGTGGGAGGCAGATAGGTGCAGCCGGAACAATATTACGTCTTATTATAAAGAGGTCACTCGTGGAATTTTTAATTTAATATTAAAACACGCGGGGGATATTTTGAATTAAAACTTCCCACCAAACAGTGCTAGAGAGATTTGATTGGTTTGAAGTGAGATGCCAGAATATACAATGAATTCTATTGGAACATTCAGTGGAAACACAATGAGAGATATAATCTAGTGAACTCAGAGGCACAGAACAGACAGCTTCGCATACGAGCAACTCCCAACAGCCAGGAAGAGAAGGATCGGACCTAGAATTCCTATATCAGAAGTGACAGATCAACAGTATTTGGGCAACTCTGAAACCTTAAGAGTAAACCCGCATATTTAAATACAGACTAAAACTTCAGGGACCAGGACTTTATAAATACAAGACTGGAAACCTAGGAATTGGATCATCAGTCGTAAGAGAAACAATATCCCAGACCAAGTGTATCGCAGTACACCCATCAAAGAAGAATTACTAGTCTCAAAGACCAAATGCATCACAGAACACCGTCATAAGAGGAATTTCTCAGATGAAATTGCTCGCGCCCATCTGAAAATCTGCGCAAGGAGATTGTGTATTCCCAAAATGTTGGGGTAAGTGTAAACTATTTACTAATGTAAATGTTACATGTTTTCTTGCTAAGTGGTTATATATGAGACTAGCAACCTCAACATATGAAAATAGTATATTCATGAACAACTACAGCAATAGCTGTTGATTGCTTCTGACTAGCCGTGCAGGAAACCCGACAGCAGAGTGACCCCAGCCTCCGACGGGAGTAGTAATGAGTGATGATTACATCACATGTGCCTAAGGTGTAACATTATCTTGTGAGATTTATGTACCTTTTTTAATTGTAATTCAGGCAAATCATTATTCACGCACTCCAGACGCAATTTCCTAGTTAACACCCAGAAGGATATTGGTGAATTTTCATCATATTCCCTGAGTTACACTGTGTGCTCGGGAATTGATTTCTTCTGAGAGGTTAATATTGGGGGGTGGAGCACATGACATCGGGCCTGTTAGTTTGCGATGAACAAATGTACTCAGCAGGCATTTGTTTCTTTCTGTTTGTCTAAAGTTCATGGTTACAAGCCATCAGACAATTTGTGAAACTAACGCCGCTAGTGTGAGAGAAAAGCATCCACCATAACCGCCTGCAGTGAAAGAGAGTGTGGAGAAGGCTTTCATCATCACAGAATTGATGAACCACAGCTGCAGGACTCACTCATACAAGCTAAGTGCTAACTAAAAGGCACCAGCAAAGAAGACATTTCATTTAGACTATAAAGTATAAAGTTAAATTTCCACCTACGTCTCAATGACGAGAACTTTATATCCATCAAAATTCCACTAATCTTTCCATATTTATTTTAACCTGTTACAGACTATTTGTTACCTGTTGTTTTGAAACTAAACAATAATAGTTGATTCAGTTATATGTATGAAAGCAAATGTATGAGCCAGAATCTTTAATATTTATAAATACTTAAACATATATTTACACTAAACAGAGCCTTACCTTATGAGGGATTTCGTTGGATTACACCAACTGGGGGCTTGAACGGGCTAAACCATTGCTTGAATCCTTCACAAAAGGTGACAGACCAGATATAATGCGTTAACAATTGTTCAGCCCAAGGCAACATTGTTCGTGACTTCTGGAAATATCTTGTGAAAGCTCCCTTCAGGTAGAAGTGTCATTAATCTTCTTTTTACATCTCTGCCAAGAGTAATCTTGTTCGCAAGTAGATACCTTGGAAGCCAATATTAGATACTCTTGAGTTTAAGTCACTGTTGGACCACTACTGCAAAGCTGGGCAGGCAATCCGTGACACTAGGGGTGATGTGGTCATCATCGCGCCAGCCGCCTTAACCTTCCCAGATTTGCTCTGGTACCTAATTCATGAGGCTGGGTTGACCCCGGAGCCGTTTGCAGTCTAAAAAATCCCACCTCAGCTGGGGATTGAACCATGGACCACTGAGCTAGGAAGCCAGTGCACTAACCACTATGTTAGAAAAGAAAAAAGCTGGAATATATTGTGACAATGTAAAGGTTGACAAAATATAGAGATAATTAAAAAAAAACAAAGAGAAGTTACTGTCATGGGAAGAAGTCAACATCGGATTAGATAAACAGGACTGGAGAGAGGAAGTTGTGGAGAGACATGATCACCCATACCACCAGGCATTGCACTTGAAAGAGAGGAAGATATTGTTGTATAATTATAGTTTGTTCTAGAAAACAAATTACACAAGAAAGTTGTATTATCCTTACAGTTGTTAAATACATTTCCAGGGAAGTTTTGCAACAAGCATAAGAGAAAAGAATATGCCAAAATGACAACCAGACAATAAAAAAAAACAACAACTGAGGGCTATCACCTCAGGGGCACATTTCCCTGGTCAGTTATAACTGAAGGAGGCTACTACTAATTACAAGTATGGGGAGACTACCATTTCAGAACAAATGAAAAAAACACCCGCTCCCACATCCACACAATTGGACTATTTAATTTACTCTGTTTACAATAACTGGAAAGGAGAAATGATACCATTATAAGCCATTAGGTATCAGCAAATCTTCTCACTTCTTGTTCCACGGATGTGTGTCTCATTTGTAATGTAAGTTCTATATTGATGAACCATACCATTTAAATCCTGTTCTCCTCCAAACACCCAAACTCTGCAGCTTTCTGTTTGTTGTTTACCGTTCTTCAGAGCCACACAGTAGCACTGCCTTGATATTTCAGTTGAAGATTCTTATTTTTATGTTTGATTTCATTTCCTTTGATTTCTGTATATTTTATAAAAGCTCTCTTGTCCCTTTTATTCTTCTTTTGATATTATTGTCTGTTCCTCCAACTTTGTCTCTAGTGCTGCCATGATGAATCTATGACTGCACATCTTATAATGATGTGTCTCCAGGAATGTTTGCAACTTGGCTATTGTTTGTTGAAGTTTTTTGTGGTAACAAGTTTTTTACGGGATGGGGTAACCAGCCCCATGCCCAACCCTCCTTAGTCGCTTTTTACGACATGCCTGGTAGGGTACAGTGGTACTAGTACACATATCTTGGAAGTAATATAGACAAAGTTGGAGTAACAGTCAGTGATATCAAAATAAGAATACAAAAAGCAAGAGGAGCTTTCTTTGCATTGGGAAACATATGGAGAACAAGAGAAATCAAGTCCAACACGAAAATAAGAATCTTCAACTCAAATGTCAAGTCAGTCCTATTGTATGGCTCTGAGACATGGAGAACAACAGAAAACAACAACCAAAAAGCTACAGACCTTTATAAACGGGTTCTTGCGTAGAATAGAAGGACTGAAATGGTATGACAAAGTCACAAATGTGGAATTGATGACAAGAACCAGACAAGTGCCAGTGGAACAAGAGCTGAGAAGAAGATAATGGCGATGGATAGGACACACATTGAGGAAACCTATTGATAGCATTACAAGGCAGTCCTTGTTCTGGAATCCACAGGGAAAGAGAGGCAGAGGTAGACCAAAAAACACATGGAGAAGAGAACTGGAAACAGAGGTGAAAATGATGAGGAAAACATGGAAAGAACTTGAGCAGATGGCACAGGACAGGAAGACTTGGCATGTGTTTGTTGAAGGCCTATGCTCCTTGGGGAGCTAAATGGTATTGATTGATATTGTTTATTATGTTTCTCATAATTTTTTAATTGTCTCTGTAGCTTTCTCGGGGCTGCATCATGAACCTTCTTAGTAGAGGATCTTATTATATCTTGGTTGGCTGAGTTCAATTATCTAAAGTACTTTCTGGGGGGACTTGTTCATCAAATTTTGGCTGAGTTCAGTTATCTAAAGTATTTTCCTTGGGGACTTATTCATCATATTTTGAAAGTTCAATTATCTAAAGTACTTTCCTGGGGGACTTGTTCATCATATTTTGGCTGAGATCAATTATCTAAAGTACTTTCCTGGGGGACTTGTTCATCATATTTTGGCTGAGATCAGTTATCTAAAGTACTTTCCTGGGGGACTTGTTCATCATATTTTGGCTGAGATCAATTATCTAAAGTACTTTCCTGGGGGACTTGTTCATCTTATTTTGGCTGAGATCAATTATCTAAAGTACTTTCCTGGGGGACTTGTTCATCATATGTTGGCTGAGTTCAATTATCTAAAGTACTTTCCTGGGGGACTTGTTCATCATATTTTGGCTGAGATCAATTATCTAAAGTACTTTCCTGGGGGACTTGTTCATCATATTTTGGCTGAGTTCAATTATCTAAAGTACTTTCCTGGGGGACTTGTTCATCATATATGTTAAAGTTTTTTTTTTTTTTAACATTACAAAAATTGATGAACTCAAGGTGGGGCTGTTGTGAAAATGCACTTTATACAGAACTGAACTCTGTGGCACACTGGTTGCGGAACACTGGTATACATCACGCCTGCTTGACGATTTAATATGCAGATACTATGGTTTCCATAGTCTTTCTTCTGTATAAATGTTATATCCCGACTTTTTTGTATAAACATTGTATTCTACAGTTTGTTTCCCGTCAAAAAAAGTTCATTCAACTGTATTATAATCTTACTTTATTCTGAATAAGCACATGTAATAAGAAACTGATTGACAAGTGCGTGAAAATTGATACATTGAACAGTTTGAATTTCAAATTATAAAAGAAATTTGTTTTTGAAATATGAGATTTGTATTGGCTTGACTGACTTCACATTAAAAAAGAACCTAGCTTCTTTACTGAAAGGCTTATTTTAAGTTGCATATTTTCTGAGGTGAAAAAACATATCAGTGAAATAATAATATTTTATTTCTTCTTTTATTCTGTAATCTAAATTGCCACAGAGGCACATATTTGTTAATATGATATAAATATGGTAATTGTTATCCATTGTTGAATTGTGTGCTATGTATGATACTGTTTTTGAAAGAACTGATTTTGAAACCTGAAAGATCAGTTTGATACTTTAGTCCTCAAATTCAAAATGAACTAATTGGTCATCTGCCGAAGACAGTAGAAAAGTAAATAATTGCTGACATTAATGGCCCAGTGCTCAAAAAAAGCTTATTACTTACATTAGAGGGAAACAATCTACTTTCTCCAAGCATGATGTGATACTATGATAAACCATCAGATATCAGCATATCTTCTTCTCATCACTTTTTGTTCTGTTGATGTTTGTTTGGTTTGTAATATAAGTTCCATGTAGGTAATCATGTAAGGAAAATTCTCAGAATTTCTTTGCCAGATACCATCACCAACCAAGAACTGCTTACTTGGAGCAACCAAGAGGACATGCACACCATCATAGCTGGCAGATGCTGGAGTTGGGTTGGCCATGTCCTCAGAAGAGACCACGATGCCTTCTCAAGAACAGCTATGCCATGGACCCCTGAAGAAAAGCGAAAGAGAAGCAGACCAAAAACATTGTAGTAGAGAACTGTAGAGGCTGAGATGTAAAGAGTGAACCAGATCTGGGGCACTGCACGGAGGATGGCTGCCAACTGAGCAGAGTGGAAGCAGTTTGTTGCTGCTCTACAAGACGCCACCAGGCGTGATGACCACTGACTCCTTTGACAATCAGTGGCAAGGATCAAAGAAGCAGAAGAGCGTGTAATACCATTTAAATCCTTCTGTTCTATTTATGACGAGTCTTCATCTTTCTGTTTGTTGTTCACCTTGCTTCAGAGCCAAACAATAGCACTGCCTTGACATTTAAGTTGAAGATTCTTATTTCTATAATTGACTAGATTTCCTTTGATTTCTGTATATTTTATATTGCAATGAAAATGTCTCTTTTCTTCTTTTGATATCATTGTCTGTTCCTCCAACTTTGTCTTTGTTGCTGCCAAGATGTATCTATGACTGCACACCTAATAAGGATGTGTCTCCAGGAATGTATGCAACTTGGCTATTGTTTATTATGTTTATTCTCATAATATTTTAATTGTTTCTGTAGTTTTCTCAGGGCTTCATCATGAACCTTTATAGTAGAGGGTATTTGTATATCTTGGTTGGCTGAGTTCAATTATCAAAATTACTTTCTTTGAAAGACTAGTTCATCATATTTGTTGAAGATTTTTTTGTTGTTTAAACATTACAAAAATGAAGGAACTTCATGGCTATTGTAACAATGCAATTAACAGGACTGAAGTCTTGTAAGATCTAGACAAACAATATGATGTATCACCAGCTGAACTGACAGAACATTTTTATGCAGCATTAGTATCATATTAAACATAATGATATCACATGTTACCATCTAGGTTGTGAAGAATTCAAACAGGAGTCTAATGAAAGTTATTATGGATATTACATCTCTGTTAACAATATTGAGGTAACAAATTGTTTTATGTAAACAGTTTTTGGATATTTTATCTTACTAGGTAATGTTTAACTTATGTTTGCATGTGTATTAGTGATGGTGAAACTCTGTAATAGTGGATATGACTGAATGTCTTTCATATTATTTGTGATAATAATGTGTTCATTTTTATGCATGTATTTTATTAATGCTGGTGCATTTGTATGCATATGTTTGTGCATATTATATGGGCAGCAGAAACGTGTGCATGTTTACATATGTATTATTTGCGTTGAGCATCTGATTGACAGAGTGGTTAGAGTGCTGGTCTCTTGCGGCAAAGGTACTGCGTTCAAATCATGATACCAGCTTGTTTAGTTTACCCAGCTGTAAATGGGTGCCTGACTTTGAATTAGGGAAGGAAAAGGCAGTGAGGAAGGGAACTGGTCACCCCACCTCTCAATGCTGACCTATGATGGTGAAGTCTCTATCACTTCACTCCCCTATGGCAGTATCTGCTGTAGCCCTACTTTTTGTAATATTCATGTTGGAACTTTGTAATATTCATGTTGGAACTTTGTAATATTCATGTTGGAACTTTGTAATATTCATGTTGGAACTTTGTAATATTCATGTTGGATTTTTGTAATATTCAAGTTGGAACTTTGTAATATTCAAGTTGGAACTTTGTAATATTCATGTTGGAACTTTGTAATATTCATGTTTTAAATTTGTAATATGTTTCAAATTTGTAATATTCAAGTTGGAACTTTGTAATATTCATGTTTTAAATTTGTAATATTCATGTTGGAAAAGCAGTCCTGTAAAAAGAGAAAGAGAGAGAAAAGAAAACAAATGAGAGAAAGACAGAGATAATAAATAGATAATAGAATAATAATTTCATCTACTATTTTCACTTTAGAAGTTTTAAACATTTTTTTTCAGACTAACTGTCAAAACAGCTGCTCTGAAATTCAAACAGTGAAAACTGAGCCCTTAAAAATTTCAGGAATTGGAAAAGAACAGCCTGACTCAGGTGAACATGATAACAATTTTTAAATTATAATTGTAAAAATTTAAAATGTAAACCCTCAAGAATTTGTGAGTCTTAAATATTGAAATCTTCATGTTGTAACTGAGATTGTATGATGTATATTTTGATAATGAACTGAACTTTTTTTTTATTTTAAACATTTCAGACATGTACATGTGTTGCCCATGTAAGCAAGCCTTCCTTCACAAAGATGCCTTTGATGGTCATATGAAAATGTCATGCGACAGTAAGCTCCACAAACTTAATGAACATGGTAATCTTCAGGGATTATTGCTTGAAGTCAAGAGTAATAAACTGAATGAAACAGAACACAGTGAAGGTGATGCAAGTTTTCCAGATACAGAAATAGAAGATAAGACTAAGTCACAACAAACAGATAACAAAATATTAACAAATGTTATAGTCATTCATGAAGTAACAGGAGACATTTGTGAGACAAAGCCTGATTATAATGTGGTTTTATGTGCAGATGATTTGGAGAATAGCTGTAATATAGGTTTTCCTACTGATACTTGTAAGATTGAAAGTGATTATGTCATGCCTCTATCAGCAGACACTTGTGAGCCTGAGAATGTAAAGCAGTTCTGCAAAATAAAGACTGCAACAGAGAGCCCACTCAAATATTTTGTAATAGTAAGATAAATGTTAAGATTAATCATAGTAATAGAGCTGTTAAGCAGTTTATCAGTTTGAAAACTCAGAAAACATTCAGAAGTCATAAACAAGACAAATCTTGTAAGTCTGGTGTAGATAAGTCTTGCAAATGTGATGCTTGTTTTGCAGAATTTTTTCAGAAAGGCCACTTGCAGCATCATAAAATAATAAATACAAGTAAAAAACAAAGCAAATGTGATGTTTGTGGTGTAGAATTTGCTAAGAAATGTAAATTACATAATTATAAAAGAACACACAAGGAAGAGAAACCTTACATTTGTGGTGTAGAATTGGCTGATAAAAGTAGCCTACCACATCATAAAAGAACACGTACTGGAGAGAAGCCTTACAAGTGTGATATTTGTGGTGTAGGATTTGCTAAGAAAAGTAACTTGCTAACTCATAAAGGAACACGCACAGTAGAGAAACCTTACACATGTGATGTTTGTGGTGTAGGATTTGTGAGGAAAACGCACTTGCTGAATCATAAAAGAACACATACTGGGGAGAAGCCTTACAAGTGTGATGTAGGATTTGCTAAGAAAAGTAACTTGCTAACTCATAACAGAACACACACAGGAGAGAAACCTTACACATGTGATGTTTGTGGTGTAGGATTTGTGAGGAAAAGTAACTTGCTAACAAACAAAGCAAGTGGTACCAAATCTTGCTACAGAATCGAACCTGTCATCTTTGCCGAGAGAGACCAGCGCTCTAACCACTCTGTGAATCAGACACTGACAAACTGGCATAATACTTATGAGAGGAAGAATCTGCTATGAAATTATATAATCCATCCAGGATAATTAAAAGCTTTATTAATAATCACACTAATGCTTAAAAGTTTGTTACCAGTAATTATATTGCTGTGTGAAGCATAAGGACATTATCAAAATGCTAGAAAGCACAAACATTAATGGTACAGATCTGAGAATAATAAAGAAGATGTACTGGCAACAAACAGTAGCTTCAAGAATTAGCAGCCAAATGGAAATGTTTCAACAGATGAAATGAAATGTTAGACAGGGATGTGTGCTGATCTGTTCAATTTGTACAGTGAAAAAGTAATGAGATCTGTAAAGGACTTAAGGAATATCAGTTGGTGGACATAATATAAAGAACTTGAGATATGCTGATGATATAATCTTCATAGCTAAAAGTGAAAAGGAGTTACAGGAAATGATTGATATAGTAGTGACAAAATATGAAAATAAAGGGCTTAGCTGAATTACTCAAGACCTTATCTTCACACTCAGACAGCTGAGGGAAAAGGGCCTTGAGTATTAAGGTGAGATGCATCTTTGTTTCTTGGATCTGAAAAAGCACTTGACAATGTCCCCAGGAGGAAATTTAGGGACTGCTTGGCGAAGAAATACATTCAAACACCTGTGTTCCAGAAGTAATAATCTTGTATTAATTATCAGTATTTCAGTAACAAAAGTAAATGAAACAGTTTTAAAACAACCCAGTAGACACATAGGTGCGCTACTAACATCAGATTGACAATACATGTCAGAGTTTAATAGTAGATTAGCTCAGGCAAAAGCAGTATTCCATAAAATGATAGATATTTTATGCAATAATCTTTGTCAGTGGAAGTAAAAAAGGTGGTTCTTCAGCTAAGGTCTTTTATATTTGGACTTGCACACTGATATAACTAGCGGACTGTGTGTATATGTTCAATGCACCGTGCCTTGCCAAAAGGAGGCAAAAAAAAAGAGTGTTCTTCAATGTTACATAAAACCAATCCTGACAAATGGAAGTAGTCAGAGATGATTGATATACAATTAGGAAAAGCATTAGAGGAAAAGCACACAGAAGAATATTAAAAATACCATGGACAGTTAAATAAAGTAATAAGGATGTCCTGAAATGGACCAATGCACAACAAAACTTATTTCTCACATTAGGAGGAAGCAATCTGCTTTCTCCAGGCATGATGTGAAAAGAAAAATACGTAGGTAAAGGCCATTGAGGCATATTGGGAAAAGCTGGTGACCATGCTGACACAAGCTTGTATTGTGCGTACGATAAAAAAATACAACATTATCTGACCAGACATCTGTCTGGCGGAGGCACGCAGATAAAGGCGATAATTGGATAATCTGCTGGGGTAGACATCTTGGCGGAAGACATTACGCCAGGAAAACATGGTCACAATATTGTGGGAGGCAGATAGGTGCAACCGGAACAATATTACATCTTATTATAAAGAGGTCACTCATGGAATTTTTAATTTAATATTAAAACATGCGGGGGATATTTTGAATTAAAACTTCCCACCAAACAGTGCTAGAGAGATTTGATTGGTTTGAAGTGAGATGCCGGAATATACAATGAATTCTATTGGAACATTCGGTGGAAACACAATGAGAGATATAATCTAGTGAACTCAGAGGCACAGAACAGACAGCTTTGCATACGAGCAACTCCAACAGCCAGGAAGAGAAGGATCAGACCTAGAATTCCTATATCAGAAGTGACAGATCAACAGTATTTGGGCAACTCTGAAACCTTAAGAGTAAACCCGCGTATTTAAATACAGACTAAAACTTCAGGGACCAGAACTTTATAAATACAAGACTGGAAACCTAGGAATTGGATCATCAGTCGTAAGAGAAATAATATCCCAGACCAAGTGTATCGTAGAACACTCGTCAAAGAAGAATTACTAGTTTCCAAGACCAAGTGTATCACAGAACACCGTCATATGAGGAATTTCTCAGATGAAATTAATTCGAGAGCATATGCACCAAAATTGCTCGCGCCCATCTGAAAATCTGCGCAAGGAGATTGTGTATTCCCAAGATGTTGGGGTAAGTGTAAACAATTTATTTACTAATGTAAATGTTACATGTTTTCTTGCTAAGTGGTTATATATGAGGCTAGCAACCTCAACATATGAAAATAGTATATTCATGAACAACCACAGCAATAGCTGTTGATTGCTTCTGACTAGCCGTGCAGGAAACCCGACAGCAGAGTGACCCCCAGACTCCGATGGGAGTAGTAATGAGTGATGATTACATCACATGTGCCTAAGGTGTAACATATTATCTTGTGAGATTTATGTACCTTTTTTAATTGTAATTCAGGCAAATTATTATTCACGCACTCCAGACGCAATTTCCTAGTTAACACCCAGAAGGATATTGGTGAATTTTCATCATATTCCCTGAGTTACACTGTGTGCTCAGGAATTGATTTCTTCTGAGAGGTTAATATTGGTGGGTGGAGCACATGACAATGGGCCTGTTAGTTTGCGATGAACAAATGTACTCAGCAGGCATTTGTTTCTTTCTGTTTGTCTAAAGTTCATGGTTACAAGCCATCAGACGATTTGTTAAACTAACGCTGCTAGTGTGAGAGAAAAGCATCCACCGTAACCACCTACAGTGAAAGAGAGTGTGGAGAAGGCTTTCATCATCACAGAATTGATGAACCACAGCTGCAGGACTCACTCATACAAGCTAAGTGCTAACTAAAAGGCACCAGCAAAAAAGACATTTCATTTAAAGTATAAAGTTAAATTTCCACCGATGTCTCAATGATGAGAACTTTATATCCATCAAAATTCCACTAATCTTTCCATATTTATTTTAACCTGTTACAGACTATTTGTTACCTGTTGTTTTGAAACTAAACAATAATAGTTGATTCAGTTATATGTATGAAAGCAAATGTATGAGCCAGAATCTTTAATATTTATAAATATTTAAACATATATTTACACTAAACAGAGCCTTACCTTATAAGAGGGATTTCGTTGGATTACACCAACTGGGGGCTTGAATGGGCTAAACCATTGCTTGAATCCTTCACAAAAGGTGACGGACCAGATATAATGCGTTAACAATTGTTCAGCCCAAGGCAACATTGTTCGTGACTTCTGGAAATATCTTGTGAAAGCTCCCTTCAGGTAGAAGTGTCATTAATCTTCTTTTTACATCTCTGCCAAGAGTAATCTTGCGTGATGACCACTGACTCCTTTGACAATCAGTGGCAAGGATCAAAGAAGCAGAAGATCGTGTAATACCATTTAAATCCTTCTGTTCTATTTATGACAAGTCTTCATCTTTCTGTTTGTTGTTCACCATGCTTCAGAGCCAAACAATAGCACTGCCTTGACATTTAAGTTGAAGATTCTTATTTCTATAATTGACTAGATTTCCTTTGATTTCTGTATATTTTATATTGCAATGAAAATGTCTCTTTTCTTCTTTTGATATCATTGTCTGTTCCTCCAACTTTGTTTATGTTGCTGCCAAGATGTATCTATGACTGCACACCTAATAAGGATGTGTCTCCAGGAATGTATACAACTTGGCTATTGTTTATTATGTTTATTCTCATAATATTTTAATTGTTTCTGTAGTTTTCTCAGGGCTTCATCATGAACCTTTATAGAAGAGGGTATTTGTATATCTTGGTTGGCTGAGTTCAATTATCAAAATTACTTTCTTTGAAAGACTAGTTCATCATATTTGTTGAAGATGTTTTTGTTGTTTAAACATTACAAAAATGAAGGAACTTCATGGCTATTGTAACAATGCAATTAACAGGACTGAAGTCTTGTAAGATCTAGACAAACAATATGATGTATCACCAGCTGAACTGACAGAACATTTTTATGCAGCATTAGTATCATATTAAACATAATGATATCACATGTTACCATCTAGGTTGTGAAGAATTCAAACAGGAGTCTAATGAAAGTTATTATGGATATCACATCTCTGTTAACAATATTGAGGTAACAAATTGTTTTATGTAAACAGTTTTTGGATATTTTATCTCACTAGGTAATGTTTAACTTATGTTTGCATGTGTATTAGTGATGGTGAAACTCTGTAATAGTGGATATGACTGAATGTCTTTCATATTATTTGTGATAATAATGTGTTCATTTTTATGCATGTATTTTATTAATGCTGGTGCATTTGTATGCATATGTTTGTGCATATTATATGGGCAGCAGAAACGTGTGCATGTTTACATATGTATTATTTGCGTTGAGCATCTGATTGACAGAGTGGTTAGAGTGCTGGTCTCTTGCGGCAATGGTACTGCGTTCAAATCATGATACCAGCTTGTTTAGTTTACCCAGCTGTAAATGGGTGCCTGACTTTGAATTAGGGAAGGAAAAGGCAGTGAGGAAGGGAACTGGTCACCCCACCTCTCAATGCTGACCTATGATGGTGAAGTCTCTATCACTTCACTCCCCTATGGCAGTATCTGCTGTAGCCCTACTTTTTGTAATATTCATGTTGGAACTTTGTAATATTCATGTTGGAACTTTGTAATATTCATGTTGGATTTTTGTAATATTCAAGTTGGAACTTTGTAATATTCAAGTTGGAACTTTGTAATATTCAAGTTGGAACTTTGTAATATTCATGTTGGAACTTTGTAATATTCATGTTTTAAATTTGTAATATGTTTCAAATTTGTAATATTCAAGTTGGAACTTTGTAATATTCATGTTTTAAATTTGTAATATTCATGTTGGAAAAGCAGTCCTGTAAAAAGAGAAAGAGAGAGAAAAGAAAACAAATGAGAGAAAGACAGAGATAATAAATAGATAATAGAATAATAATTTCATCTACTATTTTCACTTTAGAAGTTTTAAACATTTTTTTTCAGACTAACTGTCAAAACAGCTGCTCTGAAATTCAAACAGTGAAAACTGAGCCCTTAAAAATTTCAGGAATTGGAAAAGAACAGCCTGACTCAGGTGAACATGATAACAATTTTTAAATTATAATTGTAAAAATTTAAAATGTAAACCCTCAAGAATTTGTGAGTCTTAAATATTGAAATCTTCATGTTGTAACTGAGATTGTATGATGTATATTTTGATAATGAACTGAACTTTTTTTTTATTTTAAACATTTCAGACATGTACATGTGTTGCCCATGTAAGCAAGCCTTCCTTCACAAAGATGCCTTTGATGGTCATATGAAAATGTCATGCGACAGTAAGCTCCACAAACTTAATGAACATGGTAATCTTCAGGGATTATTGCTTGAAGTCAAGAGTAATAAACTGAATGAAACAGAACACAGTGAAGGTGATGCAAGTTTTCCAGATACAGAAATAGAAGATAAGACTAAGTCACAACAAACAGATAACAAAATATTAACAAATGTTATAGTCATTCATGAAGTAACAGGAGACATTTGTGAGACAAAGCCTGATTATAATGTGGTTTTATGTGCAGATGATTTGGAGAATAGCTGTAATATAGGTTTTCCTACTGATACTTGTAAGATTGAAAGTGATTATGTCATGCCTCTATCAGCAGACACTTGTGAGCCTGAGAATGTAAAGCAGTTCTGCAAAATAAAGACTGCAACAGAGAGCCCACTCAAATATTTTGTAATAGTAAGATAAATGTTAAGATTAATCATAGTAATAGAGCTGTTAAGCAGTTTATCAGTTTGAAAACTCAGAAAACATTCAGAAGTCATAAACAAGACAAATCTTGTAAGTCTGGTGTAGATAAGTCTTGCAAATGTGATGCTTGTTTTGCAGAATTTTTTCAGAAAGGCCACTTGCAGCATCATAAAATAATAAATACAAGTAAAAAACAAAGCAAATGTGATGTTTGTGGTGTAGAATTTGCTAAGAAATGTAAATTACATAATTATAAAAGAACACACAAGGAAGAGAAACCTTACATTTGTGGTGTAGAATTGGCTGATAAAAGTAGCCTACCACATCATAAAAGAACACATACTGGAGAGAAGCCTTACAAGTGTGATATTTGTGGTGTAGGATTTGCTAAGAAAAGTAACTTGCTAACTCATAAAGGAACACGCACAGTAGAGAAACCTTACACATGTGATGTTTGTGGTGTAGGATTTGTGAGGAAAACGCACTTGCTGAATCATAAAAGAACACATACTGGGGAGAAGCCTTACAAGTGTGATGTAGGATTTGCTAAGAAAAGTAACTTGCTAACTCATAACAGAACACACACAGGAGAGAAACCTTACACATGTGATGTTTGTGGTGTAGGATTTGTGAGGAAAAGTAACTTGCTAACAAACAAAGCAAGTGGTACCAAATCTTGCTACAGAATCGAACCTGTCATCTTTGCCGAGAGAGACCAGCGCTCTAACCACTCTGTGAATCAGACACTGACAAACTGGCATAATACTTATGAGAGGAAGAATCTGCTATGAAATTATATAATCCATCCAGGATAATTAAAAGCTTTATTAATAATCACACTAATGCTTAAAAGTTTGTTACCAGTAATTATATTGCTGTGTGAAGCATAAGGACATTATCAAAATGCTAGAAAGCACAAACATTAATGATACAGATCTGAGAATAATAAAGAAGATGTACTGGCAACAAACAGTAGCTTCAAGAATTAGCAGCCAAATGGAAATGTTTCAACAGATGAAATGAAATGTTAGACAGGGATGTGTGCTGATCTGTTCAATTTGTACAGTGAAAAAGTAATGAGATCTGTAAAGGACTTAAGGAATATCAGTTGGTGGACATAATATAAAGAACTTGAGATATGCTGATGATATAATCTTCATAGCTAAAAGTGAAAAGGAGTTACAGGAAATGATTGATATAGTAGTGACAAAATATGAAAATAAAGGGCTTAGCTGAATTACTCAAGACCTTATCTTCACACTCAGACAGCTGAGGGAAAAGGGCCTTGAGTATTAAGGTGAGATGCATCTTTGTTTCTTGGATCTGAAAAAGCACTTGACAATGTCCCCAGGAGGAAATTTAGGGACTGCTTGGCGAAGAAATACATTCAAACACCTGTGTTCCAGAAGTAATAATCTTGTATTAATTATCAGTATTTCAGTAACAAAAGTAAATGAAACAGTTTTAAAACAACCCAGTAGACACATAGGTGCGCTACTAACATCAGATTGACAATACATGTCAGAGTTTAATAGTAGATTAGCTCAGGCAAAAGCAGTATTCCATAAAATGATAGATATTTTATGCAATAATCTTTGTCAGTGGAAGTAAAAAAGGTGGTTCTTCAGCTAAGGTCTTTTATATTTGGACTTGCACACTGATATAACTAGCGGACTGTGTGTATATGTTCAATGCACCGTGCCTTGCCAAAAGGAGGCAAAAAAAAAGAGTGTTCTTCAATGTTACATAAAACCAATCCTGACAAATGGAAGTAGTCAGAGATGATTGATATACAATTAGGAAAAGCATTAGAGGAAAAGCACACAGAAGAATATTAAAAATACCATGGACAGTTAAATAAAGTAATAAGGATGTCCTGAAATGGACCAATGCACAACAAAACTTATTTCTCACATTAGGAGGAAGCAATCTGCTTTCTCCAGGCATGATGTGAAAAGAAAAATACGTAGGTAAAGGCCATTGAGGCATATTGGGAAAAGCTGGTGACCATGCTGACACAAGCTTGTATTGTGCGTACGATAAAAAAATACAACATTATCTGACCAGACATCTGTCTGGCGGAGGCACGCAGATAAAGGCGATAATTGGATAATCTGCTGGGGTAGACATCTTGGCGGAAGACATTACGCCAGGAAAACATGGTCACAATATTGTGGGA
The DNA here is from genome assembly GCA_024509875.1 of Oreohelix idahoensis. Lineage (NCBI taxonomy): Eukaryota > Metazoa > Mollusca > Gastropoda > Stylommatophora > Oreohelicidae > Oreohelix > Oreohelix idahoensis. The sequence continues at coordinate 407,598 of JAMPIV010007809.1, read as the reverse complement.
GGCAGATAGGTGCAACCGGAACAATATTACATCTTATTATAAAGAGGTCACTCATGGAATTTTTAATTTAATATTAAAACATGCGGGGGATATTTTGAATTAAAACTTCCCACCAAACAGTGCTAGAGAGATTTGATTGGTTTGAAGTGAGATGCCGGAATATACAATGAATTCTATTGGAACATTCGGTGGAAACACAATGAGAGATATAATCTAGTGAACTCAGAGGCACAGAACAGACAGCTTTGCATACGAGCAACTCCAACAGCCAGGAAGAGAAGGATCAGACCTAGAATTCCTATATCAGAAGTGACAGATCAACAGTATTTGGGCAACTCTGAAACCTTAAGAGTAAACCCGCGTATTTAAATACAGACTAAAACTTCAGGGACCAGAACTTTATAAATACAAGACTGGAAACCTAGGAATTGGATCATCAGTCGTAAGAGAAATAATATCCCAGACCAAGTGTATCGTAGAACACTCGTCAAAGAAGAATTACTAGTTTCCAAGACCAAGTGTATCACAGAACACCGTCATATGAGGAATTTCTCAGATGAAATTAATTCGAGAGCATATGCACCAAAATTGCTCGCGCCCATCTGAAAATCTGCGCAAGGAGATTGTGTATTCCCAAGATGTTGGGGTAAGTGTAAACAATTTATTTACTAATGTAAATGTTACATGTTTTCTTGCTAAGTGGTTATATATGAGGCTAGCAACCTCAACATATGAAAATAGTATATTCATGAACAACCACAGCAATAGCTGTTGATTGCTTCTGACTAGCCGTGCAGGAAACCCGACAGCAGAGTGACCCCCAGACTCCGATGGGAGTAGTAATGAGTGATGATTACATCACATGTGCCTAAGGTGTAACATATTATCTTGTGAGATTTATGTACCTTTTTTAATTGTAATTCAGGCAAATTATTATTCACGCACTCCAGACGCAATTTCCTAGTTAACACCCAGAAGGATATTGGTGAATTTTCATCATATTCCCTGAGTTACACTGTGTGCTCAGGAATTGATTTCTTCTGAGAGGTTAATATTGGTGGGTGGAGCACATGACAATGGGCCTGTTAGTTTGCGATGAACAAATGTACTCAGCAGGCATTTGTTTCTTTCTGTTTGTCTAAAGTTCATGGTTACAAGCCATCAGACGATTTGTTAAACTAACGCTGCTAGTGTGAGAGAAAAGCATCCACCGTAACCACCTACAGTGAAAGAGAGTGTGGAGAAGGCTTTCATCATCACAGAATTGATGAACCACAGCTGCAGGACTCACTCATACAAGCTAAGTGCTAACTAAAAGGCACCAGCAAAAAAGACATTTCATTTAAAGTATAAAGTTAAATTTCCACCGATGTCTCAATGATGAGAACTTTATATCCATCAAAAATTTCCAAAATTTTCTACTAATTTAACCTGTTATTTTGCCTAGACAGACTATTTGTTACCTGTTCAGTGAATGACAAGCAAAGCAGAATATTATGAAAGCAAAAATGAGCCAGAATATTTAATATAAATATTTAAACATTTATTTACACTAAACAGACTTACCTTAAAAGAGGGTTTCATTAATTACACCAACTGGGGGCTTGAATGGGCTAAACCATTGCTTAAATCCTTCACAAAAGGCGACGGACCAGATATAATGCGTTTACAGTTGTTCAGCCCAAGGCAACATTGTTCGTGACTTCTGGAAATATCTTGTGAAAGCTCCCTTCAGGTAGAAGTGTCATTAATCTTATTTTTACATCTCTGCCAAGAGTAATTTGTGTGACCACTGACTCCTTTGACAATCAGTGGCAAGGATCAAAGAAGCAGAAGATCGTGTAATACCATTTAAATCCTTCTGTTCTATTTATGACAAGTCTTCATCTTTCTGTTTGTTGTTCACCATGCTTCAGAGCCATACAATAGATATAGTAGTGACAAAATATGAAAATAAGGGCTTAGCTGAATTACTCAAGACCTTATCTTCACACTCAGACAGCTGAGGGAAAAGGGCCTTGAGTATTAAGGTGAGATGCATCTTTGTTTCTTGGATCTGAAAAAGCACTTGACAATGTCCCCAGGAGGAAATAATAGGGACTGCTTGGCGAAGAAATACATTCAAACACCTGTGTTCCAGAAGTAATAATCTTGTATTAATTATCAGTATTTCAGTAACATGAAAGTAAATGAAACAGTTTTTAAACAACCCAGTAGACACATAGGTGCGTTACTAACATCAGATTGACAATACATGTCAGAGTTTAATAGTAGATTAGCTCACAAAAAGCAGAATTCCATAAAATGATAGATATTTTATGCAATAAGTCTTTGTCAGTGGAAGTAAAAAAGGTGTTCTTCAGCTAAGGTCTTTTATATTTGGACTTGCACACTGATATAACTAGCGGACTGTGTGTATATGTTCAATGCACCGTGCCTTGCCAAAAGGAGGCAAAAAAAAAGAGTGTTCTTCAGTGTTACATAAAACCAATCCTGACAAATGGAAGTAGTCAGAGATGATTGATATACAATTAGGAAAAGCATTAGAGGAAAAGACACAGAAGAATATTAAAAATACCATGGACAGTTAAATAAAGTAATAAGGATGTCCTGAAATGGACCAATGCACATTTGTAAACTTATTTCTCACATTAGGAGGAAGCAATCTGCTTTCTCCAGGCATGATGTGAAAAGAAAAATACGTAGGTAAAGGCCATTGAGGCATATTGGGAAAAGCTGGTGACCATGCTGACACAAGCTTGTATTGTGCGTACGATAAAAAAATACAACATTATCTGACCAGACATCTGTCTGGCGGAGGCACGCAGATAAAGGCGATAATTGGATAATCTGCTGGGGTAGACATCTTGGCGGAAGACATTACGCCAGGAAAACATGGTCACAATATTGTGGGAGGCAGATAGGTGCAACCGGAACAATATTCATCTTATTATAAAGAGGTCACTCATGGAATTTTTAATTTAATATTAAAACATGCGGGGGATATTTTGAATTAAAACTTCCCACCAAACAGTGCTAGAGAGATTTGATTGGTTTGAAGTGAGATGCCGGAATATACAATGAATTCTATTGGAACATTCGGTGGAAACACAATGAGAGATATAATCTAGTGAACTCAGAGGCACAGAACAGACAGCTTTGCATACGAGCAACTCCAACAGCCAGGAAGAGAAGGATCAGACCTAGAATTCCTATATCAGAAGTGACAGATCAACAGTATTTGGGCAACTCTGAAACCTTAAGAGTAAACCCGCGTATTTAAATACAGACTAAAACTTCAGGGACCAGAACTTTATAAATACAAGACTGGAAACCTAGGAATTGGATCATCAGTCGTAAGAGAAATAATATCCCAGACCAAGTGTATCGTAGAACACTCGTCAAAGAAGAATTACTAGTTTCCAAGACCAAGTGTATCACAGAACACCGTCATATGAGGAATTTCTCAGATGAAATTAATTCGAGAGCATATGCACCAAAATTGCTCGCGCCCATCTGAAAATCTGCGCAAGGAGATTGTGTATTCCCAAGATGTTGGGGTAAGTGTAAACAATTTATTTACTACTGTAAATGTTACATGTTTTCTTGCTAAGTGGTTATATATGAGGCTAGCAACCTCAACATATGAAAATAGTATATTCATGAACAACCACAGCAATAGCTGTTGATTGCTTCTGACTAGCCGTGCAGGAAACCCGACAGCAGAGTGACCCCCAGACTCCGATGGGAGTAGTAATGAGTGATGATTACATCACATGTGCCTAAGGTGTAACATATTATCTTGTGAGATTTATGTACCTTTTTTAATTGTAATTCAGGCAAATTATTATTCACGCACTCCAGACGCAATTTCCTAGTTAACACCCAGAAGGATATTGGTGAATTTTCATCATATTCCCTGAGTTACACTGTGTGCTCAGGAATTGATTTCTTCTGAGAGGTTAATATTGGTGGGTGGAGCACATGACAATGGGCCTGTTAGTTTGCGATGAACAAATGTACTCAGCAGGCATTTGTTTCTTTCTGTTTGTCTAAAGTTCATGGTTACAAGCCATCAGACGATTTGTTAAACTAACGCTGCTAGTGTGAGAGAAAAGCATCCACCGTAACCACCTACAGTGAAAGAGAGTGTGGAGAAGGCTTTCATCATCACAGAATTGATGAACCACAGCTGCAGGACTCACTCATACAAGCTAAGTGCTAACTAAAAGGCACCAGCAAAAAAGACATTTCATTTAAAGTATAAAGTTAAATTTCCACCGATGTCTCAATGATGAGAACTTTATATCCATCAAAATTCCACTAATCTTTCCATATTTATTTTAACCTGTTACAGACTATTTGTTACCTGTTGTTTTGAAACTAAACAATAATAGTTGATTCAGTTATATGTATGAAAGCAAATGTATGAGCCAGAATCTTTAATATTTATAAATATTTAAACATATATTTACACTAAACAGAGCCTTACCTTATAAGAGGGATTTCGTTGGATTACACCAACTGGGGGCTTGAATGGGCTAAACCATTGCTTGAATCCTTCACAAAAGGTGACGGACCAGATATAATGCGTTAACAATTGTTCAGCCCAAGGCAACATTGTTCGTGACTTCTGGAAATATCTTGTGAAAGCTCCCTTCAGGTAGAAGTGTCATTAATCTTCTTTTTACATCTCTGCCAAGAGTAATCTTGCGTGATGACCACTGACTCCTTTGACAATCAGTGGCAAGGATCAAAGAAGCAGAAGATCGTGTAATACCATTTAAATCCTTCTGTTCTATTTATGACAAGTCTTCATCTTTCTGTTTGTTGTTCACCATGCTTCAGAGCCAAACAATAGCACTGCCTTGACATTTAAGTTGAAGATTCTTATTTCTATAATTGACTAGATTTCCTTTGATTTCTGTATATTTTATATTGCAATGAAAATGTCTCTTTTCTTCTTTTGATATCATTGTCTGTTCCTCCAACTTTGTTTATGTTGCTGCCAAGATGTATCTATGACTGCACACCTAATAAGGATGTGTCTCCAGGAATGTATACAACTTGGCTATTGTTTATTATGTTTATTCTCATAATATTTTAATTGTTTCTGTAGTTTTCTCAGGGCTTCATCATGAACCTTTATAGAAGAGGGTATTTGTATATCTTGGTTGGCTGAGTTCAATTATCAAAATTACTTTCTTTGAAAGACTAGTTCATCATATTTGTTGAAGATGTTTTTGTTGTTTAAACATTACAAAAATGAAGGAACTTCATGGCTATTGTAACAATGCAATTAACAGGACTGAAGTCTTGTAAGATCTAGACAAACAATATGATGTATCACCAGCTGAACTGACAGAACATTTTTATGCAGCATTAGTATCATATTAAACATAATGATATCACATGTTACCATCTAGGTTGTGAAGAATTCAAACAGGAGTCTAATGAAAGTTATTATGGATATCACATCTCTGTTAACAATATTGAGGTAACAAATTGTTTTATGTAAACAGTTTTTGGATATTTTATCTCACTAGGTAATGTTTAACTTATGTTTGCATGTGTATTAGTGATGGTGAAACTCTGTAATAGTGGATATGACTGAATGTCTTTCATATTATTTGTGATAATAATGTGTTCATTTTTATGCATGTATTTTATTAATGCTGGTGCATTTGTATGCATATGTTTGTGCATATTATATGGGCAGCAGAAACGTGTGCATGTTTACATATGTATTATTTGCGTTGAGCATCTGATTGACAGAGTGGTTAGAGTGCTGGTCTCTTGCGGCAATGGTACTGCGTTCAAATCATGATACCAGCTTGTTTAGTTTACCCAGCTGTAAATGGGTGCCTGACTTTGAATTAGGGAAGGAAAAGGCAGTGAGGAAGGGAACTGGTCACCCCACCTCTCAATGCTGACCTATGATGGTGAAGTCTCTATCACTTCACTCCCCTATGGCAGTATCTGCTGTAGCCCTACTTTTTGTAATATTCATGTTGGAACTTTGTAATATTCATGTTGGAACTTTGTAATATTCATGTTGGATTTTTGTAATATTCAAGTTGGAACTTTGTAATATTCAAGTTGGAACTTTGTAATATTCAAGTTGGAACTTTGTAATATTCATGTTGGAACTTTGTAATATTCATGTTTTAAATTTGTAATATGTTTCAAATTTGTAATATTCAAGTTGGAACTTTGTAATATTCATGTTTTAAATTTGTAATATTCATGTTGGAAAAGCAGTCCTGTAAAAAGAGAAAGAGAGAGAAAAGAAAACAAATGAGAGAAAGACAGAGATAATAAATAGATAATAGAATAATAATTTCATCTACTATTTTCACTTTAGAAGTTTTAAACATTTTTTTTCAGACTAACTGTCAAAACAGCTGCTCTGAAATTCAAACAGTGAAAACTGAGCCCTTAAAAATTTCAGGAATTGGAAAAGAACAGCCTGACTCAGGTGAACATGATAACAATTTTTAAATTATAATTGTAAAAATTTAAAATGTAAACCCTCAAGAATTTGTGAGTCTTAAATATTGAAATCTTCATGTTGTAACTGAGATTGTATGATGTATATTTTGATAATGAACTGAACTTTTTTTTTATTTTAAACATTTCAGACATGTACATGTGTTGCCCATGTAAGCAAGCCTTCCTTCACAAAGATGCCTTTGATGGTCATATGAAAATGTCATGCGACAGTAAGCTCCACAAACTTAATGAACATGGTAATCTTCAGGGATTATTGCTTGAAGTCAAGAGTAATAAACTGAATGAAACAGAACACAGTGAAGGTGATGCAAGTTTTCCAGATACAGAAATAGAAGATAAGACTAAGTCACAACAAACAGATAACAAAATATTAACAAATGTTATAGTCATTCATGAAGTAACAGGAGACATTTGTGAGACAAAGCCTGATTATAATGTGGTTTTATGTGCAGATGATTTGGAGAATAGCTGTAATATAGGTTTTCCTACTGATACTTGTAAGATTGAAAGTGATTATGTCATGCCTCTATCAGCAGACACTTGTGAGCCTGAGAATGTAAAGCAGTTCTGCAAAATAAAGACTGCAACAGAGAGCCCACTCAAATATTTTGTAATAGTAAGATAAATGTTAAGATTAATCATAGTAATAGAGCTGTTAAGCAGTTTATCAGTTTGAAAACTCAGAAAACATTCAGAAGTCATAAACAAGACAAATCTTGTAAGTCTGGTGTAGATAAGTCTTGCAAATGTGATGCTTGTTTTGCAGAATTTTTTCAGAAAGGCCACTTGCAGCATCATAAAATAATAAATACAAGTAAAAAACAAAGCAAATGTGATGTTTGTGGTGTAGAATTTGCTAAGAAATGTAAATTACATAATTATAAAAGAACACACAAGGAAGAGAAACCTTACATTTGTGGTGTAGAATTGGCTGATAAAAGTAGCATACCACATCATAAAAGAACACGTACTGGAGAGAAGCCTTACAAGTGTGATATTTGTGGTGTAGGATTTGCTAAGAAAAGTAACTTGCTAACTCATAAAGGAACACGCACAGTAGAGAAACCTTACACATGTGATGTTTGTGGTGTAGGATTTGTGAGGAAAACGCACTTGCTGAATCATAAAAGAACACATACTGGGGAGAAGCCTTACAAGTGTGATGTAGGATTTGCTAAGAAAAGTAACTTGCTAACTCATAACAGAACACACACAGGAGAGAAACCTTACACATGTGATGTTTGTGGTGTAGGATTTGTGAGGAAAAGTAACTTGCTAACAAACAAAGCAAGTGGTACCAAATCTTGCTACAGAATCGAACCTGTCATCTTTGCCGAGAGAGACCAGCGCTCTAACCACTCTGTGAATCAGACACTGACAAACTGGCATAATACTTATGAGAGGAAGAATCTGCTATGAAATTATATAATCCATCCAGGATAATTAAAAGCTTTATTAATAATCACACTAATGCTTAAAAGTTTGTTACCAGTAATTATATTGCTGTGTGAAGCATAAGGACATTATCAAAATGCTAGAAAGCACAAACATTAATGATACAGATCTGAGAATAATAAAGAAGATGTACTGGCAACAAACAGTAGCTTCAAGAATTAGCAGCCAAATGGAAATGTTTCAACAGATGAAATGAAATGTTAGACAGGGATGTGTGCTGATCTGTTCAATTTGTACAGTGAAAAAGTAATGAGATCTGTAAAGGACTTAAGGAATATCAGTTGGTGGACATAATATAAAGAACTTGAGATATGCTGATGATATAATCTTCATAGCTAAAAGTGAAAAGGAGTTACAGGAAATGATTGATATAGTAGTGACAAAATATGAAAATAAAGGGCTTAGCTGAATTACTCAAGACCTTATCTTCACACTCAGACAGCTGAGGGAAAAGGGCCTTGAGTATTAAGGTGAGATGCATCTTTGTTTCTTGGATCTGAAAAAGCACTTGACAATGTCCCCAGGAGGAAATTTAGGGACTGCTTGGCGAAGAAATACATTCAAACACCTGTGTTCCAGAAGTAATAATCTTGTATTAATTATCAGTATTTCAGTAACAAAAGTAAATGAAACAGTTTTAAAACAACCCAGTAGACACATAGGTGCGCTACTAACATCAGATTGACAATACATGTCAGAGTTTAATAGTAGATTAGCTCAGGCAAAAGCAGTATTCCATAAAATGATAGATATTTTATGCAATAATCTTTGTCAGTGGAAGTAAAAAAGGTGGTTCTTCAGCTAAGGTCTTTTATATTTGGACTTGCACACTGATATAACTAGCGGACTGTGTGTATATGTTCAATGCACCGTGCCTTGCCAAAAGGAGGCAAAAAAAAAGAGTGTTCTTCAGTGTTACATAAAACCAATCCTGACAAATGGAAGTAGTCAGAGATGATTGATATACAATTAGGAAAAGCATTAGAGGAAAAGCACACAGAAGAATATTAAAAATACCATGGACAGTTAAATAAAGTAATAAGGATGTCCTGAAATGGACCAATGCACAACAAAACTTATTTCTCACATTAGGAGGAAGCAATCTGCTTTCTCCAGGCATGATGTGAAAAGAAAAATACGTAGGTAAAGGCCATTGAGGCATATTGGGAAAAGCTGGTGACCATGCTGACACAAGCTTGTATTGTGCGTACGATAAAAAAATACAACATTATCTGACCAGACATCTGTCTGGCGGAGGCACGCAGATAAAGGCGATAATTGGATAATCTGCTGGGGTAGACATCTTGGCGGAAGACATTACGCCAGGAAAACATGGTCACAATATTGTGGGAGGCAGATAGGTGCAACCGGAACAATATTACATCTTATTATAAAGAGGTCACTCATGGAATTTTTAATTTAATATTAAAACATGCGGGGGATATTTTGAATTAAAACTTCCCACCAAACAGTGCTAGAGAGATTTGATTGGTTTGAAGTGAGATGCCGGAATATACAATGAATTCTATTGGAACATTCGGTGGAAACACAATGAGAGATATAATCTAGTGAACTCAGAGGCACAGAACAGACAGCTTTGCATACGAGCAACTCCAACAGCCAGGAAGAGAAGGATCAGACCTAGAATTCCTATATCAGAAGTGACAGATCAACAGTATTTGGGCAACTCTGAAACCTTAAGAGTAAACCCGCGTATTTAAATACAGACTAAAACTTCAGGGACCAGAACTTTATAAATACAAGACTGGAAACCTAGGAATTGGATCATCAGTCGTAAGAGAAATAATATCCCAGACCAAGTGTATCGTAGAACACTCGTCAAAGAAGAATTACTAGTTTCCAAGACCAAGTGTATCACAGAACACCGTCATATGAGGAATTTCTCAGATGAAATTAATTCGAGAGCATATGCACCAAAATTGCTCGCGCCCATCTGAAAATCTGCGCAAGGAGATTGTGTATTCCCAAGATGTTGGGGTAAGTGTAAACAATTTATTTACTAATGTAAATGTTACATGTTTTCTTGCTAAGTGGTTATATATGAGGCTAGCAACCTCAACATATGAAAATAGTATATTCATGAACAACCACAGCAATAGCTGTTGATTGCTTCTGACTAGCCGTGCAGGAAACCCGACAGCAGAGTGACCCCCAGACTCCGATGGGAGTAGTAATGAGTGATGATTACATCACATGTGCCTAAGGTGTAACATATTATCTTGTGAGATTTATGTACCTTTTTTAATTGTAATTCAGGCAAATTATTATTCACGCACTCCAGACGCAATTTCCTAGTTAACACCCAGAAGGATATTGGTGAATTTTCATCATATTCCCTGAGTTACACTGTGTGCTCAGGAATTGATTTCTTCTGAGAGGTTAATATTGGTGGGTGGAGCACATGACAATGGGCCTGTTAGTTTGCGATGAACAAATGTACTCAGCAGGCATTTGTTTCTTTCTGTTTGTCTAAAGTTCATGGTTACAAGCCATCAGACGATTTGTTAAACTAACGCTGCTAGTGTGAGAGAAAAGCATCCACCGTAACCACCTACAGTGAAAGAGAGTGTGGAGAAGGCTTTCATCATCACAGAATTGATGAACCACAGCTGCAGGACTCACTCATACAAGCTAAGTGCTAACTAAAAGGCACCAGCAAAAAAGACATTTCATTTAAAGTATAAAGTTAAATTTCCACCGATGTCTCAATGATGAGAACTTTATATCCATCAAAATTCCACTAATCTTTCCATATTTATTTTAACCTGTTACAGACTATTTGTTACCTGTTGTTTTGAAACTAAACAATAATAGTTGATTCAGTTATATGTATGAAAGCAAATGTATGAGCCAGAATCTTTAATATTTATAAATATTTAAACATATATTTACACTAAACAGAGCCTTACCTTATAAGAGGGATTTCGTTGGATTACACCAACTGGGGGCTTGAATGGGCTAAACCATTGCTTGAATCCTTCACAAAAGGTGACGGACCAGATATAATGCGTTAACAATTGTTCAGCCCAAGGCAACATTGTTCGTGACTTCTGGAAATATCTTGTGAAAGCTCCCTTCAGGTAGAAGTGTCATTAATCTTCTTTTTACATCTCTGCCAAGAGTAATCTTGTGTGATGACCACTGACTCCTTTGACAATCAGTGGCAAGGATCAAAGAAGCAGAAGATCGTGTAATACCATTTAAATCCTTCTGTTCTATTTATGACAAGTCTTCATCTTTCTGTTTGTTGTTCACCATGCTTCAGAGCCAAACAATAGCACTGCCTTGACATTTAAGTTGAAGATTCTTATTTCTATAATTGACTAGATTTCCTTTGATTTCTGTATATTTTATATTGCAATGAAAATGTCTCTTTCTTCTTTTGATATCATTGTCTGTTCCTCCAACTTTGTTTATGTTGCTGCCAAGATGTATCTATGACTGCACACCTAATAAGGATGTGTCTCCAGGAATGTATACAACTTGGCTATTGTTTATTATGTTTATTCTCATAATATTTTAATTGTTTCTGTAGTTTTCTCATGGCTTCATCATGAACCTTTATAGAAGAGGGTATTTGTATATCTTGGTTGGCTGAGTTCAATTATCAAAATTACTTTCTTTGAAAGACTAGTTCATCATATTTGTTGAAGATGTTTTTGTTGTTTAAACATTACAAAAATGAAGGAACTTCATGGCTATTGTAACAATGCAATTAACAGGACTGAAGTCTTGTAAGATCTAGACAAACAATATGATGTATCACCAGCTGAACTGACAGAACATTTTTATGCAGCATTAGTATCATATTAAACATAATGATATCACATGTTACCATCTAGGTTGTGAAGAATTCAAACAGGAGTCTAATGAAAGTTATTATGGATATCACATCTCTGTTAACAATATTGAGGTAACAAATTGTTTTATGTAAACAGTTTTTGGATATTTTATCTCACTAGGTAATGTTTAACTTATGTTTGCATGTGTATTAGTGATGGTGAAACTCTGTAATAGTGGATATGACTGAATGTCTTTCATATTATTTGTGATAATAATGTGTTCATTTTTATGCATGTATTTTATTAATGCTGGTGCATTTGTATGCATATGTTTGTGCATATTATATGGGCAGCAGAAACGTGTGCATGTTTACATATGTATTATTTGCGTTGAGCATCTGATTGACAGAGTGGTTAGAGTGCTGGTCTCTTGCGGCAAAGGTACTGCGTTCAAATCATGATACCAGCTTGTTTAGTTTACCCAGCTGTAAATGGGTGCCTGACTTTGAATTAGGGAAGGAAAAGGCAGTGAGGAAGGGAACTGGTCACCCCACCTCTCAATGCTGACCTATGGTGGTGAAGTCTCTATCACTTCACTCCCCTATGGCAGTATCTGCTGTAGCACTACTTTTTGTAATATTCATGTTGGAACTTTGTAATATTCATGTTGGAACTTTGTAATATTCATATTGGAACTTTGTAATATTCATGTTGGAACTTTGTAATATTCATGTTGGAACTTTGTAATATTCATGTTGGATTTTTGTAATATTCAAGTTGGAACTTTGTAATATTCAAGTTGGAATTTTGTAATATTCATGTTGGAACTTTGTAATATTCATGTTTTAAATTTGTAATATGTTTCAAATTTGTAATATTCAAGTTGGAACTTTGTAATATTCATGTTTTAAATTTGTAATATTCATGTTGGAAAAGCAGTCCTGTAAAAAGAGAAAGAGAGAGAGAAAAGAAAACAAATGAGAGAAAGACAGAGATAATAAACAGATAATAGAATAATAATTTCATCTACTATTTTCACTTTAGAAGTTTTAAACATTTTTTTTTCAGACTAACTGTCAAAACAGCTGCTCTGAAATTCAAACAGTGAAAACTGAGCCCTTAAAAATTTCAGGAATTGGAAAAGAACAGCCTGACTCAGGTGAACATGATAACAATTTTTAAATTATAATTGTAAAAATTTAAAATGTAAACCCTCAAGAATTTGTGAGTCTTAAGTATTGAAATCTTCATGTTGTAACTGAGATTGTATGATGTGTAATTTGATAATGAACTGAACTTTTTTTTTATTTTAAACGTTTCAGACATGTACATGTGTTGCCCGTGTAAGCAAGCCTTCCTTCACAAAGATGCCTTTGATGGTCATATGAAAATGTCATGCAACAATAAGCTCCACAAACTTAATGAACATGGTAATCTTCAGGGATTATTGCTTGAAGTCAAGAGTAATAAACTGAATGAAACAGAACACAGTGAAGGTGATGCAAGTTTTCCAGATACAGAAATAGAAGATAAGACTAAGTCACAACAAACAGATAACAAAATATTAACAAATGTTATAGTCATTCATGAAGTAACAGGAGACATTTGTGAGACAAAGCCTGATTATAATGTGGTTTTATGTGCAGATGATTTGGAGAATAGCTGTAATATAGGTTTTCCTACTGATACTTGTGAGATTGAAAGTGATTATGTCATGCCTCTATCAGCAGACACTTGTGAGCCTGAGAATGTTTGTAAAGCAGTTCTGCAAAATAAAGACTGCAACAGAGAGCCCACTCAAATATTTTGTAATAGTAAGATAAATGTTAAGATTAATCATAGTAATAGAGCTGTTAAGCAGTTTATCAGTTTGAAAACTCAGAAAACATTCAGAAGTCATAAACAAGACAAATCTTGTAAGTCTGGTGTAGATAAGCCTTGCAAATGTGATGCTTGTTTTGCAGAATTTTTTCAGAAAGGCCACTTGCAGCATCATAAAATAATAAATACAAGTAAAAAACAAAGCAAATGTGATGTTTGTGGTGTAGAATTTGCTAAGAAATGTAAATTACATAATTATAAAAGAACATACAAGGAAGAGAAACCTTACATTTGTGGTGTAGAATTGGCTGATAAAAGTGGCCTACAACGTCATAAAAGAACACATACTGGGGAGAAGCCTTACAAGTGTGATATTTGTGGTGTAGGATTTGCTGATAAAAGTGGCCTTCGACATCATAAAAGAACACACACAAGAGAGAAACCTTACAAGTGTGATGTTTGTGGTGTAGGATTTGCTGATAAAAGTGGCCTTCGAGATCATAAAAGAACACATACTGGAGAGAAGCCTTACAAGTGTGATGTTTGTGATGTAGGATTTGCTAAGAAAAGTACCTTGCTAACTCATAAAAGAACACACACAGGAGAGAAACCTTACAAGTGTGATATTTGTGGTGCATGATTTGCTCATAAAAGTGTCCTTCGACATCATAAAAGAACACATACTGGAGAGAAGCCTTACAAGTGTGATGTTTGTGATGTAGGATTTGCTAAGAAAAGTACCTTGCTAACTCATAAAAGAACACACACAGGAGAGAAACCTTACAAGTGTGATGTTTGTGGTGTAGGATTTGCTATGAAAAGTACTTTGCTAACTCATAAAAGAACACACACAGGAGAGAAGCCTTACAAGTGTGATATTTGTGGTGCAGGATTTGCTGATAAAAGTGTCCTTCGACATCATAAAAGAACACATACTGGAGAGAAGCCTTACAAGTGTGATGTTTGTGATGTAGGATTTGCTAAGAAAAGTACTTTGCTAACTCATAAAAGAACACACACAGGAGAGAAACCTTACAAGTGTGATATTTGTGGTGTAGGATTTGCTAAGAAAAGTAACTTGCTGAATCATAAAAGAACACATACTGGAGAGAAGCCTTACAAGTGTGATGTTTGTGATGTAGGATTTGCTAAGAAAAGTACCTTGCTAACTCATAAAAGAACACACACAGGAGAGAAACCTTACAAGTGTGATATTTGTGGTGCAGGATTTGCTGATAAAAGTGTCCTTCGACATCATAAAAGAACACATACTGGAGAGAAGCCTTACAAGTGTGATGTTTGTGATGTAGGATTTGCTAAGAAAAGTACCTTGCTAACTCATAAAAGAACACACACAGGAGAGAAACCTTACAAGTGTGATGTTTGTGGTGTAGGATTTGCTATGAAAAGTACTTTGCTAACTCATAAAAGAACACACACAGGAGAGAAGCCTTACAAGTGTGATATTTGTGGTGCAGGATTTGCTGATAAAAGTGTCCTTCGACATCATAAAAGAACACATACTGGAGAGAAGCCTTACAAGTGTGATGTTTGTGATGTAGGATTTGCTAAGAAAAGTACTTTGCTAACTCATAAAAGAACACACACAGGAGAGAAACCTTACAAGTGTGATATTTGTGGTGTAGGATTTGCTAAGAAAAGTAACTTGCTGAATCATAAAAGAACACATACTGGAGAGAAGCCTTACAAGTGTGATGTTTGTGGTGTAGGATTTGCTAAGAAAAGTAACTTGCTAACTCATAAAAGAACACACACAGGAGAGAAACCTTACAAGTGTGATGTTTGTGATGTAGGATTTGCTAAGAAAAGTACTTTGCTAACTCATAAAGGAACACGCACAGTAGAGAAACCTTACACATGTGATGTTTGTGGTGTAGGATTTGTGAGGAAAACGCACTTGCTGAATCATAAAAGAACACATACTGGAGAGAAGCCTTACAAGTGTGATGTTTGTGGTGTAGGATTTGCTAAGAAAAGTAACTTGCTAACTCATAAAAGAACACACACAGGAGAGAAACCTTACAAGTGTGATGTTTGTGATGTAGGATTTGCTAAGAAAAGTACTTTGCTAACTCATAAAAGAACACACACAGGAGAGAAACCTTACAAGTGCGATGTTTGTGGTGTAGGATTTGTGAGGAAAAAGCACTTGCTGAATCATAAAAGAACGCACACAGGAGAGAAACCTTACAAGTGTGATATTTGTGGTCTAGGATGTGCTGATAAAAGTGGCCTACAGTGTCATAAAAGAACACATACTGGAGATAAATCTTTCTAGTGTGATGTTTGTGATGTAGGATTTGCTAAGAAAGGTAACTTGTTAATTCATAAAAGAACACATACTGGAGAGAAACCTTACAATTGTAATGTTTGTGGTGTATGTGCTCAAAAATGTAATCTTCACTGTAATAAAAGAACACATACTTGAGAGAAATCTACAAGTGTAATGTTTACGATGGAGGATTTGCTCTAAAAGGTGCCTTAAATGTCATAAAGCAATACACACAACAGAAAAACCTTACATTTGAGATGTTTGTGGTGTAGGACTTGCTGTAAAAGATGCCTTACAATGTTGTAAAGAATACACACACAAGAGAAACCTTAACTTTGTGATGTTTGTGGTGTAGGATTTGCTCAGCTAGGTCCTTTAAAATATCATACAAGAATACACACAGGAGATAAACCTAACAAGTGAGATGTTTGAGGTGTATCATGTGCGCAGAAACGTCACTTGACCACAGTAAAATACACTCAGTAGAAAAGCCTTTCAGGTGTGATGGTTCTGTTGTAGAATTTGCTTAGAAATGATGCCTACAACACCATAAAAGAAAACATACAGAATCTTCAAGAGTAACTTAAAATGTTTGATGAGTAGGTTTTACAATGAGAAGTCACCAGCAGAAAAGTGAACACACTAGAGAGTTACCTTACCAGTGTGGGGCTTGAATATTCTACAGCACAAATAAATACACATTAGACAGAAGACTTACAAGCATTCTGTTTATGTTGAAGGGTTCACTTACAAACACAGAATAGTAGATATTTGAAAGAACACATGCATCTGGCCGTCAGGAAGTCTCGAAGATGGCCAGATATAATGCTGAATTCTTCATCATTGCACCAGGTTATATGGCTTAGTGAAACTGCTGAAAAGGCATCATGCTGGCTGTGGAACAACCGCAGAGTGCTATGGAACTCGGGGGAAACTCTAACCCCACCTGTGGCACAGGAAACATCCAGTGAATTGCAAATTAATTGTTACTTACTTACTTAGTCATTCACCTTCTACCGTGATGTGTAGAGGTTTAGAAGAGAGAGCACCAGACTATCCTATCGGCTGTCTTCCTCCTGGCCTGGTTCCATTCTAGTCCTTGGTCCTTCAAAGATTGTCTAATGTTGTCCTCCCAGCGGACTCTGGGGGTCTGGATCCCTGGTTCTGTTTCCCATGCTTGTCATGGTAGCCGATCTTCTCCCATTCTGCAGACATGGTCAAACCATCTTATTTGGGACTGTTCTACTTGGGTCTTCAGGGGGTGGGAATTTAGGCCTTGATGTATTGTCTGGTTGCGGACCATGTCTCTTCTTGTTACTTCAACCACCTTCCTCAGATACCTCATTTCTGAGGTTTGGATCTGGCATTTATGGGTTGTAGTCATTGCCCATGACTCACATCCATATGTCAAGACTGGGACATAGGTGGAGCGGTATATAGCCATCTTCGTTTTCTTACCAACCTCTCTCTTGCTGAGGAACCCTTGATTTATGGCCTGAAAAAGTCTCCCTGCTGCTGCTTTTTGAGTGGCCAACTCTTCTTTGATGCCTCCCTTTCGGTCTGTAATAGCTCCGAGATATTTAAAGTGGTCGACCTGCTCCAGGACTTGTTCTCCCAGCTTAATTTGATGTCTTCTTTCTTCTCCTAATATCACCAAGGATTTTGTTTTAGAGCTGCTAATGACCATCCCTCTCTTCTGCTCTTCCTTCCAGACTTGCAGGTTGGATTGGAGATGCGCCTCTGATTTAGCAATCAGGGCAACATCATCAGCAAATGCCAGCTCTGAAATACAGACCTGTCTGTGGCAAAAGGCGACAGGATATCACCTTGTCTTACACCAGTGGTGGTGTGGCCGTTTGACCGACCACTTGAGCATTTATTCGTGCTAGAGTCTAGTCATAATAATAAAATATAAAACTACCATTCGCTATAATAAACAAGCAAGATTCTTAACTAAAATAAAAAATAACACGAGGCACTAAGGGTAGAAATCGGCTAGATCATCGTTTGACACAATGCACGCTAATTTACGCGGCAGTCGTCATAGAAATGCAGGATGCAAGTAGAGACAGCTAAAATCACGCTGTGAGAGCGTGATCTTTGACCAATAATTTATCAAATAGGATAAGCCCAACCAATCAAAACGTAGCCAGCTCAGCCACTACGAAAATTGTCAGAAAGAATTTTTTTGACTGAAGTTAGTTTTTGGAAAGACGAACCAAGCAGAACGTACAATGTCTATCTAACTCACAGCTGAGGTTCTCAACAAGATGATGATTAACCTTCATCTGAGTGTATTTTTGCACAAAGAAGTTCATTCAGCTAAATGTGTAAGTAAGTAGTACGATCGCCTGTTGTTTTGTATTTCTTCTACTTTGATCCTTAGCCGCCGATCGTCAAAGCAGTCAGTGGCCATCACGCCTAGTGGCGTCTTGTAGGGCAACAACAAATTGATTCCACTTTGCTCGGTCGGCGGCCATCCTTCGTTCAGTGCCCCAACTCTGGTTCATTCTTTGCATCTCAGCCTCCACAGTCCTCCGCCAGGTTATTTTTGGTCAGCCTCTTTTTCGTTTTCCTTCAGGGGTCCAAAGCATAGCTGTTCTTGTGATGGCATCGGGATCTCTTCTGAGGACATGGCCAACCCAGCTCCAGCGTCTGCCAGCTATGATGGTGTGCATGTCCTCTTGCTTGCTCCGAGTAAGCAGATCTTGGTTGGTGATTGACACAGGGTATTTTGTATTAAATACACATATGCCTTAGTCCTCGAAATACTACATATGAGAGACAGAGGCGGGTGGAGTGGAACACATTCAAATAATAACGAACACTGGCAATGTTCCCAACTCTGTCTAATGTATTCAAATAATTATCACCACAAAATCACAACAATATATGTAGTTAGCGAAGTGTAACACATTGATGAAAATCTCAGATAACCGAATGCCTTATCTTCTCACAACTAAATATCCTCTTGCATTCGACAATACGAGTCGGCCATCATCACCCCAAAACCTCGTCGCTCGCCCCTTTCTCTCTTCCTCACTGCCCAATCAGAACGCCCCTTGCGTTCACCCCTGACCTGCTGACCTCGCAGTTTCGTGTTGTTAAGTTAAGTATATGAGAACACCTCTCACACCCAACTGACATTATGTACCCGCCCCCAGCGGAGCACCGCCAGTCCACAGCTGTGTTAATCACACTGTGACATCTACTCTCCCCCCCGCCGGGGAAAAAAAAACAAAGTTTTTTTTTTTTTTTTTTTCTTCTTTTGGAAGGCGGCTGGGCGCACTCCAAACACCCAACATACGGCTTTTGAGCCAAGTATACATTCATATCCTTCTTGTCTTCATATATCTTGCATACTCACTTAAACATCGTGTGGGGGAAAAAACCAAGAAAAAAAACAAGCATTCTACAAACGAGACAGAGTGTCAGCTACAACGTTGAGCTTCCCTCTAGGGGTAAAACAGTAAATTTGTACTGTTGCAGTAAGAGAGCCCAACGAGTTAATTTCGAGCTTGTCGATTTCGACGACTGTAAAAATGAGAGTGGTCGATGGTCTGTCTGTAATACAAAATGTGCACCTATCAAATACCGGGACAACTTTGAAACTGCCCACACAATTGCCAAGCACTCCCTTTCAATCGTGGAGTACCTAGTCTCAGCCGGCAACAGCTTCCGACTCACATACATCACTGGATGTAAGGTACTCTGGTGGTCTTGCATTAAACAAGCTCCAATTCCTACAGAAGATGCGTCTGTCCGCAAAACAAAGGGTTTGCGTAAATCTGGCATCAGTAAGATGGGTTTCCTAGAGAACACCCTCTTAATTCTAGATAAGGCTATCTCACAATCTTGTGTCCACACGATCCTTTTTGGCATCCCCTTTCTCGTTAGCGAGGTAAGTGTAGCTGCAATGGAAGAGAACTGAGGGATGCACTTGTGATAAAAATTCACAAGTCCAATTAGACTTTTCACTTGCTTTTTTGTTTTAGGTGTCTGCAACTGTAAAATCTTTGTAACTGTTGTATCTTCCGGTTTCAGGTGCTTATGACCTACAGTATGTCCTAAGAAACTTAACTCTTTAAAACCTATGCAAACTTTACTCGGCTGTGCCGTTAAATTATGCTGCCTAAGACACCGCAATAGGGAAGACAACCCCCTCATGTGATCCTCCCATGAATCATGAAACAAACATATATCGTCGATATATGTATAATATCCGATCGATGTCCTAACAATCTTCTCATCATCCTCACAAATGTGGCGGGCGCGTTCACTAAGCTAAAGCACATGACATTGAACTGAAACAATCCTTTGGGGGTGCTAAATGCAGTTAGAGGTTCTGCAGCCTCCATAAGAGGTACCTGCCAATAGCCTCTAGACAGATCTAGTTTGCTGAAATATGTAGCGTGGGTGAGTTGTGTTAACAGATCTTCCTGATTCGGTATTGGTTCAGCGTCAACGACGGTGATGCTGTTCAATCTCCGAAAGTCAATGCATATACGAAGAGATGCGTTCTTCTTGCGAACCACAACCATTGGAAAAGAATATGGTGAATCAGACGGCGAAATGATCCCTAGTCGTTGCATGTCACCAATTTTTCTCTCTCAACAGCTGATTTGAAATGCATGGGCAATGGATACGGTTTTACCCTAATAGGCTGATCACATGTCAGAGTGATATCATGCCAAATCAGGTCTGTTCATCCTGGCAGATCTGTGAGGACATCCTTAAACTCCGCTAATATAATCTGTACTTCCGACTTTTGTTCTCCTGTTAGGTCATCCCCGATTCGCACCATATTCCATGACTCCGAAGGAACCAGGGGTACGAGGGATAACTGGATATTCCCTTCACCTTTCTCATCTCCCGTGTCATCAATGACTGCCGTACATGCCACTGTTGCTTCAGTCTGTGCTTCCCTTGTGACTGCTTTCAATGACTCAGGTCGTTCTACATATGGCCTCAGCATATTAACATGAAATACCTTCTCCTTATTTCGGACCGAAATTAGGTAATCGACATCTGTCATTTTTTTAACCATCTTGAATGGTCCTTGCCACGTAATGCTCAAGCGATCCTCTTTAGCTGGTAAAAGTAGCCAAACTTCCTCACCTGGAATCAGGGATACTAGTTTGGAGTTTCGATTTGCGTACTTCCGATACCGTGCTAACGACCCCGCCAAACAATCACGTGCCACCAAACAAGATCTTACAATACGTTCTCTGAGGCTCACTACATACTCATAACTTGTAACTGAGGTGCTATTTGCACATTTTCCAGTTAATAAATCCTTCAATATGTGCATCGGCCCCCTTGGGTTTGCCCCATACAGTAATTCGAAAGGGGAAAATCCTGTACTCTCTTGGGGAGCCTCCCTATAGGCAAACAGGACCCCTGGGAGTAACCTATCCCATTCTTGTGGAGATTCTGCTGTCACTTTTGCCAGCATGTGTTTTAACGCACCGTTAAAACGCTCGCAAACTCCGTTTGACTGAGGGTGATATGGACTCGTGAATGTTTGGGCAATACCCAACAGCCCAGTGATTTCTGACATCTCCTTCGAAATGAACTGACGGCCCCTATCCGATAATATCTCTTCCGGAAAACCAAACCTGCAAAACAACATCTGCAAAGCCTCTGCGACTGCTTGTGAAGTAATACTCTTCATCGGCACCGCCTCCGGCCACCTGGTGCACAAATCTACCATCGTTAAAATGAAACGATATCCCTGTCTGAAGTGACCGAGAGGGGGCCTATAATATCAATCGCTACTTTCTGGAAAGGTCGTACTGACAAGTCCGTAACCTGCACTGGAGCTTTGGGAGTTCTGCCTTTATGCCTCATCTGTTGGCATATCTTACAGGACCTACAATATAGTTTAATGTCCTTGCTAAACAATGGCCAATAGAATTGTGACAGCACCCTCTGGCGCGTTCTAGCCACACCCATGTGTCCCGCGAAAGGGGAGTCATGTGCAACCTCTAACACTTTTGCTCTAAAACTACACGGTACCACCACTTGGCGCTGAGTTTGTACTCCCTTAGCGAAACACCTAGTGAGAACATTATTCTTGAGCTCGAACCAATGTCTGGCCAGCTTCGTGCTCTTTACATCACCTCTCTCGGCAAAGTTGTAAAATTTACGCAATGATCCGTCTGACCGTTGGTGCTGGATAAAGTCCGACACCTGTGTATCCTGACTTCCTTTGACCACTTCCGATATCTTAGCTTCAGGATGCGTCGCTTCTAATGCGTCATCTGCCTTTGACTGCGCCCTCGTAATCACCGCATTGGCCCTAAGCACACGATTGTCCCTCCATTTCCTAATGTCCATCTGAGTACATTCCTGCACACCTTGCACATTACCCACAATCAAATCCGCTATCGGTGCTTCGAGTACGCAGGCCTGTACTCTACCAGATATGAAGGGTGTGTCTACCTCAATAATGGCAAGAGGGTAATACTCAATTTTACCCCCGAAAGTGACAGATCTTGCTGTCTTACCTATCAAGCATGAGTCGTCAATGTAGGATCTACGCACTCCTATAGTTGTGTAGCCCGTGTCTCTCAACACAGACACTTCCTGCTTTTGCACAAATCCTGGATGCAATTCCAAATGACCATTTTCTTCAAGAGAAGAGAGACAAGGCAGAGTGTGACCACAAATAAGCATAGGCTTACCGTCTGGTTCAAATAATGGCCTACACCCTTCGCAATTCTCATTGTTAAAGGTTTCTAATATGCAAGCCGAATTCGCTCGTTCTGAATTATTAGCACAGACCTTTGCCAAATGTCCTGTTCCATTACAAAGACTACAGTGTAGCTGAGTATTGCTATCCTTTTTCGGACTATTGTTTGGAGAGTGTCTGACTACTCGGTCTGACTCCTTTTTCTCAAAGGATTTGTTTCTTTGGTAAGGTGAGCTTTTGCGAAATCGTCTTTGTTCCTGCTCGTTTGGCGCATCTATCTGGATCTGATTCCGCGGGTACCTATCCTGTCTGTCTCCAGTATATCTGTATTGATTTCTATCAGATTGATAGTTAAATTTCTTCCTCGGTGATCTATGGTCCCGATAATTGTCATACCGTGCAGGAGATCTGTCTCCTCGAAAGTAGGGTCTATCATAATTAAATCTTCTGGGGCCAAATCTATCGGCACTCTTCGATCTATGTTGATTGTAAGGTTTTCTAGTAATCTTTCCTATACTCGCTGAGAAAGTCTCAGAGATACTCTCCCTGTGTATGACCTTTCCTGGATGCGCGGTCACGTATTGGTGTCCTAATTCTGACATCGTACCGATGTTTTTGGGCTTGCGTTCCTGGAAAAACGCAATAAGCTCAGATGAACACGATGACAATACCTTGTCCCGTAACATAAGGTCGAAAAGCCCATCAAAGTCTTTAGTAATACCTTCCATCTCAATCCATCGATTTAATAGCTGAGTAATTTTCGCAATGAAATCCTCAAAATCCTGATTGACGCTTGGTCTCACGTCTCGGAAACGAGCTGATACCCTTCTGCCGTTAGACGAAATTTCCTTAACAACCTCTCCTTGACTATGTCATAATTTGCTCTGTCGGCTAAAGGGATATTATACACAGTTTCTAACGCAGATCCTGAAAGCAAATTTCCCAGCAGAACAGGCCATTCCTCCTTCTTTATCTTCCAAGCCAAAACCTCTGCTTCAAAACGTTCCAAATACACGTCCATACTGTCCAAATCTTGATTAAAATTGGGTAACCGTAGTCTATAGGGACGTGAGAATTCTTTCCCACCTGAATCCTGCTTCCTGGACTCATTATCTAGCTTCTTTAGATTTATTTCTCTGTCAGCTTCAATTTTCATCTCTTTCTCTGCTTCTATCTTCTTCATCTGTTTCTCTGCTTCTATCTTCAATTTCTGGAATTCTCTCTCCTCACACTGTTCCATTCTATCATTTTCCTGTTTTTCTTTCCATTTTTTTTCTGCCCATTCCTGTAGAGCAGGGCCTGTTAATGCTAGCTCTTTACCAACCTCAACAAATTCTAAGAGGCTAGCCATCGTAATGTAATGTAATTAAATTAAAATTTCGTAAAGCAGTACTCAGTGTACACAAAAAAAAATGCCTTCAGTATTCCCCACTGGAAAATTATCAGATATTTTACTTTAAAAAAAAAAAAGAATCAAAATTATATGTAATGCCTAGTCAGAAATACTGACTGTACCAATCAAATAGGTGTATTCAGTATAATGGTGTGAAGTTATTCAACAGCATCATTTGCTGTAACCATGACACCCATAATATTTAAGCAGTGAAACTAAACCCCACTGCAATATACTTAATGGCATAAACATACATGTGATTCTCAACCAAACCAGAAAAATTACGTCTACACAAGCAAAAATACACAACCTACTCTTATGCCATCGGTACTGGAATTGAAATTGAGATACACTTCACTAAAACAAAACAAACATAAATATAAACAATGATGACAATAATGAAGATGATCAAGATGACCTTACTACACGAACGAACACAACAGTACGGTGGAATAAGAAAAAAAACAATCCTCAGACAGCAGCAGATGTCTAATTATAAACCGTAGCTGTTAACAAATGAAAACAAGAGTTTGGGAAATTAACGTATGTACATGATAGTAAGAAGAATACAAGAGAATACTCCAATTAAACATGACAAAGAGACACTATTACACATATGACACCGTGCAAACAAACCAGACCTGCACCACTAATACACTAAAATGTGCAACGTGAATTATGCAGGGCAGTTAATAGAGTCAGCTCTATGTGCCCGTGCCCCGGCACACAATTCACCTAGCAACAGTCCTAAAGAACAGTTTAGCCCAATCTCTTTCCACAATGCAAAAGAGAAAATTCTAAACCCACACAACAACCAAATGATACCAAAATTATACTTCTATGAAGACACAACAAAAACCTACAATAGACAATGAAGTGACCAAAGGTAGTATGCTGCAACACCACACCAGTTGGATGATGTACTCCCCACCCAAATGGAAAAGAGGTCTCAGGAGAATGATTACTAATTATATAATATTATAAAGTAGAAAGGTACTAAAAGAAAAATAATTGTCCAATAATATATAATAATAGTAATAATACTACATTTAAAAAAATTAACTATAAATCAATTAAATTGATGATCTCCGAAGGTCTGGGTTCCTGATGATGACGTTGATATCCACAGCACCTTAGTCACTAATGATCCAATGGTCCACACAACGAACGACACGTTACAAAGTTACGTAAAGTTACAAATATTGTCCATTAGGGTGACCCCTGAGTAAGGCACGAAGTCCACGCTTGTCACCAGATAGTGCCTTGTCTTCACTGAAATATCACAGGGATGTCAAGCAAAAAGTTCGACCACACGCATCAAAGTTATACCACAACTGTATACTAGCTCGTCGTCAGTCCAAGGCGAGGATTTGCCAGCTCCACTCCAATAACATCTCACGAGTTCATGAAAGTTACCACCGTTTGCAAAGGTGTAGTGCAGCCTTCTACGTGAGAAAAAGTTCAGTACAGTTTATGATGATGGACTGCAGTGTTTTGTATAAGGCAAAGATCGTAACGTAAATCTGGTACTGTTCAGCTTCTGGCAACCTCCATAACGACCGTGTGTAAAATGTTGATACTGTAATGCACCAGTTCCCGTGTTCGGCATGCACCCAGTTCCACAAGAAGACTCAACCACTTGATTTCTACAGGTACGTCGTCTCCTAAGCCAGTAAACACCGTTTAGTGGCAACACTGTCCCACTGTTGGCTTTCAAACGGCGCTGCAGCGGCCTCTAGTCAGACGCTGAAATGAATGCTACCAAGGCTGCCATCAACTTGTTCGCCCAACCTGTACTAGCAGCAACATCTTCGTCCTCTCAGCCCCGCAGACACCAAAATGAATGTTCACGAACCTGCCACAACCTGGTTCACACCGCAGACGTTGGCCGACAACGGCGTCGTTTTCTTAACCAGAGGAGTGCTCAATGTCGCCCTGACATTTTGTTAGCTCTGACACCGCGTACTGTTCATAATAAATACCCCACTTCACTGTGTATCGCTAATCCGTGACCCGTGACTCACTATTAAAAAAAAGTACCTCACAACTACGTGACTGAAAAAACAGGCCTACAGTGTATGTGACCTAAAATAGATTTCTGACCTGGCGCCATAAATATCAAGAGAAGGGAACACAGTGGCAAATTTACACTTCATATTTTTAAGCAGAATATGACAAGAAAATCAAATTTGAGGACCCAAATACGAGCTCCCCACCTGACACAGGGTATTTTGTATTAAATACACATATGCCTTAGTCCTCGAAATACTACACATGAGAGACAGAGGCGGGTGGAGTGGAACACATTCAAATAATAACGAACACTAGCAATGTTCCCAACTCTGTCTAATGTATTCAAATAATTATCACCACAAAATCACAACAATATATGTAGTTAGCGAAGTGTAACACATTGATGAAAATCTCAGATAACCGAATGCCTTATCTTCTCACAACTAAATATCCTCTTGCATTCGACAATACGAGTCGGCCATCATCACCCCAAAACCTCGTCGCTCGCCCCTTTCTCTCTTCCTCACTGCCCAATCAGAACGCCCCTTGCGTTCACCCCTGACCTGCTGACCTCGCAGTTTCGTGTTGTTAAGTTAAGTGTATGAGAACGCCTCTCACACCCAACTGACATTATGTACCCGCCCCCAGCGGAGCACCGCCAGTCCACAGCTGTGTTAATCACACTGTGACAGTGATGGTATTCGGCCAAAAGATTCGGTGAATTTTTCTTAGGCATGTTGTGTGAAAAGAGGACAATTTCGACATTTCCTTCTCTGTAACTCTCCAGCATTCAGCACCATAGAGAAGCACAGAAAGCACACAGCTCTGATATAATTTTAATTTTGTGCTTGTGCTGTATTGAGAGGACTTCCAGATGTTGTTTAGGCTAAAAAAGGCTGTTCTTGCCTTATTCATTCTGATGTTGATGTCTTTCCCTACCCCGCCGTCTGGTGTTACTATGCATCCTAGGTATGTGAAGATGTCTGTCTGTAC
Organism: Oreohelix idahoensis; assembly: GCA_024509875.1. NCBI lineage: Eukaryota > Metazoa > Mollusca > Gastropoda > Stylommatophora > Oreohelicidae > Oreohelix > Oreohelix idahoensis. The sequence goes on along the minus strand of JAMPIV010007809.1, from coordinate 380,620 downwards.
CAGTTGCTGATTCCTTACTGATATGGGCTCAGGGTTGCTCACATTGAGCGTCATGACCTCAGACCTCTTTAAATTGATGTTCAAGCCCACCTGCTGGCTAAACTTATTAAGTCTATCCGTTTTTTCCTGGATGTGTTGATGTGAATGTGCTAGTAGTGCAATGTCATCTGCATATTCAAGATCTTCCAATGTAGAAAATGTAGTCCATCTTATTCCTCTTGAACTGTTGTCTGGCGCATCACCCAATCTATGACTGTTAAAAATAGAGTGGTTGATAAGGGGCATCCCTGTCATACTCCTGTCTTCACCTCAAAGGTTAGGTTGCTCTGCCCAACACTACACGTAAAGTTGGCATAGAGGCTTTTTATGATTGACACTATGCAGCTTGGAATTTCATAAGCCCTCAGTATTTTCCATAAACTGTCCCTATGTATGCTGTCAAAAGCCTTTTCAAAATCAACGAAATTAATGTACAGCTGTCTTTGCCATTTTGAGCATTGCTCAATAATGTTCCTGAGAGTGAATATATGATCTACACATCTTCTGTTCTTTCTAAATCTTTCTTGTTCTTTCCTCAGTTTGTGGTCTACTGCTTTTGAAATTCTCTGTATAATTATCCTGCCTAGTAATTTGCTGGGAACTGAGAGAAGAGTGATTTCTCTCCAATTATTGCAGTCTGCAAGATCTCCCTTCTTGGGCAATTTGACAATTATTCCTTTGTTCCACTCTGATGGTGTTGTCATAATAGTTCTGCTGCTAGCTCAGGGTCTGTCTTAAATAGCTCTGCATTTAAGTTATCATGGCCAGGAGCTTTTCCGTTCTTTAACCCTTTGATTGCTGTGATGATTTCTTCTTTTCGTGGAATGTCTGTATTTACATCTAAATCGTTTTCAGCCTCAGGAACATTCAAATGTGTCTCTGTGGTTCCTTGTTCAGAGTTTCTCTCTCTCTTCTTCCTGTCTTGCAAGATCGTCTAGGAAATTCCTTTTGTTGGCTCGGGTTTGGCGTTTAACTTCCTTGTCCAGCTGACTGTACTGTTCGCTATATAGTTGCTTTAACCTGGGGGACTTCGATTTTGTTTTTTTTTTTTTCATTTCCTTTCTCATCGTTATGGTGTTTAATGTTTCTGGTGTTATCCAGTCTTGCTTCTTCCTTTCCTGAAATCCCAAGCATGATTTGCTGCTTTCCGTATATATTGTTGAAATGGTGTTGAATTTCTGGTCTTTATCATCAGTCAATATCTTTTCCTGACTTTTGGCAAATTGATATCGTTTCTTTATGTCAGCCGCAAAAGCTTTTCTGGTAAGGGGGTCCTTCAATTTGCTGATGTCAAACCCTTTCTGTGTAGTTACAGTTGGTCCAGCCCTTCTTAGTTTCACTTTCAGTTTTGCTACTACTAAATGGTGATCACTTCCCACATCTGCACCTCATCTTACCTTCACATCTTGTAATGCATGTCTCCATCTACCGTTAATCATGATGTGGTCTATCTGGTTTCTGTCCCGACCATTTGGTGATTCCCATGTTAATTTGTGAATTTCTTTATGTGGGAAAAGTGTTCCTCCAATGACCAGGTTGTTAATACTACAGAAACTTATTAATTTATCCCCATTTTCGTTTGCTGTTCCGCTGCCGCATTTCCCCATTACTCTTTCATCATGTGTATTGTGTGTGCTAGCTTTCACATTGAGGTCTCCCATTACTATAATAAGATCATATCTAGGTGTGTCTTCCATTTCTTTCTGCAGTTGTTGATAGAATTCATCCTTGACCTCTTCATCGCTGTCATTCGTTGGTGCGTAGCATTGTATTATTGTGCGAGGGGCGTTCAGAAAGTATTGCACAACATCGTTTTTCTCAGCTAATAATGAAGATAGAAGCATGACATTTTGCACACTTCAAATATAGCATGTGCCAATTGTGTGCACCAAATTGCACTGCAACCGGCCAAATAATACGGCTGCCCTAAACCGTTGAAATGGAGCGTGTTAGCAACTTGCGTTATAAACAGCGAATTGTGATAGAATTTCTCGTTGCAGAGAAGGAAACTGTTGTGAATATTCACAAGCGTCTATGTGATGTGTATGGAAGTTTTGCAGTCGACAGGAGTACAGTCAGTTGCTGGGTTCAGAGAATCAAAGAATCAGGAAGTGGAGATACGGAGCTGCTTGATCGGCCGCGCTGTGGACTTCCTGTCACAGCCACCAACGCAGAAATGTTGAAATGCGCTGAGGGCATTATTCTTACTGATAGGCGAATCACTACTCAACAATTAGCCTTACAACTGTCAGTCAGCATTGGTAGGGCAAATGCAGTTATAAAAACTCTCGGATTTTCTAAGGTTTGCGCAAGATGGGTTCCTCGAAGTCTCACAAATGGCCACCGATTGCAAAGGAAAGCAATTTCTTCTGAATTGTTGGAGCGTTTCAATGCTGATGGAGAGAACTTTTTGGCTAAGATCGTTACAGGTGACGAAACCTGGGCACATCATTTTGAACCTGAGACAAAAAGACAGTCAATGGAGTGGCATCATCCACAATCATCAATAAGAAAGAAATTCAAGACAATTCCTTCAGCTGGAAAGGTCATGATCACTGTCTTTTGGAACATTGAAGGTGTAATTCTTGTGGACGTTATGCCAAGAGGAGAGACAATCAATTCGCAAGCTTACATTAAGACATTGAAAAAACTCAAAGTTTTCGCAGAGTTTGGCCGCACAAGAATCCAGCAGACCTGCTTCTCTTTCACGACAATGCGCGCCCTCACACAAGTCTGGCAACATGGGAAAGTAAAAAAAAGGTAAAGGAACCCGTTACACGCCCATTGAGGCATATTGGGAATATGGTGTTAGGCCCACATTATCTTGACCGTCGGCACACGAGGGGTGATGTAACATGGGAAGCAATCACCAAATTGGGTTGGACTGTACTACCCCATCCACCCTATAGTCCCGATTTGGCACCCTCTGATTTTCATTTATTTGGTCCACTTAAAGATGCACTCCGTGGGACAAGGTTTGAAGATGATGAAGGATGGATTCATGCAGCGAAGAAATAGCTACATGATCAAGACAAAATCTGGTACGGGCTAGGACAAACATGCACTTGTTTCACGCTGGCATAAAGCCGTACAAGTTAATGGGGATTATGTTGAATAATACCGATGTTTACATGACATATCCATGTATATTGTGTATAAATTTCATGCTTTTTGAATAAACAGCTCCTGAGACAAATAATGTGGTGCATTACATTCTGAACGCCCCTCGTAGTATTGGAGAATCTACCTCTCAATCTTAATCTTATCAGTCTGTTGTTGATGGGTTTCCATTCCAGTAATGTCCTTTTTATTCCTTTCTGTAGAATAATGGCTACACCTTCATTGTGCTGTCCATCCTCTCTTCCAGAGTAAAGTACTGTTTCTCCTGTTGCTGTTTTAACTTTTCCTGCCCCTGTCCATCTACTCTCGCTTATCCCTAGAATGTGTAACCTATAGTTTCTCATTTCTGCCGTGACCTGTTTTAGTTTACATTCCAAAATCCTATTCTTGTATCATGTTTTGCAGTCAGGACGTCCGTTCTCATGTCAGTGGCTTCCTTTCGGCTTTCACCACTGACAGTCATACAAGCCTCAGACTCCGGATGTCCGTCCCGCAGCAAAGTTTGTTTATTCGTTGTTGTTTCCGTATCTTCAATTTTATTTTACGTAGACAGGGGGTTTTGTATTTCAGCATACTTTTAATAAAAAGATGAAAACATAATAAAACAAAAGAGAGAAAAAATGGAGGATTTGAAACTGAAAATGGACCAGATGGCTATTAAGATAAAACTGCTGAAAGAAAGCAAATGCGTAGATATGATTATACAGGACAAAGGAAAAGTTGTGGTTGGAGAAGAATTTTGCTAAACATCTTGGATTTTGTATTCTGCACGAAAAGAAGATTAGCCAAGATTTATATGATGTACCAAAGGCCTAATTTTTTGTACATTAGTTGTCACTATTTGACCAAACTTACTGTTGAATAAAAATCATCTTTACGGACCAGGCTGTTGAAGAATTATTGATGTTTGGATAACGTAGATGTCATTGTCAGTGTTCACATATCACAACCACTAATGCTCTCCATGCCTAACACCTGTAAGAGGAAAGGAACGAGTCGAACACACAGATAGGGTTTAAGTAATTAACACCTCTGGCGAGCTATAAGCCAGTACTACCAAGACAGGCTTAGACATGCATTAAATAAGAAAAGGAAATTTACACACATAACAAACAGGACCATACGGTTATATATAACTATTGATGCCTTCATAGACCAGTCGCCCCGCTACATATGACTAATTAGTACCGTGCCCAGTCCCACAAGAAAATAATACTAGGTGGGACGGTTACAGTGGTCCTAAACTCTTCTGACTTATGGTTTGCCGTCCTCACATAATTTCTGCAAGACTTGTAGAAGCTCTGTATAGCATGAATCAGAGGTGCTTGAATGTTCTTCCTTGCCAAACAGTCCCAAAGTTTGCTCCAGGGAACCCTGTCAAACGCCTTTTCCAGATCTATGAAACAAAGATGGATCTCACTCTTATACTCAAGGGCCTTTTCACTCAGCTGTCTGAGTGTGAAGATTAGGTCTTGAGTACTTTGGTTTGCTCGGAATCCGCACTGGACCTCATCCAAATGTGGCTCAGCTAGGCGTCGGAGTCTCTGCTCTAGGATTCTAGAGTAGATTTTACCAGGGACACTGAGAAGGGATATGCCTCTATGGTTTCCACGTTGTCGATTGTCACCCTTTTTGAAAATTGGTGTTATGATGGCAATCTCCCAATCCTTTGGTATGGTCTTGTTACACCACGCTGCCTGTAGGACCCTTAAGAGTAATAGGTTGCCTGATGCTCCCGTGTACTTAACCATTTCTGGTGATATACCATCATGCCCTGCTGCTTTGCCCATCTTGATTTTCTCCAGTGCTGCCTTCAGTTCTTCTATCTTTATGTCATCTTCACCATTATTGGTTTTCTCTTCTGTGCTAGTGGTTATCATTTCTGATGCTTGACCTTGCTCACCATCAAGGAGTTCTGAGAAATATTCTTTCCATCTTTCCATTACTTCCTTTGGGGCAGAAAGCTATTTGCCTTGCTTGTCCTTTATAAATTTGAGAGGGCATTGTTTTTCTTCCCTCATGTTCTTTGGGGTCTTTTAGAACAATTTCTGGTTTTCTCCAAATTCTTCCCAGGACTTCTGTTTTGCTGCTAGCACCTTGTTCTTTGCTTCTGTTCTGAGTGTCACATATTCTCTATATTTCTCTATTTGTCCTGTTGTGTTTTTAGCTCTTAAGTATTGTTTCCATGCCATTTTCTTCTCTCTTATTTTCTCTTTGACTTCCTCTGTCCACCAAGGTATCCTCTTTCTCTTGTTCCCAAGTCGGACTTCACCACATGCTTCTGCAGCAGCTGTCTTTATGATGTCCTTGAATTTAAGCCAGAAGGTTTCCAAGTCAGCAGGTTGTTCTTCTGTGTTGCTCACTGCTGTAGCAATAAGCCCCTGATATCTGGTCTTAATTTCTGGCTCTCTCAGCTTGTAGGTCTTGATGCTCATTTCTCCCATTTGTTTACTTGGTTTCTTGCGTGATGTTGGGCAGTTCCTAGGGTAAGCAAATCTTTTAGTTGTTCTTTTGAATGTAAGCAGGTAGTGATCACTTCCAATCTCTGGCCCCCTCCAGACTCTAGCATCCCGGACATATTTGAATAAGCTCCTCCTAACAATGGCATAATCGATCACTGACTTCTCATTCTTTGTTGGTTCACATCTAGTGTATGCATGTATGCGCTTATGGGGGAACTTTGCGTGTGTAATGATCAGATTCTGCTCACTGTAAAATCTGAGGAGTAGATTGCCATTGTCTTTGAGAGTATCTTCTCCATATCGTCCGATAACTCCACCCCATCTAGCATGGTCATTTCCAACTCTGGCATTGAAATCTTCGAGCATGATAATTTCATCTAGGCAGTCATTTACTGTCCTTTGAAGTAGCTCGAAGAATTCCTCCTCGATCTCTGCTCTCTCATCCTCATTTGGCCCATACACTATGACCAGGTTGACTATGGTTTCTCCTTCTCTTTGTTTTATAACCATAATGCACTCTGAGATAAAGTTCCATCCTTGATACTATCTTTTTGGTTTTTGGCCACAATGCAACCCACGCCCCCTTTAGCTCTTTCATATGTGGGTACACCACTGTAGAGCAGCATGTTGCCATCGAGATCCATGACTCTTTGTCCCTTTTTCTTTGTTTCCGTTATAGCAAGGATTTCTAGTTTTGCTTTCCTCATCTCTTCCACCAGCTCCTCTTCCTTCCAATTTATACTTCTTGTGTTCCAAGTTCCATAAGTCGTAGTCCGTAGTCCGTTCCAATTTGTCGCCTTTAGAATCAGTGTGGTTTTCTCTCTTGTAGTTCGCGTAATCATGTTTTAAAGCAAACAGGTGATTGGCCTGTTGTGCCTTTGCATGGTGGAGGGGCTGCCTCCTTACGGTCTCCATGCAGTCCGCCCTCCTCCTTTTTCAGCCGGGCTTGGGACCGGCCAAGGCGGAGTTGAAAGGATGTACATGACTTGTATATGTTGAGGACAGTTTTGCGGTGTGAAGTAGCTTCGATATTTTGGTATCGAAGTTTTTACACCTCGAAACACCCTCTCAACTATGAATACATGTTCACATATGATTGTTGATGATGATTGTTGATGTTTTAACACAAACGAGAAGGGCTGATAGTAGTGTTCATAAACAGTCACGACATGACGGCTCACGAAATCGTGGGTTAACGACTATTCATAACGATCGTGTTTCTTTTTTGACGACGTTGGGAGAACAAAGGAAAAGTCAGAGTGTGATTTTCACTTTTGAGCGAACTAGAGGCGTTTTTACCCCCTGGTGGTGTATGTGTGTGCGTCATGCCATTCTGTTCATATATGGGGATTAATTATTGATTTTGTATATCTCAACATGAGAAGCGAATACGCCCGTGAACCGAGGCTCAGCTAGCCAATTCGTTACTTACAAATCAGTGACAGACTTACGTGTGCGATCTGCACATAATTCATTATATTTCATACTAGAAATCATTAGCAGGATTTTTGAAGGGCCAAGAGTTCATGTTGGCTAACATCGATGTACATATTGTAATCTGTTTTGGAATGTGTCGTATAATGGAATTTCATGTACAAGGTATTACGTGAATAAATATGTAGAAGTCGTCTATGCCAGGCATCCGAGGACATCTTATCTGAATGTGGTGTACCAGATGTGTTGTACAGTCTGTGGTATTGTGGGCAGTGCCTAATTTTACAGAACACCTCCTAACACACCATCAAGTAAAGACAAACACAAAGAAACCCCACAGAACATTCACGAGCACAACGGGAAAATTCATACCACCTTCTCGACATTAAAAATTAGTAAAGAACCCCGCGACATTAGTTGAGATACTTCTTCTTCTTTGATCCTTAGCCGCCGACCGTCAAAGCAGTCAGTGGCCATCACGCCTAGTAGCAAGTTTGTAGGGCAACAAAAAATTGATTCCACTTTGCTTGGTCGGCGGCCATCCTTCGTACAGTGCCCCAACTCTGGTTCATTCTTTGCATCTCAGCCTCCACAGTCCTCAGCCAGGTTATTTTTGGTCGGCCTCTCTTTAGTTTTCCTTCAGGGGCCCAAAGCATAGCTGTTCTTGTGATGGCATTGCGGTCTTTTCTGAGGACATGGCCAACCCAGCTCCAGCGTCTGCCAGCTATGATGGTGTGCATCACCTCTTGCTTGCTCCGAGTAAGCAGATCTTGGTTGGTGATGGTATTTGGCCAAAAGATGCGGTGAATTTTTCTTAGGCATGTTGTGTGAAAAGAGGACAATTTCGACATTTCCTTCTCTGTAACTCCCAGCATTCCGCACCATAGAGAAGCACAGAAAGCACACAGCTCTGATATAATCTTAATTTTGTGCTTGTGCTGTATTGAGAGGACTTCCAGATGTTGTTTAGGCTAAAAAAGGCTGTTCTTGCCTTATTCGTTCTGATGTTGATGTCTTTGCCTGCCCCGCCGTCTGGTGTTACTATGCATCCTAGGTATGTGAAGGTGTCTGTCTGTACCAGTTGCTGATTCCTTACTGATATGGGCTCAGGGTTGCTCACATTGAGCGTCATGACTTCTGACTTCTTTAAATTGATGTTCAAGCCCACCTGCTGGCTAAACTTATTAAGTCTATCCGTTTTTTCCTGGATGTGTTGATGTGAATGTGCTAGTAGTGCAATGTCATCTGCATATTCCAGATCTTCCAATGTAGAAAATGTAGTCCATCTTATTCCTCTTGGACTGCCCTCTGTTGTCTGGCGCATCACCCAATCTATGACTGTTAAAAATAGAGTGGTTGATAAGGGGCATCCCTGTCGTACTCCTGTCTTCACCTCAAAGGTTAGGTTGCTCTGCCCAACACTACACGTAAAGTTGGCATACAGGCTTTTTATGATTGACACTATGCAGCTTGGAATTCCATAAGCCCTCAGTATTTTCCATAAACTGTCCCTATGTATGCTGTCAAAAGCCTTTTCAAAATCAACGAAATTAATGTACAGCTGTCTTTGCCATTCTGAGCACTGCTCTATAATGTTCCTGAGAGTGAATATATGATCTACACATCTTCTGTTCTTTCTAAATCCTGCTTGTTCTTTCCTCAGTTTGTGGTCTACTGCTTTTGAAATTCTCTGTATAATTATCCTGCCTAGTATTTTGCTGGGAACTGAGAGAAGAGTGATTCCTCTCCAATTATTGCAGTCTGCAAGATCTCCCTTCTTGGGCAATTTGACAATTATTCCTTTGTTCCACTCTGATGGTGTTGTCCCCGTTTTCCAGACTTGTGCAAATAGTGGTTCTAATAGTTCTGCTGCTAGCTCAGGGTCTGTCTTAAATAGCTCTGCATTTAAGTTATCATGGCCAGGAGCTTTTCCGTTCTTTAACCCTTTGATTGCTGTGATGATTTCTTCTTTTCGTGGAAGGTCTGTATTTACATCTAGATCGTTTTCAGCCTCAGGAACATTCAATTGTGTGTCTAGTGGTTCCTTGTTCAGAGTTTCTCTGAAGTGCTCTGCCCATCTTGTTTCCTGTCCTTCTGCTGTCGTGATGAGATTTCCTTGCTTATCTCTTACTAATGTAATATTGTTTGCACCTCGTTTTCCGCTGATGAATTTAGTTATTTTGTATACTGTGCTTTGTTCATTTCTCAGTGCTGCCTCTTCTGCCTGTCTTGCAAGATCGTCTAGGAAATTCCTTTTGTTGGCTCGGGTTTGGCGTTTAACTTCCTTGTCCAGCTGACTGTACTGTTCGCTATATAGTTGCTTTAACCTGGGGGACTTCGCTTCTGTTTTCTTTCTTTTCATTTCCTTTCTCAGTGTTATGGTGTTTAATGTTTCTGGTGTTATCCAGTCTTGCTTCTTCCTTTCCTGGAATCCCAAGCATGATTTGCTGCTTTCCTTATATATTGTTGAAATGGTGTTGAATTTCTGGTCTATATCATCAGTCAATGTCTTTTCCTGACTTTTGGCAAATTGATATCGTTTCTTTATGTCAGCCGCAAAAGCTTTTCTGGTAAGGGGGTCCTTCAATTTGCTGATGTCAAACCTTTTCTGTGTAGTTACAGTTGGTCCAGCCCTTCTTAGTTTCACTTTCAGTTTTGCTACTACTAAATGATGATCACTTCCCACATCTGCACCTCTTCTTACCTTCACATCTTGTAATGCATGTCTCCATCTACCATTAATCATGATGTGGTCTATCTGGTTTCTGTCCCGACCATTTGGTGATTCCCATGTTAATTTGTGAATTTCTTTATGTGGGAAAAATGTTCCTCCAATGACCAGATTGTTAATACTATAGAAACTTATTAATTTATCCCCATTTTCGTTTGCTGTTCTTCTTCTTCTTCTTTGATCCTTAGCCGCCGACCGTCAAAGCAGTCAGTGGCCATCACGCCTAGTGGCGTCTTGTAGGGCAACAAAAAATTGATTCCACTTTGCTCGGTCGGTGGCCATTCTTCGTACAGTGCCCCAACTCTGGTTCATTCTTTGCATCTCAGCCTCCACAGTCCTCCGCCAGGTTGTTTTTGGTCGGCCTCTCTTTCGTTTTCTTTCAGGGGTCCAGAGCATAGCTGTTCTTGTGATGTCATATGGGTCTCTTCTGAGGACATGGCCAACCCAGCTCCAGCTATGATGGTGTGCATGTCCTCTTGCTTGCTACAAGTAAGCAGATCTTGGTTAGTGATGGTATTCGGCCGAAAGATTCGGTGAATTTTTCTTAGGCATGTTGTGTGAAAAGAGGACAATTTCGACATTTCCTTCTCTGTAACTCTCCAGCATTCCGCACCATAGAGAAGCACAGAAAGCACACAGCTCTGATATAATCTTAATTTTGTGCTTGTGCTGTACTGGGAGGACTTCCAGATGTTGTTTAGGCTAAAGAAGGCTGTTCTTGCCTTATTCATTCTGATGTTGATGCCTTTGCCTGCCCCGCCGTCTGGTGTTACTATGCTTCCTAGGTATGTGAAGGTATCTGTCTGTACCAGTTGCTGATTCCTTACTGATATGGGCTCAGGGTTGCTCACATTGAGCGTCATTACCTCAGACTTCTTTAAATTGATGTTCAAGTCCACCTGTTGGCTAAACTTATTAAGTCTATCCGTTTATTCCTGGATGTGTTGATGTGAATGTGCCAGTAGTGCAATGTCATCTGCATATTCCAGATCTTCCAATGTAGAAAATGTTGTCCATCTTATTCCTCTTAGACTGCCATCTGTTGTCTGGCGCATCACCCAGTCTATGACTGTTAAAAATAGAGTGGTTGATAAGGGGCATCCCTGTCGTACTCCTGTCTTCACCTCAAAGGTTAGGTTGCTCTACCCAACACTACACGTAAAGTTGGCATAGTGGCTTTTTATGATTGACACTATGCAGCTTGGAATTCCATAAGCCCTCAGTATTTTCCATAAACTGTCCCTATGTATGCTGTCAAAAGCCTTTTCAAAATCAACGAAGTTAATGTAAAGCTGTCTTTGCCATTCTGAGCACTGCTCTATAATGTTCCTGAGAGTGAATATATGATCTACGCATCTTCTGTTCTTTCTAAATCCTGCTTGTTCTTTCCTCAGTTTGTGGTCTGTTTGCTGTTCCACTGCCGCATTTCCCCATTACTCTTTCATTATATATATATTGTGTGTACCAGCTTTCGCATTGAGGTCTCCCATTACTATAATAAGATCATATCTAGGTGTGTCTTCCATTTCTTTCTGCAGTTGTTGATAGAATTCATCCTTGACCTCTTCGTCGCTGTCATTCGTTGGTGCGTAGCATTGTAATATTGTAGTATTGGTGAATCTACCTCTCAATCTTAATCTTATTAGTCTGTTGTTGATGGGTTTCCATTCCAGTAATGTCCTTTCTAATCCTTTCTGTAGAATAATGGCTACACTTTCATTGTGCTGTCCATCCTCTCTTCCAGAGTAAAGTACTGTTTCTCCTGTTGCTGTTTTAACTTTTCCTGCCCCTGTCCATAAGCTCTCGCTTATCCTTAGAATGTGTAACCTATAATTTCTCATTTCTGCCGTGACCTGTTTTAGTTTACCCGTCTCATTCATTGTCCTGACATTCAAAAATCCAATTCTTGTATCATGTTTTGTGGCCAGGACGTCCGTTCTCATGTCAGTGGCTTCCTTTCGGCTTTCACCACTGACAGTCATACGAGCCTCAGACTCCGGATGTCCGTCCCGCAGCAAAGTTTGTTTATTCGTTCTTGTTTCTGTAAGTTCAATTTTTATTTTTACATAGACAGGGGTGTCAGCCCTATGCTAAAACCCCCAACCTGGAGGACCAGGGTGTATGCTTTCGTCTGACCCCTGCCCGCGCAAACTTGTCCAGCTTGGTAGAACCTTCGAGGAGTAAAATTCCCACTGGCATAGCTCTGGGGGTAATCAGGGTACGCAAGTCGCCATACCTCGACAAGGTATTGACACCAGTGATGGCAGCGTGGAGATACACTGTCCCAATAAACTTAATGTTCGCAATGGTATACATGTGTGTGGGTAGAGAATGGTGTAACCTGTTTAGAGTGTATTATTATTATTACACTGGTATACACACATTTTAGAGCCTTAAATTTTATATCTGTTCTTGGGTAATTTTGGGTTGCTGATTCCAAAAATGTAATCAGATTTTTTTCTATCAGCTCTAGTTTTTGAGATAACTAAGAAAGACCATATTAGTAGGGCAATTGTTATGTACAATCCTAGAGTTAGGTGCTATCAGTGGCATTTTGACTTTAGTCTGCATTCATATTATATGTAATTACTGTGCATATATTACCAAAAATGTAATAAAACTTTATCACTAGCACTTGTTTAGTCAACACGCAAAAAGGATCTTTTCGATGACTTCCTGGAATGTGATATGCCCGGACAGTAACGCTTAAGGGTCCAACAGTAATCTGCCATCATGTGGGCACCCCAAAGTCCCTGGTATCTCTCTTCCATTGTTTTTATATCTTGGTGAAATTTTTCACCTTGCTCCTCACTAAAGTCGCCACTATTCTCCGGAAATAAATGTAAATGGTTATGGAGGTAGTGCAATTTTATGCTCATGTTGCATCCAAGTTCACAAAAACTCGACAGCATGTTTCCAACTAATTCAGAATAATTGTCTGCTTTAAAGTTACCCAGAAAGTTTTGCACTACTAAAACACATATTTTTTCGTACGCCCGCTAATACTCGAGGCGAAATCTCAGGTTATTATTTATGTCTAACCTGACATTGATTTTACGTGAGTATCCCTTTTTTCTTGTACAGAGACAGGTGTCCCTTGCCATTCAGGCAAATACTCTCCGATGACCAGGTTGTGGACTCTGTGTTGTTCATGGAATCAATAAAATTTGGATCGTTTATTAACTTTCTAATTTGAGGTCCATCAAAAATTCCAGCTTTAAGTTTGTCTATGCTCAATTCTGGAAACTTTCTGCATAAGTAATTAAAACAGGTACCATCTTTGTTCAGTGCCTTAACAAATTGCTTCATCAAGCCAAGCTTTATATGTAATGGTGGCAGTAAAACTCTTTTTCGATCAATGAGAGGCTTATTGACAATATTTTTTTCTCCAACTTTAAATTCATCCCTTAACGGCCACTGTTTCTTTGTCCAGTGCATATCTTTTGCCCTGCTATCCCACAAACATATAAAGCATGGATATTTGGTGAATCCCATTTGCTGGCCAAGCAAGAAGTTCATCATTTTAAGATCTACACAAACCATCCAGTTATGTTCTAAATACTTCAATTTTTTCAGAACTGTGCTTATTGTAGCATATTCCTCCTTCATTGTAGTAGAATGAGCAATTGGAATTGAGCCATATTTGTTACCATTGTGTAAGAGAACACCCTTCAAACTTCTTTTAGAGCTGTCAATGAAAAGTCGCCACTCATCTGATGTATAACTTACACCCATTTTGTTAACAAGACCTCCTACATTAGTACAAAACACAAGGTTGTTTTCTTTACAAAAGAATGGAATAAAACCTTGCTCTCTGCTGCGATAAAATGTAACCTTTGTTTCAGCAGTCAGTAATTTTTTTTCTTTCAATCTTGAAGCCAAAAGTTCTGAAGATTCCTTGGAGAGATATAGATCTCGGATCAGACCATTTAGTTCAAGCTGGTCGAAGCGTTGAGCATCTGAAAAATCATCTTCGAAATCACTATCACTGTCACTTGTTGTTCCACATGCCACTGCTGTCTCATCTTCTAGCAGGGAATCCGAAATCTGACTGAAAGTTGGAATTGGTATGTCATCTCCGTGTGGAACAGGTCGCCTAGCAGAATCTAAATCTGGATATTTCCACTTTTTGTGATTTTTTTCCATTAATTCCCTTAATATTCACAACACAGAAATAACAGCCATCATAGTGGTTCTTGGGCTCTCTCAAAACCATTGGAATTCCAAATTTTAAACATTTTCTTTTCCCACAAGTCCACTGTCGCAGGTGTTCAACACATGTTTTGCAAACAATATGAGGAGCCCAAGACTTGTCCTGGTCACCTAGTTTTACTTTAAAGTAAGCAAAATATGCCTTTTTCACAAAAACAGTAATATGCTTCCTATGTTCTTCTTTGAAAGTGTACTCTCCACAAATATAACAAAATAAATGCGGTGAAAGAAAACATGCTCTTCTTGAAGATGATGCCATTCTCTGTTAGAAGTGTAATAAAATAAGTAGCATACTAACATGCATGCAGTGGCTTAAAATCTAAAAAAGGCAATTCTGGGAAGATTCTTGGAAAACTGAAACTGAGAGTAAACAAGCAGTTTTCTTTTGTAAAGGACTAGACAGCAATAGTTTTTTTTTACATAGCCTTATATAGAAAATATTGTAATAATAGAGGGTGACCCAAAAAAAAAACGGGCCCGCAAGAGAACAAAAAGTGCGCGCGCGGGCCCATTTTTTTGGGTCACCCTATATTAATGAAATACAAAAATGTCTGTATCTCACAAACTAGAGCTTCTACTGACAAGTAAATGTGATATTTGGATTGAGCAGGCCTCATTTATGTACAATCAAGAGTAAAATGTTTAGCACCCAAAAAAAATTTTTTTTGTATGGCTGTCTTATTCAAGTATGCAAGCTTGGAAAGTTACATTTAAAGTTCACTGTTAGAAGCACATAGCATGGTTGAAGAATACTCAGGGGCATACATGTGTGAATCTAGGTTTAAGAGCACATGTGAAAAGTGTGCGGAGTGAATGTAGTTAGCATACTTGACAGAGAAGAATACTGAGATTTTAGAGGGAGTCTGTGGCCATCCGTCATCGGAGACGGTCAGTGTTTTGTAGAGTACTGTATGTCAATAGTGTCTGTGATTTTGATTTTGATATATTGGATGTGACACTATGTTATTCCGCGTAATGTGCATTTACAAGGCCTGTATATATTGTTGTTTACCAACGCATTGTGTCCTGTCCCACGCTTGGAAGGGGATGGATTAAGAGGCGTGTCATTTTCCCATGCCAGAAGGAGGTCTATGGTAAGACCATTATATATTATTGTTTGAAGCGCATGGTGGTTTTCCCGAGCTGTGAAGTTCTGGATGAACTTGGATGCCTGGTGATCAGACCAGCGAGATATATGTGAGAGGGGTGAACGCCGCACTTACATTGGATGCAGTGGCTGCCAGGACATTAGAATGACTGTACCACATATTGTATTGATGCAATTATTTTGTACTATTGTTACTGATGTCCATGACTATGCTATGAAGATTATATGTATGGAACTGTGACCCAGACTTCTGTCAAGTTATTCAGTTGTGTATGTACTGTCTGGAGTGAGACTGTCCATCGAATTTATACACAAAACATTAGACAGTAAGATGCTTCACAAAATCTAGCCCGTTATACTGAGGAAGAAGTTTCGTGACAGATGGGCTCTCAGTCCTGTTCAGGACTCAGTGGCTACCAAGGCTGGATGGGCTAGCAGTCCTTTTCATCAGTAGTCCTTTTCATGGCTACTTCATGCTGGATGATAGAAGCTAGTATTCCTTTTAGAGCTTAGTTTTTACCAGCACTGTGCTTCAGTCAACAGATTTCACTTATATCTTAACGGCAGTTGCACTGTGATGTTACTAATGGACTTAGGTTGAAAGGAACATGCCTCAACACAAGGAGATTAAACCTTCAAGGAAAAAGAAGACTGTTAGCATATGTCTTAATCATTTATTTCATTTTATAACCAGTTAATTACACATTTTAATTGTGCATGTTCTTGTATATCTTAAAGAGTCATGCTAAATTTCTTTTTAAGTAAATATAACAAGAACAGATTTTGTGTGTTTGTGTTTATGTTCAGCATATAAATTTTAGAAATATATGAACCATATGGAGAATTCTGTCAATTTACCAAACAAGACATCCATAGGCTCCCAGATATAATAATGTACACTGATTCAAACTCAACACTTCAGGTGGTAAAATAATACTTCCAAGCTGAAAATCAAGATATAATTCCAACTAACTTCAGCCAACTTGTCGACAGATAAATGAATACTTTAAAACAACTTCAGAGAAGAATGTCTGAACTGATATACAAAAGGGTCTACTAGACGTACCCTGTACAAACAAAACCGCCAACATCAATAATGACCAACAAGTGGAGACAGTCACAATCTTCCAGCTTTGAACAAAACATGCCAGATTCATCAAGCACTTAAACAAATTCAACCCTGCACATGAACCTAATTACAGCAGTTAAGTTGCAGTTAATATGTAATAAAGATGGTCGAATTCTGCTAAAGGAGATGATTTAAGTAGACTGCAGATGTATTATTTAAAAAATGATAAGAATCTCAAGTAGTTATTGCGATGTTTTGGAAGAGAACTAAACTGTAATACGAGTATATAGGATAGTGATCTTTAGGTAGTTACTATTGAACATTTGAAGACATGACATACTGGAAAGTTCAATGACTAGGAAGACAGTTATGAGCATTTCATTGTTATTAGTTGTTGATGTTATTTTTTCAGTAATGAAATCAGTGATAAGTAATTAAAGACAAGAGAAAGATAAACTAGTTTTTAGTGGAAGATATTTTGAGAATTTTTTATGTGAGTTTTCCTTTTGTCAACAAATGGAGTTGCTCAATTCATGTTGTGAAGACTTGTGATGATGAAGATGAGTTATGAACTAATTTAGACAACTGCAGGGTTAGTCAGAAAGATCCTGGGTTTTCGAGGTTGCATACACCTCAACAGAATGGTGGAAATTTTCTATCCAAGGTGACTATCCTTTCAAACTGTCACAGATTGTCATATATTATGGGCAGCAGAAACGTGTACATTTTTACATATTTATTATTTGCGATCACCCGTGTGTTACCGGGGCCTGAAAGGGGAGAAAAGAATAGTAACACTGTTCCCTGCCATGCATGTCATAGAAAGCGACAAAGGAGGGCTGGGCATGGGGCTGGTCACCCCATCTTGTAAACAAATTTAAACCACAAAAAACTTCAACAAACATGGACAAGTCAATTAAGGAAAATAAAACACAGCCATCCAAGACAGGGGAAGGTCCTCTCGCAGGGAGGCGTATGATGCAACACAGAGAAAGCTGAAAGGAGTCTGTGTTACTGACTATCCTTCTTTCTTCTTGGAGAACTTCCAGATTTGGCACCTGGAATGTTTGGACATTAAACGAACAAGGGCAAGTGGCACAAGTAGCAGCAGAAATGAGGGAATATAAAACCGATGTTCTGGGACTGTGTGAAACAAAGTGGAAGGGGGTAGACAAGAAGAAACTCATCACAGGTGAATTGGTGCTGTCCTCAGGACATGAAGACGAAAGTTCATACCACAGTGAAGGGGTAGCTCTTATGTTATCTAAAGAAGCACAGAAAGCACTCATTGAATGGGAAGCCGTTGGACCCAGAATAATAACAGCTTCTTTTAAAACAGCTAAAAAGAAAATAAATGTAAATGTCATCCAATGTTATGCACCAACTAATGACAAAGAAGAGTCCGTGAAAGAAACATTTTATACTAGACTACAGGAAATTATGGAAAAAGTAAAAAGAAGAGACATCACAATTTTTTATGGGTGACATGAATGCAAAGATAGGTGCAGTCAACACTGGATTTGAAGAAGTCATGGGAAAACATGGGCTAGGAATAATGAACGAAAATGGGGAACTATTCTCAAACTTCTGTGCTTCGAATCAACTGGCTATAGGAGGAAGCATGTTTCCACATAAGAGAATACACAAGGCAACATGGATATCACCAGACTATAGAACAGAAAATCATATATGCATAAACAAGAAGTTTAGATCATCATTGCAGGATGTAAAGGTATATAGAGGAGCAGATGTGGCATCAGGTCACCACCTTTATTTAGCCAAAGTAAAAATGAAACTCAAGAGATATGCAACACTGCAAAATTATAGACACCAATTTAATGTTGGACATCTAAGAAATCAAGAAACAAGAGACAAATTTGTAATCACAATATCCAACAAATTCCAAGTGCTCCAACAGCTGGAAGATGTAGAGAATACAGAAGACTATTGGCAGCAAATCAAAACTGTATGGAATGAAACATGTGAAGAAATACTGGGGAAAAGGGAATTAACAACAAAATGCATGGATAACAACAGAAACCATCAATAAGATAAAAGACAGAAAAAACAAGAAAGCAGATTAAAACACAAGCAAAACCAGAAGTTCCAAAGCCAAGGCTCAAGAAGTGTACACAGAAGCAAACAAAGAAGTAAAAAGAAGTATCAAAAGAGACAATAGGAAGTATATTAAGAAGTTGGCAAGAGAGGCAGAAGATGCTGCAGCAAAAGGAAATATGAGAGAACTGTATAACAGCACAAAGAAGTTAACAGGGAAATACAAGCAAACAAGTTGCCTCATAAAAGACAAGAATGGAAAACTGCTCAGCAATATACAGGAGCAAATGAAGAAGTGGACATAATATTTTGAGGACCTTCTCAATAGACCAGCTCCACAAAACCCCCAGACATCCTGCCAGCAGAAGAAGAGCTACAAATTAACGGTGAAAGACCAACGAAGGAAGAAATAAAGAAAGCCATAAAGCTTCTAAGAGATGAAAAAGTGTCTGGACCTGATGGCATTCCAGCAGAGGCCGTCAAAGCAGATATCGACACGGCTACAGAGATGTTATATAAATTACTTGGTAAAGTCTGGGAAAAGGAAAAGATACCAGCAGAATGGAGGGAATGATATCTGGTTAAGTTGCCTAAGAAGGGAAATTACAAGAGTGCACAAATTATAAAGGAATAATGTTACTATCAGTGTGTAACAGTGTGTTTTGCCCCCCAAAGCGTTGGTGTGTTACAGTAGTGCGTGAGTAGATATCAAAGAGTGCGAATGGGTGTGTAAAGGCTCGTGGAAGACAGGCATCTACAGGATAACACACTCTTGCACCACAACGTAGAAAGTCATGGAGCTTGGTAACACCTCTGACGTTTTCAACACTTTAATGCAGTACAATTACAAGGGACGCCGACATCAAGATAAATAGTCATTTGACAAAACTCAGGACATCGTAAACATGACAACAGTTCAGTACAGTTTGCATCGACAGTTCATCAGTAAGCTGTGCATATATGATGCTGACCTCCATCTATCTCTCTTTCTTCAGCTACAGCAAAAATACCCCGCATTGGGAACGGGTCTTCAAATATATGAGTTTAAACCAACTCTCTTCTGACACCAGCAAGTCAGGTATATTTTCTGGTATACAGCAGGCCGCAAAATATAGCGGACCCCTAAATACAGTGTCCTCTATGATTCCTTGGACAAACAAGGTATAAGGTTCTTCGGGCATTCACAGACCCGACACATACAATGTCAGCATAATTCGTGAGCTCAAAATCTAGTATTCTCAATGGACTCTTTCCCGCCCAGGGAAAAGTTACTAAGCTGGTAACAAATGTTATTCATTATTCTGGCAATAGAGAAAATGATTCAAAGGATAATTTACCTTGACATCCCTTCAGAATAAACACCAAAAAACACTCGCCTCCTAGGCGCATAGAATACAACATAGGAACAATCTTTAGACATCTTGGTCACACACAGAGGACTTTCCTTCCCCAAGCATAAAGCCAGATTGAAGCGCCAACACATCTTGACCATTCGAAAACCACAGCTCGTCTCTTTAACAAAAATGTCTTTCTTAACGCGCCACAAAACTTGCGCATTCGTCGTGAGACGCAAGACCCCTGAGCTACGCTCAGGTGATCTATCTGAAAACATACTAGGAAAAGCTGACCATTCAAGCCATATATGGTCAGGTAACAAGACATCGGTTCTAAAATTAGACCGCTTGGTTAAAGGACAAGTGGGATAACAACCCCTGTTGACTTCAACCCAAGTAAAAGATTAGTAACTCCCCTTAGATCAAGAATCTAACAAATAATGTCTCCAAACTTAAACAAGTACATTTAACAAACTATAAACTCAGCGAAACTGTCCACAACACAGTGCCAGCAAAAGTATTAAACAGGATTATCCTTGAGAGATTAAAAGAGTCCATAGACAAGAAACTGAGAGATGAACAAGCAGGTTTCGACAAAACAGATCCTGTACAGACCAGATAGCCACTTTGAGAATAATAGTTGAACAAAGTATGGAATGGAATTCACCACCATACGTCGGATTTGTGGACTACGAAAATGCATTTGACAGTGTAGAGAGAGAATCACTTTGGAAATTGATGAGGCATTATGGAGTTCTCCTGAAGATCATTAATTTAATAAAGAAAACATATGAAGACATAACATGCAGAGTTCTTCATAAAGGACAGCTTACAGAACCGTTTGGGATAAGAACAGGAGTGCGACAGGGATGCCTCTTGTCTCCATTTCTTTTCTTACTAGCAAAAGACTGGGTTATGAGAACATCGACAACACACAACAGAAATGGAATCCAGTGGACTCTGACTAAGCAGTTGGATGATCTGGATTTTGCTGATGACTTGGCTCTTCTGCCCCATAACCGTAATCAGATGCAGGACAAATTGAAAACACTCGATGAGAGGTCACAGCAAATGGGTCTGAAAATACTCAGGTAAAAGACAAAAATAATGAGAATAAATGCAGGTAATAATAACAGGGTTGAACTTGAAGAAGCACTAATAAAAGATGTAGAATCGTACACATATCGTGGCAGTAATATAGACAAAGTTGGAGGGACAGACAGTAATATCAAAATAAGAATACAAAAAGCAAGAGGAGCTTTCATTGCATTGGGAAACATGGAGATCAAGAGAAATCGGATCCAACACAAAAAATAAGAATCTTCAACTCAAATGTGAAGTCAGTCCTATTGTATGGCTTTGAGACATGGAGAACAACAAAGACAACAACCAAAAAGCTACAGACTTTCATAAGTGGGTGCTTGCGTAGTGTCACAGCAGGTTCGTAAACACAAGAGAAGTTCTTTCTCGTTTGAAGGCCGTTTATTATGATCAGTATAGATGGTAGTACATTTTACAGGGGTGGTAATGTTATGGACGAAAACAGATTACATCCTTTCAGCTCAGTGACCGGCTTTATGTCTCTATCACAGGGTGGTAAAATCAGAGACGACCCAAATCAGACAATCGTTCGCTCAGTCCGATGGCGGGCTTCATAACTATCACAGGGTGGTAAAATCAGAGACGACCCAAATCAGACAATCGTTCGCTCAGTCCGATGGCGGGCTTCATAACTATCACAGGGTGGTAAAATCAGAGACGACCCAAATCAGACAATCGTTCGCTCAGTCCGATGGCGGGCTTCATAACTATCACAGGGTGGTAAAATCAGAGACGACCCAAATCAGACAATCGTTCGCTCAGTCCGATGGCGGGCTTCATAACTATCACAGGGTGGTAAATCAGAGATGACCCAAATCAGATATACGTCCGCTCCGTTCGATGGCCGGCTTCCTGCGCTATGGTTCTACGTCATCCCTAAAATAAATTTATTATTCCTACGTCATCCGTTTCCAACTCACTAGCTAGGTGTCCGCTTCGAGAGTTCCATCCCCACTTAATTTCCCATATTCTCAATTGTGGCGTCATCATCTAATATGTGTCGAAATATGGTGTGACAGTAGAATAGAAGGATTAACATGGAATGACAAGGTTACCAACGTTGAACTGATGACAAGAACTAGACAAGTGCCAGTGGAACAAGAGATGAGAAGAAGACGATGGCGATGGATAGGACACACATTGAGGAGACCTATTGATATCATTACAAGGCAGTCCTTGTTCTGGAACCCCCAGGGCAAGAAAGGCAGAGGTAGACCAAGAAGCACATGGAGAAGAGAGCTGGAAACAGAGGTGAAAATTATAAGGAGAACGAAGAAAGAACTTGAGATGATGGCACGTGACAGGAGGACTTGGCATGTGTTTGTTGAAGGCATATCCTCCTTTGGGAGTGGACGGTTATGAATGAGGGTTGGTCAGAAAGATCCTGGGTATTCGAGGTTGCACACACCTCAGCAGAATGGTGGACATTTTCTATCCAGTGGCCAAAATGCAAGAGTATCTGAAATGGTTCGTCAAAGGTGTCTACCTTCTCTCAAGATTATTCTTGGCAGAGTTGTAGATAGAAGGGTAATGACACTTCTGTCTCATGGGTGTGTTCACAAGATATTTTCAGAAGTAAAGAACAATGCTGTCATAGGGCAGATCAATTGTTAACTTATATCTGATCCATAGCCTTTTGTGAAGAATTAAACAATGATTTTAGTCCGTTCAAGCCCCCAGCTGGAGTAAATCCAGCGAAATTTCGTTCTAAGAATTAGCTCTATATATGTAAATATATGTCTAAATGTATATTCTTCTGCGTTCGTCATGAAAAGGACGTTGGTTGCATTGTGTAGCCGTTTACAGCAAAGCTGCGATATCTGCGCCTTTCGGCCCAACACATCCGACTTCGGCACGGCATTTTTTAGGACCGGGTTTGCTTTCCCACTTCGATCCCTACTCTCTCAGCAAGACTGCAGTGATGCAGCCTGTTTCCAGGACCACCACTTGGAGGTGGAGTAAGGTCTTGATCAGCTCTGGTTCGCTGACGCAAGCAGTCAAGCTATGGGTCGCTGACTACATTCCACTTTTGACGCATCTTAGGTTCCCTAAATGTATATATACATTAAAGTTTTCCTTATACATATACGTATAGTAACTGAATCAACTATGATTGTTAGGTTTTAAAATAACCTGTAACAAATTTAATAATTAATTAGTTTAACAGGTTAAAATAGAAGTGAAATGATGGTGAATTGTAGATGAAAGTTGTATCTTCATAGAGACTGGATAGAGGAATGTTAATGTTCTTTGCTGTTGCCTTTTAGTAGGCACTAGAAGACCTATCCATGAAGACAACACCACTGAAGCCGACCCTATACCCTGTACTGTGGGAACAGGCCAGTAGTGCCCTCCAAATTAATACATCAGTCAGTGGTCTCACAAGTGGATGTGAGTATAATGATCTGCAAAAACGAACTGCTACATTGAGTATGATCCAAGAAAGCTATCCCGATCAATCATGGATACATGCCTATACAGATGGATCAGCAACAAATGCTGTTAGGAATGGACGTGCCGGTATCTTTATCTCATATCCTGACAACCACTATGAGACTAGGCACATTCCCACTGGTAAATTCTGATCCAACTATACAGCTGAGGTTCAAGCTCTAGAGCAGTGTTTCTTAACGGGGGCAGTACCGCCCCCTGGGGGGCGTTTTCAAGATATCTGGGGGCGTTCTGATGGGTCGCACCGATTGGGGGTCGCTACTTCCATTCAGAGGGGCGTTGCGTACATTTTTACAAGAATCAATATGAAACAATTACAAAAAGATATTCCCCTTCGCATATCTTGTGTTCAACTCTCTTTGATGCGAGTGCACCGTAAATACCTTCTCAGAACAGGGACGTTGTGGGCAGTTGTGGCTTAGTTTTAATGCACCTTTGGATGTTTCGAGTGTAGATAATTAAACTCAGTCAGTTTTTAGGCTTGGCGAGGTGTAGATGTATGTGCAGTGATATTATACTAAAATTTTCAATATGTCAGCAGGAAAGAGAAAGTGTCGACAATATTCAGTTGAATATTTGAAATTCGGTATTGTACCTTCGACCGTAAATGAACAATTACCAATGTGTTTGTTGTGCCAGCAAGTGTTTTCTAACGAAGCAATGAAACCATCACGGCTTAACGAGCATTTTACCAAGAAACACTCAGATAGAGTTGGCAAAGATATTTCTTACTTCCAGGATTTAAAACAAAAGTTTGAAAGCCTCAACACTGTCACTAGTATGTTTAAGAAAATGTATAATCACAATGAAAAAGGTCTCATTGTATCTTACAAAATTGCACACATGATTGCGAAATGTGGTAAACCTAACAACGTTGGAGAAAACTTAATTTTACCAGCTGTACGGGAGGTAATTAGCACAATGATGGAAAGAAATCCAAGTGACATCATTTCTTCGATTCCATTGAGCAATGATACTGTTTAAAGAAGAATAGATGAGATGGCAAGCGATGTTGAAAATCAGCTGTGTACAGATTTGCAGACTACTGAATTTTCACTACAGCTGGATGAAAGCGTCGTGCGTGATAACGAAGCTTTGCTGCTCGCATATGTGAGATACATAAAGAATGAAAATATCATAGAGGATATGTTATTTGCAAAACTACTGACAGCAGATACAAAGGGGTTATCAATCTTTGAAACCCTTGAAACATTTTTGTTGAAAAAAAAAAAATTCCTTTTTCCAATGTCATCGCATGTGCGACAGACTGAGCACCAGCTATGGTTGGTCGTCATCGTGGGTTTCTGGCCTACTTAAAAAATGTGGCACTAGGTATTTTAACGATTCATTGTGTTATTCATCGACAACATTTAGTCGCCACGCATCTTAATGACAGACTCCACAAATAATTGAACTGTGTTATCAGTGTTATTAACAAAATTAAGGCGCATTCGTTGAACGATAGATTATTTCGTAAACTTTGTTGTGATAATGGTGAGGAGTTTGAACGTCTTCTCATACACACGGAAGTACGATGGCTGTCCTAAGGAAACTGTTTAAAAAGATCATGGGCATTATTTGATACTGTTATAGAGTTTTTGGATTCAATCAAAGAAGAATTTAGCATCGAAAGAGAAGTATTGCAAAACGATGTGGCCTATCTTTAAGATATATTTGAAAAGTTAAATGAGGTTCTTCTTAAGCTACAAGGAAATAAGATCAGTCTGATTAAAGTGAAAGGAATTATCATGGGGTTCATCAACAAATTGCCATTATATAAAAATAATCTTAGTCGCCGAGAACTTTCTCATTTTTCGTGTTTACTGCAGTTAGGTGGGGACAGGCTTAAAGATTCAGATTTAGAGGTTTATTGCAGTCATTTGGACGCTATTAAAAATGATATGAGCATAAGATTTAAAGACTTGCAAGAACTAATAATACCGGATTAATCATCCGTTTGAATCAGACGTGGAACAAGTTAGTCAACATTTACAAGAAGAATTAACTGAGCTACAAAATGACTTCGAGGCAAAAGCACGATTCAGTCACACACATTACCATTATTTTTGGATCCAGCAGAGGCTTGCGTATCTTGTTCTTTGGCGGGAAACTAAATTGCTAATTACAGCATTCACAACGTCATATTTGGTGAAAAGGTTCAGTGCAGTAGTGTTGCTACAAAAACTGACTGCAGATTTGTAACAGAGGAGATTTGAGACTGCTTTTAACAAACTTAGAATCAAATATTACTGTTGCGCTAAACTTGTCGCAACTTATTCTGACCATGCATTCTGACTATAGTTAATTTTTTAATGCATGGGAAGTAACTCATGGAATTGTAGTCACTTTTATTTCTACAGTCGTCTAATCTTGATAGCTATCGTCAAGAAGTTGTCTTATCTTGATAGCTAGGGTTGTTGATAGTTGTGTGAACGATTTTGAGTCATGTCCATATATGGAGCGCTCAGATCGCCAGTTCTTTGAAAACAGTTGGCAATCGCAATGTTTCAAGATTCATTTCCTTTTAAGGTCCGAGTCTTTAGTCGAACATCGTAGAACATTCTTCGTTTCGTAAGTTTAGCTGAGTTGTATTCGATTCGCGTGTTCTGCGCATGTCTCTGTTTGTGGCATTGTTTAAATGATTTCCGCCCAGGTCAGTCTGAGCAGAAATGCTGGTAAGGCGAGACAGAGCGATGTGCTAGTCTTCGCTTAGATTATTCAGGAAGGAGTCCTCATCATTGTTGTTCCTTTTTTGAGATGATATATCTCTATGTTATTTCAAATGCCTGGAGGCATATGTGATTTATGTGATTTAATTCCTGATGAACAGGTAACTTTATCGCCATCTTGTGATGTTGACTTTTGCTTAGCCTGCCTTATTATAACGTCTATGTTATGACAAGTTTGCTCAGCTCATGATCCACTTATATTGTCACGCATCGATTGATGCCTGTCCTACGGACTATTTGCTTCCTGACCTTTATTGATGGATCTAGGTTTGATACCTTTGCTGTATAAGGAACATAGAAGACGATAATGTGACGCTCAAAAGACATGCCTGTCTTGTTGAGGTCAAAATTAGGAGACCAGATTTAATCTCCTAGTTGATATCTACTAGCTCTTATGGAAAGGGGAAGTTTACTACCTGACTACATGTACAGCTGATTACGATATCCTAAAAGGCATATAATGTACATTATTATGATGCTGTCTGCTGTGCCTGTTGAATCGACTACTTCGATGATACAATGACTGTTGTACTATACCTGTGATGTTTTCTGCATAACGATGTCCATGCATCTTGTCATTGTGGCGTAAACAATATATATTGCCAAAACCCATCACTGCTGTTTAAAGCTTTATTGACTTTTCACATCGTGAGTTAACGTGACGTCCTTGTGTGGATTGCCTTGTTTGTAATGCTCACTGTTTGAATACACATCTACATCCTACACACTTAAACCAGACTAAAGACACCATGTTACTACGTCTCATCATCCCTGGTGTCTGAGGGTGGCACACTACTCTGCAAAGGCCAGGATTATCATACCTTCGGAAAGCAGATGAAATACAACACCCTCAACGTTGTGTGGCAAATGTGACATCATCTACGGAACATTTATACACAACAACACATTTTGCTACGCAACAATTACAAAGCTGGCTGAGTCACACCAAGCGCAATGATCTCATTAAACTTCATTAGTAAGTGAATTTTTATATAATTTTATCATTATTATCATTTGTCCAATTTTTTATGTTTAAAGTAGTTACATAAGGAGAGGCTTAAATATTCAGATTTGAAGATATATATGCAGTCATTTAGGCGCTATTAAAAGGATATAATTATGATAGTTATAGAGTTGTAAGAACTAATTTTATATCATTTGCTCCGCCAATTTGTAATTCAATGATAATGAACTTGTGGTGTATTTAATTCCGTACTTAAACACATATTTAATATAACTTTGCTTTTATAAATGTGCTTTCTCTTTTTCTTTATATTATAAGAAAAGATAACTCATTAACTGCATTGCTTTTTTAAAAGTATCGTGGAATATATGTGTATGTGTGTGTGTACACGATAAAGAGAAAGGGGGTGTTAAAAGGGTGGGGGGCTTTTTAAAATATTAGTTGTCAAAAGGGGGCGTTGCTACTATCAGGGTTGAAAAACACTGCTCTAGAGCAAGCTGAAAATATGATTTATAACACCGACTCTGACTGTCACCAGGTAGTCGTCCTCAGAGGTGCACTGTCTGTACTGCAAGCTGTCAAGGGTGGTAAACTCCCGAATCTGAGAAATGAACTAAACAAGATAGCTGCCAAAAATAGAACCATACTTCAGTGGGTACCATCTCATTGTGGTATACCCGGAAATGAAATGGCAGATAAACTTGCAAAAAAGGGAGGAGAAAGTGAACAAGAATATAATGAAATCATATTTTTTTTTAAAGAGCTATCAAGACTATCAGAAGAGAACAGAATCAACCCAACGACGACTACCACACTCTTAACCGGCAGGGACAGATCACTATTTTTCGCCTCAGGACAGAGCATAACAAACTGAATAAACACATGCACAAGCTACGATGGTCTGCTTCACCACTGTGCACATGTGGATCAAACGAACAAACTGCTGAGCATGTTCTACAGGATTGTCCTCTGTATGACCAGTTAAGAAAGATATATTGGCCCAATGACTCAACCCTAAACTCAAAGCTGTATGGGGCTAAAGAGGAACTTCAGACAACGGTCGAATTCATCATGAGAACTCGTCTGACGGTGTAAACATCAAAGATGCTATTGCAAGAAGAAGAAGTAGGCACGTAGCTTGGAATCGATGACTACTGCAGCCGTGGTTTCGTCAATTCTTCTGTGATGAGGGCACTTCTGCACAAAACTTGTCCAATTTACGCGGTTAGTGTTGATTCCCTGCTTTTAGCGAAGAACTTTCGTCTTTCAGCTTCTGTCTGGTAGCTTCGTTCCACGAACTTTAGACAAAAATAAACAGAACAAATGCCTCTGCTAAGTACATTTGTGGGCAGCGAATTAACAGGCGCATTGTCTCGCAGTTCACCCACCAATGTTAGCCTATCTGAATAATTATATTC
This sequence comes from Oreohelix idahoensis, assembly GCA_024509875.1. NCBI lineage: Eukaryota > Metazoa > Mollusca > Gastropoda > Stylommatophora > Oreohelicidae > Oreohelix > Oreohelix idahoensis. The sequence continues at coordinate 352,393 of JAMPIV010007809.1, read as the reverse complement.
TTGAGTATACACAGCGCAACTCAGGGAAGATGATTAGAAATCACCAATATTATTCTTCTGGGTATTAAACTGAGAAAATATGTGCTTGGACAGCGTGAAAGCAATGATTTGCCTGAATTACAATTAAAAAGGTACATATATCTCACAAAATGATATGATACACTTGAGGCACATGTGATGTTATCATCACTCATCACTGCTCCAGTCGGAGTCTGGAGTTACTGTTGCTTTCGCGTTTCTGAACAAATCAGCACAAAGCAAACACCAGTGCTTGCTGTAGTGCTTTATGTATATACTATTTTCATATGTTGAGGTTGCCAGCCTCATATATAACCACTTAACAAGGAAAACATGTCAAATTCATATTTGTAAAATAAATGTTTACTTTTACCCAAAGTAACTTTTGGGAACACAATCTCCTGGCATAGTTTAGAATCTTCTTCTTCTTCCATCCTTAGCCAGAGACCGACCAAGCAGTCTGTGGCCATTACGCCTGACGGCGTCTTAGGTCAACAAGAAATTAACCGTTGTTCCGTTACGCCTAAAGGCGTTTATTGGTACAACAGTATATTAATTGTTGTTTCCGTAATCAGTGTGACTGGCAAGCGGGTGATCAATCCGCTGTGCCCATATAGTTTAGAATGGACTCAGCAAATTGTCGCTTTCGAATCACTTGGTCTCGGAAAATGTTGTCTTCCTCTTATGACGGATGATCTGAGTCCTTGGGTCTCCAGTCTTTGTATTTAAAATACGGGTTTACTTTTAAGTTTTAACGTTGCCCAAATACTTCGATCTGTCACTTATAATTTTTCAATTCTTAGTCCGATCCTTTTCTTTCTGGCTATGGTGAATTACTATCTTGACGTGGCAATGCAGTCTAATCTGTGACTCCGATTTCGCTAGATTATATTTCCAATTTGCAAGTCAAATCCGACGAATTTTCCAATGGAAGTCAAAGTCTATTCAGGCTCTCAAATTAAGCCAGTGGTAAGATCGAAACTATATGGGTGGGGGTCTTTAATTTAATTTCCCCCGCGTATTTTAAAGTATTTTATCAGTTCACAGCCTTTGTCTGTAATCAGCCAGGTTGACCTAAACTATGTAGGAAACGCCATTTTGTAGACATTCACTGAAGGTCGGTTGTCATTCTGACATTGCCTTATTTCTAAAGTGTATCAAAAAAAAAAAATCAATTTCCTTTGGCAGAAGACAGTCTTCTTACCAATTATCAAGTTCTAGATTCCAGATATGCAACAGCTACAACTACAAGCAAAGGAAGACCATCTTAACGTTGCTTATTTTTCTTCAGTGGTTGATTAATCCTCCTGACAATTCCTTAGGGGTTAAAATTAACAACTTTGTTCGATACGGCCTTAAAAAAGGATTCAGATAGGCAGTAAAAAGGGGGTTAAAAGTTCAGGTTTAGGAATCCTAAACCTAATCATAAACTATAACGTTCACCCTAACAATGTTGGTAACTTATCTGGATGACATCAAAGAACACAGTCTACTATTCTTCATTTCATCCGCACAAAATGCAATAATGATGCTTTTGAACAATTATAACAGTACGATTCAAGTGGCAATAAATGCTGCCAACAAATGAATAAATAAATTGGTTTAATGAAGAACAGTGGGGCCTTATAAAAGAATTCACAGATGCTGTAATAACGAGTAAGGGTTAGGTCTCTACAAATGAAATCCGATTTCCTTTGACAGAAGACAGTGTTACTGCAACTATCAATTTCTGGATCCTAGTTATGCAACAGCTACAACTACATAAAAACCAATTAAACATTATTCTTCAGTGGTTGATGAACGTAACTTAGATCAATTTAAAGACCAGTGGCTTTCACTTTGATTTGCCAGGGGCCATTCACTTGACGTGAACTTGACGTAAAACGTCGAAAGGAGCACCAGGAAAATAAGCAGCTGAGGGTTGCCACCTCAGGGGCGCATTCCCATAGTCAGTTATGACTGAAGGGGCTATTATTATTATTATTCACTTGACAATGACCAGCATGCAAAAGTGGGTTGAAGCAAGCTAACATATGACAGTCTACTTGCTTAGTCATTCCTCTTCTACCCTAAGTGAATTTGTAAGTCATCATCACTAAACTGATGAAGATCAACTTTGTCGAGAACCATATATGTTGTCAATTTAAAATAATCTTTATGACAGCACGTAACATAGGTGGACTTTATATGGCAACGGCTAAAATTCTGATAGATAGCAGAACCGCTTTCTTCCACATTGCTACTATATGACAAGGCTCCAGTCAGAAAAGTTGTATTTTAACATCTCAATTGCAAAACCAATAGCAATCAATTTGCGTATTTTGGTAGGGGTATCTCCACTACTTTGCAAGACACATAAAATGGGATTTTTCCAAGTCCCTCCCATATAAGTTTTTCTCTCTTCCATTGATACCGATCATCTTTACAATCATAACTTCATAGATCTATCACCAATAATAGCCTACCTTTCCAGATTGACAACTTATCGTAACTTTTGCCTACAACAAGTCTGCCCGGAAATGATTATATCATTTACCTACTCCAAATCCCATAAATTAAGCGTGTGTCTAAAATCTATCACCAGATTGATATCGTCCGACACTATCAAGCAACAACCCGACCAGACAGAAAACATATCAAATTTAAGACAACTGACCATGGCCATCCCAGTGTTGTTTATATATTAATCAGGCACTCTCATTCACTGTTTTGTCAGATATGTGTTAAGGACAGTAAACAACCTTTCACTCTACCGATCCAGGAGTCAAAATTGGTTCAAACGAAAGTCAGTAATTACAATAATTACAATAAATTTACCATGGGCAGTCCAGCCTATTAATGACGCAATCACTTCAATAGACTGGACTGCCCATAGTAAATGTCCGGTGTTATGTCTTGCGGTTCGCACTAATGACCCGTCATCAAAGCATCATTTTTGGTGATGCCTAGATGGCCGGGAGTATAGTGTGATTCGCTTGCATAGCTTGGCGGGGTTGTCGCACGGAATGTCCTGGGTTCGAGTCCTGGGTAAGCCACTCACGTCAGTTGTTTTTCTGTTGTCTAGTGTTCTACTTCTTTATTTCTTACGAGTGCCTGAAAACATACCTTTATGTTTGTCTAATATCTATTTACTGTTTACAGGCCTCGGGTTTCCCTACCTTATGTGTTATAAATCATTTATGTTTTTCCGTGGCATCAACATTTTTTCGTTTTAAAATATAGTCACAGAGTGGAAACACTGTCGATGAGCGTCAAAAGAAGTCCAAACTAAAGTAGTGGCATACTCTTTTTTGCAAATAAGAACTAGAAGCGATCAGCGAGAAATAATGGTAATTTTCTCATTTTATATTAATAAAACGGTTTAATTTATTTATTCATTATGGAATGAACGTCGCTGAACGTTCAACACAGACAGAATATTCACTTGCAGTTATTGTGTTATTTCCCTTCATATTCTGTGCGGAAAATTCAGCGACGTTCATTCCGGTATTCTGTTGTGGATCAATATCTGCCCTGGTTATTGGTGTTTCAGACAGCCACTTTAGGTCTGTTGAATTGAATGGTGGACCTTGTGTCGAATTTCACCTGCATGTCTAACAATCTGGTGGCTCGTTTAGTCATCCAGATCAGTACGATCTTGGAACAAAAAAAAAAGGAATTAAGATAGGCAGTAGGCCTAACAAAGGGTGAGGAGTGGGAAGCCTAACTCTAAACAACTCTTTAAGTCCCAACAGCCAGTATACTGTACTTTCTTCTAGTCCCATTTGGCCCGATCAACAGTATACTAGCTGTCGTATCTCTTGATCCTTTCTAGGGCTGTTTTCTAATTTTGACAACTCAGAAACGCTATTTTCTTAAAGTATAGCCATCCATTTTGGACTTTTCGTTATTTATGCATATGAACATTTTAAAATTTTTTTTTCCAAAGAACAACAATAAAAACGCACTGGGGTGGCCATTTTTGCTTGGGCCAAACCCACTTTTTTGCTTGGGACTGAAAGAGTTAATCCAAAGGGTGGAAAGTTAATCGGCAGCAGGATTGATAGACATTAGTGCAGAATTGAAAGCCCCAATTTTTTTTTTATTTCAATCCCTTAGGGCCACAATTACTGCCTCTGTCTTCATTCTTGTGGTGGAGGTTGTTGTCCAATTGGCTAAGTGGTAAGGGCACTTCCACTTGAGCATAGCTACCCGGTTTGGACTGAAACTGGCAGCATCACTCTTCAGCCTTATACCTGACTCCTCTCTTGAGTTAGGATAGGCAGTGAAGAAGTGAATTGGTCACCTGACCTCATTAAAAAAGCTGGACCTAGTGTGGTGTGGTATGGTATCTAACAATTCACTCCCCTACGGCAGTTTCTGCTATGTGACTAACGTTACCTTGTTTGTGTTATATGTTCATCACTGAACACAAAAATTATTTTGTTTATACAAATAGCTTCTAGCATTCTGTATTTCTTGTAGGTGTCAAGAGACTGAAAACTATATTCCTGACTGAAGTTTGCCATTTATCCCTAAATTGATAAGATTATTCTGGAAATTCATTCTGTGTCTCTTGTCTTTGGCTTAAGGCTTTGTAATCCTATTTTGTGGTTGTTGTGTAAAATCTACTACCACCATGCTGGGTATATGATAGCTTCATCAGAACCACTTTAGTCAGAAATTTTCAGTGTATTCTGAGTCATATTAGTTTAATGAGACATGTATATCATACCACATCTGATTCAGAAATCCTCTATTCTATGTGAGACCCAAATCATACCATGTCTGATTCAGAAATCCTCTATTTTATATGAGACCCAAATCATACCATGTCTAAGTCAGAAATCCTCTACTTTATGTGACACCCATGTCATACCATGCCTAATTTAGAAATCCTCTGTTTTATGTGATACCAATGTCATACCATGCCTAATTCAGAAATCCTCTACTTTATGTTATTGCTGAATCCTGTGATGTGGGTCATTATTCTCCTGTTGTACTTGTCAAGGAACATAAGACCATCTCACCTGGGGCTCCCCTTGCAAATATTTTGTGGAAAAGGAATTCATGTTCTCTTGCAGTAATGGTTTCTATTGCAGTTTGTATGACATCATGAGGTTGCAATGCCTGTTACATCATGAGGTTGCAATGCCTGTTACATCATGAGGTTGCAATGCCTGTTACATCATGAGGTTGCAATGTCTGTACATGACCTTGCATGTGCTCCTTTAATATTATGACATGTCTGAGGGAGCAGTATTTAGCTTCATGTCTTCATAGACTCCCATAAACCACATAGGACATGATGGTGTTATGGAGTTAAATTTTGGGATATTAGTATCCTTATTGCATTAAAACTGTCAGTGCCCATAATGTGCTTTTTCCTTACAGAGCTCAGAAAGTATGGAAACAAAGATCCCATTCCTAGATGAATTTATAAAACAGGAAATAGTAACAGACTTAGAAGTAAGCTCTTTTTCTTTAAATAATGCATGAACAATCAACATTTTTATATTGCTAAAGTGAACTGGACTAACAAAATATTTAAAATGGATGTTATATTTAGACTACATCAGTTCTGTTTTTATTGTGTACAGCAGGGGTCGGCAAACTACGGCACGCGTGCCAAGCGTGGCACGTGGAACGATTTTAAATGGCACGCTGGGTGAATTAAAATACTGTACAGTATATGATCTCGTTTTTAAAAAATTGAATTTTTAATTAAATAGAAGCATATAATTCTTTTAAAGCAATACCTGTTTTTACAACCCTTCAAAACAAAAGTTTTTAGACATTGGAGGTAAGAATGTGCGATCTGATGCAAACTAAAGGCCTGATCATTCTATACTGCACGTAAGTCTTCGTTTTTACGGACCGTTTCCGAGAACAAACATTCTTCAACGAATTTCAAGGGGAGTGGTTATACTTTGCGGCGCCCGCTAGTCTGGCGTCTACCTGCTACCGTAGTTTGCAGGATGAGATTCTTGAAAAGAATCCCAAACGAATTTTGACGGGCAAGTGGAGACGTAATATCATAATTTACGCAATAGTGTCTGGCTAGCGCCTGGACGAGCGTATTTATTTTGTTTTCGCTCGCTGTTTTTGACTCCCAGTGTGAGTTTGGAGCAACAATGACTGACCTCGACGAAGTTATATTTCCATCCTATCCTTCCCCTCTTTCCCGACCACCACCACCTCTACAGTTCTCTCGGCTGTCGCATACTCATGTCCGTACAGTCCCTTGATTGCAGCACAAAAGTTGGTGTTGTTATTAAGTAATACGGTGTCGTTAAAATGACTCAAAAAAAAAAAACTTGATATACGCTCGTTTCAAGACTTTTGGACAAACGAATATGGATCCATACAACAAAAGGATTGTGCTTTTTGTGCTTTATGTTATGAAAGTGTCGTGTGCCGTACGTCAAGTGTACAAAGACACTATCAAACCAAACATCAGTCCATGTTTAAAAACTCTGAGGAGAAAAGTGAAGCCATAAAAATGGCTGTTTCTGGCTACAAAAAACAAAGTAGTATTTTTAGTCAAGTAATTGGAACCACAAATAAAGCTATCGAATGTAGTTACAAAATTGCACAGTGTGTGGCTTCGAAGGGCAAACCTTTCACAGATGGAGAATACATCAAGGAAACTTTTTTGAGCAGTGCTGAAATTTTGTTTAGTGATTTACCAAATAAAGAAACAATACTGTCTCATGTTCGAGAAATACCGGCTTCTGCGAGATCAATCCAGAGGCGCGTAACTGATATGGCTGAAAATGTAACGGTAAAACAAACAACCGGGTTACAACAAGCTGTTGTATTTAGTGTCGCTCTTGACGAAAGTGTCGATGTGTATGATGTGGCGCGCCTAGCTATAGTTGCGCGATATTGTGACAACGACCGTATTTATGAAGAACTGTGCTGCTTGATACCTTTTGATGGTACAGCCAAGGGAGAGGACATTATAACTGCATTTGTAAGCTATTTCAAAAATCAGAACATTAACATGAATAAAATATTCTGTGTTACTACTGATTGCCGCCCCTGCATTTGTCGGAAAGAACAAAGGATTTGTTAAACTTCTTGAGGATCGTATTGGACGTCAAGTATTGAGCTTCCATTGCATTATACACCAGGAGAGTTTGTGTGTTAAGATTTCATCATAGTTAACTTCATAGTTTCTCGCTCTTCATTGACCCACACGCAATTCAAGTCTCTTCTACAAGAAGTGGAGAGCGCATATGCGGACCTCCCGCTGTACAGCAATGTTCGTAGGCTTAGTCGAGGTAATGTTTTGAACAGATTTGTATCATGTCTAGAAGCAATCAAGCTGTTTCTTGATGAAAAAGAACAACATTTCCCGGAATTGAATGATGAGGACTGGCTGTGCAAGCTGATGTTTCTGGCTGACATAACTACAAATCTGAATGAATTAAACTTGCGTTTACAAGGGCAGGGTCAAACAGTACTTGATCTTTTTGAGCACTGGAAAGGATTTGCGTCAAAATTAGACATATTTTGCAGAGATATTACCACTAACACATACAAGTACTTTCCAAACGTAAAGGCTCATTCAAATCGATTTACTGTCAACAGAGATGAGCTTCAGAAGTACGTTGAAGCGCTCAAAGGAGAGTTTGCTAAACGAGGTCAAGACTTCAAAATTTACGGGCCCATGTTTTCTTACCTCATCAAGCCCGACTTAAGGGCATATACACCCAGAAATAGACAAAAAAGGTTATTTTTGATTTGCATATAATAATTGTGTTTTAAATATTTATAAGCCTTTTTACTTCGATATTCTTTTTGAATTATGTGTTTATCTGTAATAGTTTATGAGTTATCAATGTTCAAAGAGAATGAGTGTGTTCCAAAACATTTTAAAAACTAAACTTTAACGAAAACAGGGCCTGCGATTCACAGTTCCGGTGATATTTTCTACAATTTTAAAGCTATAGCCTTCAAATTTTGCACACTTATAACCCATGTTATTCTTTATGGCGTGAACCTCCACTTTTTTCTTACATGGTATAGAAACAGAGATATTGCTATACAAAGTTCTAAATTTGTGCTATTTAAAAGGGTCATATTGCAAGAGCCATATCTACAAAGCTCATTGGGGTAGACATTTTTGGGTGGTTCACGCCATAGGTAGGGATGTTATGCACATCATCTGCTGGTTTGGCATTCTTTGCACTTTTTATGTGAGTGAAATTCATTCCCAGGTGCACTGGGGGTTTTCCTTTCATTTTTTTTTCATCACTTCATGTTAATTAATTATTTTCACATAAAACATTAACATTTATAAAGTAAACTTGGTTCATCATAAAATATAATATCTCTTGTAACATGTGGCCAAATCTTATGTCAACAAGTTCGTTAGTTATTTTTCTGTTAATTTTTTAAAAAGATAACCCATTTTTGGCTGGGTGTGCCCCCTTAATTGATCATACTAACATCCCATTTGACCTATCTCTTTTCGAGTGGATGGATGTTGACAATTTTGAAATGCAACACATCGAATTCAAGGCATCAGAGTTATGGACGATACAATTTGTAGAATTGCGAAAAACTCTAGAAGGAAGCTGCTTGGAAAAGTCAGCTGCCATCCTCAACTGCTGGACATCCCTGCCTGAAGCGTTCACCTGTTTGAAGAAAGTTGCATTTGCTCTACTTTCGGCTTTTGGGTCAACTTATACATGTGAACAAATTTTCTCACACATGAAAGCTGTTTTAAGTCCACAGAGAAGTCGCCTAACACCTGTGCATTCAGAAGCCTGTGTGAAGCTGAAATTGACAAAATACACACCTGATATTGAACAATTAACCAAGGAGAAGCAAGGACATGGGTCCCATTAATTGATTAATGACTCAGATCAATAAAAATCAATGATTACTCATATTAAAATTTTAATAACGTGTTTTATGTTTGGTTTATTTAATTGTTTTGTTCTTCAAACTATTGGACTTTCTGTCTTAACAAAATATACATATGGCAATTTTATTATAAAATTTCAAACTAATGTGTTCAGAACTTAAATTTTGCAAAACATAATATTTGTATTGATATTTGTTCCTATTTATATTAAAATATTGAATAATCTACAAAGAATGGAATAGTTATTTAATGTATCGGAAACATGTTAATACAAGATCATTTTAAAATTGTTTCAATAATTGTTGTATATAAAAATATGGTGGACTTAGGTTGGCACGCTGAGTGACTTTGCAACATTACTTTGGCACGACACTACTAAAAGTTTGCCGACCCCTGGTGTACAGTGTCTTTTAGTTTCTGTATTTTACTAGACTACAAATGACATTGAAAATATACCTGACTTAACATTTTCATCCATCCCAGTTTAGGCAGGATTATCCTTAAAATACTTTTTATGGTCAAAGGGCAGTGGAATGTTATTTTATCTTGCAAGAGTAGATTAGAAGAAGAAGCAAACAAATTATGAACCTGTGAGAAAAGCTGGAAATGGAAAAGAAAATTATGAAAGAGATAAGAATTGGACAAATGCATTAATTTTTCCTATAAAGAGACATACTTTCTTCAGAACATAGTTTAAGGAAAAGTTTAAGGAATATGGTCAAGAAATTTACAGTATTATAAGCCCCAAACAAACAAAAAAACATGATTCAGTGAAAAAAAGGCACAAAAAGCATATTGCAAAAATATGTTTCATATTTATTGTCATATATTCCAGTTACCCTCTTTTCATCACATTCTCACACGTCAATTGCTCCTTCTAATATGAGCTACAGGCTTTTCTCAAAACGCGGGCCTCTAGCCGGACATCTCCTTGTTTGGTTTTTTTTTTCAATCCATGAAATGATTAGTATTCTATGAAAAAAATTTCTGTGGCCACAATATTGTTTTGCTTGTTTATTCACTTTCTATGACTTGCTTCCAGGTTGGGCAAGAACTCTGTTTTACTTCCACTGACAAAGATGTGTTACATGAAGTAACTAGAGTAAAAGCCCATCATATGGCGGGGATTAAATTCAAAAGCACCAATACTTAACAGCAATTTTTATTTATTCAAATACTTTTCGAAAAATAATGTTAGATGAAAAAATCTGATTGTCCATCAGAAGAGCACCTTGATTTTCTGTTGTTTTAATTTGTACTTTGCTGTGATTTCTTGATTGAGACAATGTGACAAACATCTGTCCATGAGATACAACTGGCTCGATCAAGAAGATTTTTTATAAAGACAGTACATGTGGAGGCATACCTGATGGAGTTTGGGAATGAAGAAAGTCAGCCAGGTAGTTCATAACATCACTAGGATCTTCAGATTCTATTTATTTACTTACACTCAACTTGCCATTGAAATAAACATTCGTAGACATTAAGTAAATATGGATGCGAGTCATGGGCAATGACTACAACCCACAAAAGCCAGATCCAAACCTCAGAAATGAGGTATCTGAGGAAGGTGGTTGAAGTAACAAGAAGAGACATGGTCCGCAACCAGATGATATGTCAAGGCCTAAAATCCCACCCCCTGCAGACCCAAGTAGGACAGTCCCATCTAAGGTGGTTTGGCCATGTCTGCAGAATGGGAGAAAATCGGCTACCACGACAAGCATGGGAAACAAAGAGCTATGGATCCAGACCCCAGGATGACCCAGAGTCTACTGTGAGAACAACATTAGACAATCTTTGAAGGACCAAGGACTAGATTGAAACCAGGCCAGGAGGAAGACAGCCAATAGGATAATCTGGCGCTCTCTCTCCCAAACCTCTACACCTCACAGTAGAAGGGGAACGACTATGTACGACTAAGTAAGACATTAAGTGTGGGCATTTATACATCTCTAAACACTTGTATACGAAGATGCATGTTTAAACAATTTTGCTGCAATTGTCTCTTCTTACTTACTTAGTCGTTCCCCTTCTACCGTGAGGTGTAAAGGTTTGGAAGAGAGAGCGCCAAATTATCCTATCGGTTGTCTTCCTCCTGGCCTGGTTCCATTCTAGTCCTTGGTCCTTCAAAGATTGTCTAATTTTGTCCTCCCAGCAGACTCTGGGTCATCCTGGGGGTCTGGATCCCTGGCTCTTTGTTTCCCATGCTTGTCGTGGTAACCGATCTTCTCCCATTCTGCAGACATGGCCAAACCATCTTAGTTGGGACTGTTCTACTTGGGTCTGCAGGGGGTTGGATTTTAGGCCTTGACATATCATCTGGTTGCGGACCATGTCTCTTCTTGTTACTTCAACCACCTTCCTCAGATACCTCATTTCTGAGGTTTGGATCTGGCTTTTGTGGGTTGTAGTCATTGCCCATGACTCGCATCCATATGTCAAGACTGGGACATAGGTGGAGCGGTATACAGTCATCTTCGTTTTCTTACCAACCTCTCTCTTGCTGAGGAATCCTCGCTTTATGGCCTGAAAAAGTCTCCCAGCTGCTGCTTTTTGAGTGGCCAACTCTTCTTTGATGCCTCCCTTTCGGTCTATAATAGCTCCGAGATATTTAAAGTGGTCGACCTGCTCCAGGACCTGTTCTCCCAGCTTAATCTGATGTCTTCTTTCTTCTCGTGATATCACCATGGATTTTGTTTTTGAGCTGCTTATGACCATCCCTCTCTTCTCCAGCTCTTCCTTCCAGACTTGCAGGTTGGATTGGAGATGTGCCTCTGATTTAGCTTCGGGCAGATAGGGCTCGTGATCCGTGGTTGGTAGCTTATCTAAGAGAAGGAACTCTGAATTCAAACCACCGCTGCCTTGCGGGAATATCCATTTATGGAATTGGCTTCGGGAGTAAACCCTGAGGATAAATCCGGAGTCAGAGTCCCTAAGGCAGTCTAATGTCGATTCGACATTATTCTGGCAACTCCTGCGACATGGCTGGTACCAAACTGTATCGGCTACTGCCGTTCCTTTGGATCTACCGGCTGTGTGTAGAGGGGGAACATGCTGCATGGGCAACAGCTTGATCTCCATATAACTGTGCCCAAACTCGTGCCCTGGAGAGGACACTCCAGCTTCACCCTATAGGTGTCGGCAAAACACGGGAAGTAGCAGTTACCGGTTATAAGCATTTGCCCAATTGGCGTAGGGCATGGCGCCAGGGGCTACTTCCGACAGTGGGAGAGGTTCTAGGATCTCACTGGACAGCTACCGCCCGCTTCAAGCTGGGCAGCCCCCAGTCAATAAGGTGTTGTCCCGCCACTGTCTGCTTTCCCCATTGGGTGCATGGGGATTAGGGTCAAACCCGAACTGTGGACAGAAAATTTTGCACCAAGCAATTATCGAAAAAATAGAAATAAGCAAACTCTCAGATTGGGATGCTGGAACGTCCAGACTATGTTGACTGGACTATCCGAAAACCTACAGGATGTAAACGATGTAAGGAAGACAGCCATAATTAATGATGAGCTTAAACGACTTCAGGTGGATATAGCTGCACTTCAGGAAACGCACCTGGCGGGCTCTGGAATGGTGAGCAAGAAGGACTACACATTTTATTGGCAAGGGAAAGATCTTAATAAAGCTAGAGAACATGGAGTAGGTTTTGCGGTCAAAAAATCGCTAACTAAAATGGTTGAACCAGGCGAGAATGGATCAGAACGCCTGTTAACGCTCCGCCTGCAAACTAGCACAGGTCCCATCACCCTTGTCATTGTGTATGCTCCTACTCTGTACTCTGCCTCAGAAGCTAAAGATGAGTTCTATGAGAATCTAACAGCAATTATCAAAAGCATACCTAGGCAAGAACAGCTTGTTCTCCTTGGTGACTTTAACGCTAGAGTGGGTGCCGATAATGTTTCATGGCCTTCGTGTCTGGGCAGGTTTGGTATTGGCAAGATGAATGAAAATGGACAACGGCTCTTAGAGTTGTGCGTCCACCATGACCTCTGCGTGACCAACACCTACTTTCAGACAAAACCCCAGCATAAGGTGTCATGGAGACACCCACGATCCAAGCACTGGCACCAACTTGACCTGATTCTCGTCAGAAGGCCACTCCTCAGGTCTGTGCTCTCCACGCGCTCGTACCATAGTGCAGACTGTGATACAGATCACTCCTTGGTTTGCTGCAAAATCAGAGCACAACCAAGAAAACTCTATCGTGTCAGACATGAAGGGAAACCACGCATTGATACCAGCAAGATGTCAGACCCTTTCATGATCGCTCAATTCACTGCGACCTTCGAGAAAGTGCTCAGTAGCCCTCAGAATGGTGATACTATTACAGAGAACTGGGAGCATCTACGGAACACCATTCAAAGTACTGCACTTGCCACCTTTGGTAAGAAAACAGCAAAGTCAAATGACTGGTTTGATGCTTCATCAGATGTGATGGCACCTGTCATTGAAGCTAAGCGCAGTGCTATGAATGAATACAAACATTCACCGAGTGCCAGAACCCTACAGATCCTGAGGGCTACGAGAAGCAAAGTTCAACAAACTGCTCGACGCTGTGCAAATGACTACTGGCTCCAGCTCAGTGAGAGCATCCAGATCGCAGCGCAAACAGGCAACATTAGACAAATGTATGACGGTATAAAGAAAGCACTTGGCCCCCATAAAAGTAAGACGGCACCGCTAAAAACCATCAGCGGAGAGAAGCTAACCGATAAGGGTAAGCAGATGGAGAGGTGGGTCAAGCACTACTCCGAGCTCTACGCTAGAGACAATACCGTTACGCCTGCAGCCCTTGATGGTGTCAACAGTCTGCCAACTATGGAGGAGCTGGATGCCGAACTAACATTAGAGGAACTCAGCAAGGCCATTGATAGCTTGGCCTCTGGCAAAGCACCAGGCAGTGATGGGATTCCTCCTGATTTAATCAAATGCTGTAAGAGCACGCTATTACATCCCCTGCATAGGATGCTGTGCCAGTGCTGGGAAGAGACAACTATTCCTCAAGACATGCGAGATGCCAAGATTGTAACACTGTATAAAAATAAAGGAGACAGAAGTGATTGCAATAACTACAGAGGCATCTCTCTTCTTAGTATTGTTGGTAAGGTTTTTGCCAAAGTCATCTTAATGCGACTACACAAGTTAGCTGAGCGCATATATCCAGAGTCACAGTGTGGATTCCGAGCTGGCAGATCAACAACAGACATGATCTTCTCTCTCCGCCAGCTTCAGGAAAAATCAAGAGAGCAGAAAAGACCATTATATATCGCCTTTATAGACCTCACAAAAGCATTCGACCTGGTTAGTAGGGATGGACTCTTTAAAATCCTCCTGAAAATAGGCTGCCCTTCTAAAATGCTGGAAATGATAAAGTCATTCCATGACGGCATGAAGGGAACAGTCCAATATGCTGGAAGCACGTCACAGCCCTTTGATATACGAAGTGGCGTTAAACAAGGCTGTGTTCTGGCTCCGACCCTCTTCGGAATCTTCTTTGCCTTACTCTTGAAACATGCATTCAGAGATGCAACTGAAGGAATATGCCTTCACACTAGGTCAGATGGCCGTCTGTTTAATCTTTCAAGGCTGAAGGCAAAAACAAAATTCAGAAGGGTCACTATAAGAGACTTGTTGTTCGCTGATGATGCTGCAGTCGTCACTCAAAGCCAACAGGAGCTTCAGAGCTTGATGAATCGCTTCACTAAAGCATGCAAGGACTTTGGCATCACAATAAGTCTAAAGAAAACGAATGTGCTGAGTCAGAATGTGGGTGCTGCACCAGTTATCACTATCGATAACTATGAATTGGCAGTGGTGCACCACTTCACATACCTAGGGTCTACCATCAATGACAAACTCTCACTGGATACAGAAATCGACAGCCGCATTGGCAAAGCTGCAGCTACCTTTGCCCGCTTCACATCGCGTGTTTGGGGAAACTCTAAACTCACAATAAAGACCAAAGCTGCGGTATATAATGCCTGCGTCACCAGCACACTCCTATATGGCAGCGAGACCTGGACGACCTATGCTAAGCAAGAAAGAAGGCTCAATACCTTCCATTTGCGGTGTCTACGCCGCATCCTCGGCATCTCGTGGAAAGATAAAGTGACAAATGTCGAGGTGTTGTCACGTGCTGGCCTTCAAAGTATGTATACGCTTCTTAGACAGCGCAGACTTCGCTGGCTTGGCCATGTTCGCCGCATGGATGATGGTCGCATCCCAAAAGATATCTTCTACGGACAGTTAGCAGATGGCAAGAGAACAGTTGGGCGACCACAGCTGAGGTTCAAAGATGTGTGCAAGAGAGATATGAGGGCACTGGACATAGATCCAGCAACATGGGAGGATGAAGCTGTCGATCGCACTAAGTGGCGATGCTATTTACGGCGCCACCTCAGATTGGGCGAAGAGAGGCTCACACAAGAAGCAGAGGTGAGGAGAAAACGTCGAAAGGAGCACCAGAAAAATAAACAGCTGAGGGCTGTCACCTCAGGGGCGCATTCCCATAGTCAGTTATGACTGAAGGGGCTATTATTATTATTATTATTATCTGATTTAGCAATCACAGCAACATCATCAGCAAATTCCAGCTCTGAAATACAGACCTGTCTCATCTTCCAGTACCCCACTGAATACTTTCTTGTTCTCTTCTTACATGCCTTGATAACATCATCCATGAGGCGTATGAAAAGATAAGGTGACAGGATATCACCTTGTCTTACACCAGTGGTGGTCCTGAACTCTTCTGACTTATGGTTTGCTGTCCTCACATAATGTCTGCAAGACTTGTAGAAGCTCTGAATAGCATTAATCAGAGGTACTGGAATGTTTTTCTTTGCCAAACAGTCCCAAAGTTTGCTGCAAGGGACCCTGTCAAACACCTTTTCCAGATCTATGAAACAAAGATGGATCTCACTCTTATACTCAAGGGCCTTTTCACTCAGCTGTCTGAGTGTGAAGATTAGGTCTTGAGTACTTCGGTTTGCTCGGAATCCGCACTGGATCTCATCCAATTGTGGCTCAGCTAGGCGTCGGAGACTGCTCTAGGATTCTAGAGTAGATTTTACCAGGGACAATGAGAAGGGATGTGCCTCTATGGTTTCCACATTGTCGATTGTCACCCTTTTTGAAAATTTGTGTTATGATGGCAATCTCCCAATCCTTTGGTATTGTCTTGTTGCACCACGCAGAATGTAGGACCCTAAAGAGTAATAGGTCGCCTGATGCTCCCATGTACTTAACCATTTCTGGTGTTATACCATCATGCCCTGCTGCTTTGCCCATCTTGATTTTCTCCAGTGCTGCCTTCAGTTCTTCCATCTTTATGTCATCTTCATCATCATTGGTTTTCTCTTCTGTGCTAGTGGTTATCATTTCTGATGCTTGACCTTGCTCACCATCCAGGAGTTCTGAGAAATATTCTTTCCATCTTTCCATTACTTCCTTCGGGGCAGTAAGCAATTTGCCTTGCTTGTCCTTTATAAATTTGAGAGAGCATTGTTTTTCTTTCCTCATGTTCTTTAGGGTCTTATAGAACAATTTCTGGTTTTCTTGTGCATCTTTTTCTGGTTTTTCTCCAAATTCTTCCCAGGACTTCTGTTTTGCTGCTAGCGCCTTGTTCTTTGCTTCTGTTCTGAGTATCCCATATTCTCTATATTTATCTTTTTGTTCTGCTGTGTTTTTAGCTCCTAAGAATTGTTTCCATGCCATTTTCTTCTCTCTTATTTTCTCTTTGACTTCCTCTGTCCACCAAGGTGTCCTCTTTCTCTTGTTCCCAAGTCAGACTGCACCACACGCTTCTGCAGCAGCTGTCTTTATGATGTCCTTGAATTTCAGCCAGAGGGTTTCCAAGTCATCAGGTTGTTCTTCTGTGTTTCTCACAGCTGTTGCAATAAGCCCCTGACATCTGGTGCAATTGTCTCTTCATCAGATACAATTTACTTAGGTGGTGACAGTGAGAATAGTTATAACAATAATAATAATAATAATAGCCCCTTCAGTCATAACTGACTATGGGAATGCGCCCCTGAGGTGACAGCCCTCAGCTGCTTATTTTCCTGGTGCTCCTTTCGACGTTTTCTTCTCACCTCTGCTTCTTGTGTGAGCCTCTCTTTGCCCAATCTGAGGTGGCGCCGTAGATAGCATTGCCACTTAGTGCGATCGGCAGCTTCATCCTCCCATGTTGCTGGATCCATGTCCAGTGCCCTCATATCTCTCTTGCACATATCTCTGAACCTTAGCTGTGGTCGCCCAACTGTTCTCTTGCCATCTGATAATTGTCCATAGAAGATATCTTTTGGGATGCGACCATCTTCCATGCGGCGAACATGGCCAAGCCAGCGAAGTCTGCGCTGTCTAAGAAGCGTATACATACTTTGAAGGCCAGCACGTGACAACACTTCGACATTTGTCACTTTATCTTTCCACGAGATGCCGAGGATGCGGCGTAGACACCGCAAATGGAAGGTATTGAGCCTTCTTTCTTGCTTAGCATAGGTCGTCCAGGTCTCTCTGCCATATAGGAGTGACGCAGGCATTATATACCGCAGCTTTGGTCTTTATTGTGAGTTTAGAGTTTCCCCAAACACGCGATGCGAGGCGGGCAAAGGTAGCTGCAGCTTTGCCAATGCGGCTGTCGATTTCTGTATCCAGTGAGAGTTTGTCATTGATGGTAGACCCTAGGTATGTGAAGTGGTGCTTACTTACTTAGTCGTTCCCCTTCTACCGTAAGGTGTAGAGGTTTGGAAGAGAGAGCGCCAGACTATTCTATCGGCTGTCTTCTTCCTGGCCTGGTTCCATTCTAGTCCTCGGTCCTTCAAAGATTGTCTAATGTTGTCCTCCCAGCGGACTCTGGGTCGTCCTCGGGGTCTGGATCCTTGGCTCTTTGTTTCCCATGCTTGTCGTGGTAGCCGATCTTCTCCCATTCTGCAGACATGGCCAAACCATCTTAGTTGGGACTGTTCTACTTGGGTCTGTAGGGGGTGGCATTTTAGGCCTTGACGTATCATCTGGTTGCGTACCATGTCTCTTCTTGTTACTTCAACCACCTTCCTCAGATACCTCATTTCTGAGGTTTGGATCTGGCTTTTTTGGGTTGTAGTCATTGCCCATGACTCGCATCCATATGTCAAGACTGGGACATAGGTGGAGCGGTATACAGCCATCTTCGTTTTCTTACCAACCTATACCTCTTGCTGAGGAATCCTCGATTTATGGCCTGAAAAAGTCTCCCAGCTGCTGCTTTTCGAGTGGCCAACTCTTCTTTGATGCCTCCCTTTTGGTCTATAATAGCTCCGAGGTATTTAAAGTGGTTGACCTGCTCCAGGACCTGTTCTCCCAGCTTAATCTGATGTCTTCTTTCTTCTCGTGATATCACCATGGATTTTGTTTTAGAGCTGCTTATGACCATCCCTCTCTTCTCCAGCTCTTCCTTCCAGACTTGCAGGTTGGATTGGAGATGTGCCTCTGATTTAGCAATCAGGGCAACATCATCAGCAAATGCCAGCTCTGAAATATAGACCTGTCTCATCTTCCAGTACCCCACTGAATACTTTCTTGTTCTCTCCTTACATGCCTTGATGACATCGTCCATAAGGAGTATGAAGAGGTAAGGTGATAGGATATCACCTTGTCTTACACCAGTGGTGGTCCTGAACTCTTCTGACTTATGGTTTGCTGTCCTCACATAATTTCTGCAAGACTTGTAGAAGCTCTGTATAGCATGAATCAGAGGTGCTGGAATATTCTTCCTTGCCAAAGAGTCCCAAAGTTTGCTCCAAGGGACCCTGTCAAACGCCTTTTCCAGATCTATGAAACAAAGATGTATCTCACTCTTATACTCAAGGGCCTTTTCACTCAGCTGTCTGAGTGTGAAGATTAGGTCTTGAGTACTTCGGTTTGCTCGGAATCCGCACTGGACCTCATCCAATTGTGGCTCAGCTAGGCGTCGGAGTCTCTGCTCTAGGATTCTAGAGTAGATTTTTCCAGGGACCCTGAGAAGGGATATGCCTCTATGGTTTTCACACTGTCGATTGTCACCCTTTTTGAAAATTGGTGTTATGATGGCGATCTCCCAATCCTTTGGTATGGTCTTGTTGCACCATGCTGCCTGTAGGACCCTTAAGAGTAACAGGTCGCCTGATGCTCCCATGTACTTAACCATTTCTGGTGTTATACCATCGTGCCCTGCTGCTTTGCCCATCTTGATTTTCTCCAGTGCTGCCTTCAGTTCTTCCATCTTTATGTCATCTTCATCACCATTGGTTTCCTCTTCTGTGCTAGTGGTTATCATTTCTGATGTTTGACCTTGCTCACCATCAAGGAGTTCTGAGAAATATTCTTTCCATCTTTCCATTACTTCCTTCGAGGCAGTAAGCAATTTGCCTTGCTTGTCCTTTATAAATTTGAGAGGGCATTGTTTTTCCTTCCTCATGTTCTTTAGGGTCTTATAGAACAATTTCTGGTTTTCTTGTGCATCTTTTTCTAGCTTTTCTCCAAATTCTTCCCAGGACTTCTGTTTTGCTGCTAGCACTTTGTTCTTTACTTCTGTTCTGAGTGTCACATATTCTCTATATTTTTCCATTTGTCCTGTTGTGTTTTTAGCTCCTAAGAATTGTTTCCATGCCATTTTCTTCTCTCTTATTTTCTCTTTGACTTCCTCTGTCCACCAAGGTGTCCTCTTTCTCTGGTTCCCAAGTCGGACTTCACCACATGCTTCTGCAGCAGCTGTCTTTATGATATCCTTGAATTTAATCCAGAGGGTTTCCAAGTCATCAGGTTGTTCTTCTGTGTTGCGATTCATCAAGCTCTGAAGCTCCTGTTGGCTTTGAGTGACGACTGCAGCATCATCAGCGAACAACAAGTCTCTTATAGTGACCCTTTTGATTTTTGTTTTTGCCTTCAGCCTTGAAAGATTAAATAGACAGCCATCTGACCTAGTGTGAAGGCATATTCCTTCAGTTGCATCTCTGAATGCATGTTTCAAGAGTAAGGCAAAGAAGATTCCGAAGAGAGTCGGAGCCAGAACACAGCCTTGTTTAACGCCACTTCGTATAGTGAGAATAGTTATCATCATTTTATTGAATTTTTAAAAATCAAAATATTTGTTTTACATCTGATGTTAAACAAAGTCTAAACATGCATGCCATTCACATGGCGCATGCACACCAACCTTTACGTACTTTTCTTTGGTGAGTGTTACTATTTCCAGGAGCGTTACAAATAGAAATAATGACAGAATGAGCTGGAAAACTATATATTTGATGTTTATTTTACATAACGCTCATTTTGCATGGGTTTTTCTGTTCTTCACCTCTGAAAAACATCTACGCACCACTGAAAAACATCTTCTACGCACCTCTGAAGAACATCTTCTATCTATGAATAGACATGCCTAGGTCTTTGAATAACTTTTTCTTAAACTTTCTAATTATTTAGAATCTAAATGAAATGATGTATAATAAAGACAAATATATCATTGACCAGTATATCAGTTAAAAGTTAGTGCTGTAGGTGAGATAATCTAACTGCCAGAAATGTGTGGATGTTTTGGTGTAAGTAGGCATTCAGCAGCATAGTAATTGCAGAACAAGCCAACCAGAATTGTTTATACTCTAGAACTTGCTTAACAGAAAGAAAAAAATATTAAGTAATCTACATTAAAATTCTTGAATGCAGATGAAAAAAGATTACATAATATTAAACTAAAGAAAAAGTCACAAACTTTTTAAGGTGAGGAGCTCAAGAAATGCAATAATTTCAAGTCAAAATGAAGCTGCAATAACCAAATCATTGTTCAGCATTCCATGTATATCTTTTACAAAAGTTCAAACAAATTAGAGATGTCGAGTGTGGAAGACACTCTTCTTCTACAAAAGTTCAAACAAATTAGAGATGTCAAGTGTGGAAGACAAGTAGAGAGAGCTGGCAAAATATCTTGAGTTTATACAAGAGTGGTAGAAAGAGTGAACAGTATGTTTTCTACTGGGTTGTTTTTTTTTGGGGGGGAGGGGGGCGGGGGTTGTCAAAGATGTTAAACCATTTATAAATGAAACATTTTATTCAAGACTTGAATATATGCAATATTTTGTTTGCAGGGAGTCACAGTGAAGAGAGAAATAAATGATGATGTGGAAGAAGGTAATGTTCATCAAGTTAAACATGGGAGAGGTGCACATCTGCTAAGTGTACTATTGAGTAGAACTTAATCAGTAAACTGTGTAGTATTATATTTTTAAACTAAAAATTTAATATATGCATAAGGATGTATTACTTTTGAAAATATATATGTTTTATTGTGTTTATTTATTTTAGATTTTAATCATTATCGTGTCATGAATATAAACAAATAATGACAAGCACTTATAGTTAGAGAACAAGGAATGTATATAAATATAAGCAGTAACAAAATCTTTTAGATCAGTGAAACAAGTGACATGAATTTATATAATTGCTTTCATTTATCTACTAACTTTTTTTCTCACAAACTTTATCTCACTAAGCTAAACAAAGAGTGATATCTTAACCTTATAGTTTCAGTATTTTAAATCTTCAATTCTCAAATCTAAAGAGCACTGAAATCTGAAAATATTTTGAGTACTACATGTGAATAGAAGATATCACCACTGTACTATAGAAGCTTCCTCTGTAATGTGCAGGGCCCTCTATGCAGTAAATGCTTGCAAGCTTGATCTCACTTGCCATAAGAATGAAATTCAGATTAAGTGGTCAAGTGTAAGAAACACACAACAATAATTAGCAAACAAATTAAATTTTTCAACAGATAAAATGAAATGTTAGACAAGGATGTGTGCTATCACCTGATCTGTTCAATTTGTTCAGCGAAAACGTAATGAGACCCGTAAACGACATGAGGAATATCAGTTGGTTGTCATAACTTGAGATAGTCTTCATAGCAAAAAGTGAAAAGGAATTGCAGAAAATGATTAATAACAGTAGTGACAGAAAGTGAAAATAAAGTGCTTAGCTTTAATAGGAAAGATATGGAAATAATAGTCCCCCATCTATTAACCATTTGAACCTAAGAACCCGAAATTTAGGTCTATGTGTAAATAATCCATTCCCCGAGCAAGCACTATTTGGGTTTCACACACCTACCTTAGATCACTGGGCCGGACATGGAAATGTTTTTAAAAAAATGACATCAGGAAGTACAAGTCTTGTGGAAAGTTACATCAAGGCACATCAGAGGCTGCAGAATGTGGGCTTGCATCATCCTCAAGTGTCTCCACAAGTTACAGGCAACAACATTTTTGTTGTGTGTGCATTTCAATTTAACAAACATGTCAGTGACTTCCCAAACATGGCCTACAAAGACAGACTATTCAAAAAAGTATGAAGACTAAAGTGTCTACATGCTGGGAGGGCTGGCATAATAAGCAGGAATATTGGAGATGATCAGGTCAGTCAATTTGAGATAAAATAATTAAAACTGAGCACAGAGTTTTACAGGCTGGGCGGCCAGGGTTCAAAGGGTTATTATTAGTTTTTCAGAACGCACTAACAAAGTAAAGGAACAGTTTTAAAACAACTCAGTTGGCACAGATTGATAATACATCTCAGAGCTGAATAAAAGATTAGTTCAGGCAAAAGCAGCATTCCTTAAAATGAAAAATATTCTATGGAACAACTCTTTGTCAATAGAAGTAAGAAGGAAGATTCTTCAGCTAGGGTATTTTAAATTTGGACTTGCACCCTAATATAACTGATTGAGCTTGTGTCTAGGTTGAACAGGGCTCGCCTTGCAATAACGAGGGGAAAAAAAGGAGGGTTCTTCATTGTTATATAAAACCTATCCTGACATATGGAAGTAAGTCAGATATGATTGGTATACAGTTAAAACAAATAAGCATTAGAGGCCACAGAGATGTGGTTTTACAGAAGAATATTAAAAATACCATGGACAGCTAAATAGAGTAATAAAGATTTCATCTAATGGGCCAATGCGCAACAAAAACTTATTACTCACATTAGAAGGAAGCAGTCTGCTGCTGTCTCCAGGCATGATGTGAAAAGAAAAAAGCTGGAAGATATCATGACAAAATAAAGGTTGATAGAAAAAAAAAAGGGGGGGGGGGGGGAAGAGAAGATATTGGACAGTGTGGCATGATGTCATGGAAATAAGTCAACAATGGAATTGATAAACATGATTGGAGACAGGAAGTTGTGGAGAGACATGATCACACATACCACCAGGCATTGTACTTAAAAGAGAGGAAGATATTGTTGTATAATTACAGTTTGTTGTAGATAATAAATTACACAAGAAGACTGTATTATCCTTACAGTTGTTAAATAAATTTGCAGAGAAGTTTTGGTAATGGTGAATGTCTTTAATATTAAAATAAATACTCTTCTTCCCTATGCTGGCTTGGTCATGTCCACTACATGGTAGATGGTTGCATCCTCAAAGACATTTTCTACAGACAACTGGTGGGTGGAATAAGAATAGTTGGGCAACCACATCTGAGGTTCACAGATGTGTGCAAGAGAGACATGAACACGCTGGACATAAATCTAGCAACCTAGGAGGATGTTGCACTCTACAGCACCACCTCTGATTGGGTGAAAAGAAGCTCTCACAACAAGCATAAGAGAAAAGAACATGTTGAAAGGAACACCAGGCAATTAAAAAAAACATTTGAGGGCTATGACCTCAGGGGCACATTTCCCTGGTCAGTTATAACTGAAGGAGGCTGCTATTAAGTTACAAGTATGAGGAGACTACCATTTGCAGACAAATGAAAAAACATCTGCTCCAACATCTACTCTCTAATTTACTCTATTTACAATAACTGGAAAGAAGAAATGATACTATGATAAACCATCAGGTATTGGCAGATCTTCTCATCACTTTTTGTTCTGTTGATGTTTGTTTGGTTTGTAATATAAGTTCCATGTAGGTGATCATGTAAGGAAAATTCTCAGAATTTCTTTGCCAGATACCATCACCAACCAAGATGTTCTATGCAAACACCCATTTATGACAGTCTTCATCTTTCTGTTTGTAGTTACCATGCTTCAGAGCCATACAATAGCACTGCCTTGACATTTAAGTTGAAGATTCATGTTTCTATAATTGACTTGATTTCCTTTGATTTCTGTATATATTATATTGCAATGAAAATGTCTCTTTTCTTCTTTTGATACCATTGTCTGTTCCTCCAACTTTGTCTTTGTTGCTGCCAAGATGTATCTATGACTGCACATCTAACAAGGATGTGTCTCCAGGAATATGTGCAACTTTGCTATTGTTTATTATGTTTATTCTCATAATATTTTATTTGTCTCTGTAGTTTTCTCAGGGCTTCATCATGAACCTTTTTAGTAAAGGATATTTGTATATCTTGGTTGGCTGAGTTCAATTATCTAAATTACTTTCTTTGAGTGACTTGTTCATCATATTTGTTGAAGATTTTTTGTTGTTTAAACATTACAAAAATGAAGGAACTTCATGGCTATTGTAACAATGCAATTTACAGGACTGAAGTCTTGTAAGATCTAGACAAACAATATGATGTATCACCAGCTGAACTGACAGAACATTTTTATGCAGCATTGGTATCATAATGTATCATTAAACATAATGATATCACATGTTACCATCTAGGTTGTGAAGAATTCAAGCAGGAGTCTAATGGAAGTTGTTATGGATATCACATCTCTGTTAACAATATTGAGGTAACAAATTGTTTTATGTAAACAGTGTTTGGAAATTTATCTTACTAGGTAATGTTTAACTTATGTTTGCATGTGTATTAGTGATGGTGAAACTCTGTAATAGTGGATATGACTGAATGTTTTTCATATTATTTGTGATAATAATGTGTTCATTTTTATGCATGTATTTTATTAATGCTGGTGCATTTGTATGCATATGTTTGTGCATATTATATTGTCCTCTTTTCACAAACCATGCCTAAGAAAAATTCACTGAATCTTTTGGCCAAATACCATCACCAACCAAGATCTGCTTACTCTGAGCCAGCAAGAGGACATGCACACCATCATAGCTGGCAGACGCTGGAGCTGGGTTGGCCATGTCCTCAGAAGAGACCCCGATGCCATCACAAGAACAGCTATGCTATGGACCCCTGAAGGAAAATGAAAAAGAGGCAGACCAAAAACAACTTGATGGAGGACTGTGGAGGCTGAGATGCAAAGAATGAACCAGAGTTGGGGCACTGTACGAAGGATGGCCGCCAACCGAGCAAAGTGGAATCAATTTGTTATTGCCCTACAAGACACCACCAGGTGTAATGGCCACTGACTGCTTTGACGGTCGGCAGCTAAGGATCAAAGAAGAAGAGAAGATATGGGCAGCAGAAACGTGTGCATTTTTACATATGTATTATTTGTGATGAGCATCTGATTGACAGAGTGGTTAGAGTGCTGGTCTCTCGTGGCAAAGGTACTGCGTTCAAATCATGATACCAGCTTGTTTAGTTTACCCGGCTGTAAATGGGTACCTAACTTTGAATTAGGGAAGGACAAGGCAGTGAGAAAAGGAACTGGTCACCCCGCTTCTCAATGCTGGACCTATGATGGTGAAGTCTCTATCACTTCACTCCCCTATGGCAGTATCTGCTATAGATCTACTTTTTTAATTATTTATGTAGGAAAAGCCGTCCTGTAAAAAGAGAGAGAGAGAGGAAAGAAAACAAATGAGAGAAAGACAGAGAGTCAGATATAAATAGATAATAGAATAATAATTTCATCTACTATTTTCACTTTAGACGTTTTTAACATTTTATTGCAGACTAACTGTCAAAACAGCTGCTCTGAAATTCAAACAGTGAAAACTGAGTCCTTAAAAATTTCATGGATGGGAAAAAAACAGTCTGACTCAGGTGAACAAGATAACAAATTTTAAAATTATGATTATAAAATATAAAATGTAAACACTCAAGAATTTGTGAGTCTTAAATATTGAAATCTTCATGTTGTAACTGAGATTGTATGATGTGTATTTTGATAATGATCTGAACTTTTTTTTATTAAACGTTTCAGACATGTACATGTGTTGCCCATGTAAGCAAGCCTTCCTTCACAAAGATGCCTTTGATGGTCATATGAAAATGTCATGCAACAATAAGCTCCACAAACTTAAAGATCATGGTAATCTTCAGCTAGTATCGCTTGAAGACAAGAGAAATAAACTGAATGAAACAGAACACAAGGATGGTGATGCAAGTTTTCCAGATACAGAAATAGAAGATAAGACCAAGTCACAACAAACAGATAAAAAAGTATTAACAAATGTTATAGTCAGTCATGAAGTAACAGGAGACATTTGTGAGACAAAGCCTGATTATAATGTGGTTTTATGTGCAGATGATTTGGAGAATAACTGTAATATAGGTTTTCCTGCTGATACTTTTGAGACTGAAAGTGATTATGTAATGCCTCTATCAGCAGACACTTGTGAGCCTGAGAATGTTTGTAAAGCAGTTTTACAAAATGAAGACTGCAGCAGAGAGCCCACTCAAATATTTTGTAATAGTAAGATAAATGTTAAGATTAATCATAGTAATAGAGCTGTTAAGCAGTTTATCAGTTTAAAAACTCAGAAAACATTCAGAAGTCATAAACAAGACAAATCTTGTAAGTCTGTTGTAGATAAGCCTTGCAAATGTGGTGTAGAATTTGCTCAGAAATGTAAATTACATAATTATAAAAGAACACACAAGGAAGAGAAACCTTACATTTGTGGTGTAGGATTTGCTGATAAAAGTGGCCTACAACGTCATAAAAGAACACATACTGGGGAGAAGTCTTACAAGTGTGATGTTTGTGGAGTAGGATTTGTGAAGAAAACGCACTTGCTGGATCATAAAAGAACACATTCAGGAGAGAAACCTTACAAGTGTGATATTTGTGGTGTAGGATTTGCTAAGAAAAGTAACTTGCCAACTCATAAAAGAACACACACAGGAGAGAAACCTTACAAGTGTGATGTTTGTGGTGTAGGATTTGCTGATAAAAGTAGCCTACAACGTCATAAAAGAACACATACTGGGGAGAAGTCTTACAAGTGTGATGTTTGTGGTGTAGGATTTGCTGATAAAAGTGGCCTACAACGTCATAAAAGAACACATACAGGAGAGAAACCTTACAAGTGTGATGTTTGTGGTGTAGGATTTGCTGATAAAAGTAGCCTACAACGTCATAAAAGAACACATACAGGAGAGAAACCTTACAAGTGTGATGTTTGTGGTGTAGGATTTGCTGATAAAAGTGGCCTACAACGTCATAAAAGAACACATACTGGGGAAAAGTCTTACAAGTGTGATGTTTGTGGAGTAGGATTTGTGAAGAAAACGCACTTGCTGGATCATAAAAGAACACATTCAGGAGAGAAACCTTACAAGTGTGATATTTGTGGTGTAGGATTTGCTAAGAAAAGTAACTTGCCAACTCATAAAAGAACACACACAGGAGAGAAACCTTACAAGTGTGATGTTTGTGGTGTAGGATTTGCTGATAAAAGTAGCCTACAACGTCATAAAAGAACACATACTGGAGAGAAGCCTTACAAGTGTGATGTTTGTGGAGTAGGATTTGTGAAGAAAACGCACTTGCTGAATCATAAAAGAAAACATTCAGGAGAGAAACCTTACAAGTGTGATATTTGTGGTGTAGGATTTGCTGATAAAAGTGGCCTACCACGTCATAAAAGAACACATACTGGAGAGAAGCCTTACAATGGATGGGTTTGAAAAAAAATCGAAAAAAGGTGATTCGTCTTACGAGGACAAAAGACAAAGAAAATAGTCTACGTTACGGCCACAAGGCCTTCGTCAGGAAAGGAAAGAAAGTGAAGTCTAGATAGGACACATAAAAAACTTAATAAAATAATAAAATAAAAACTGGGTACTTCCCTGAAGGCAAGAACCGAAATTCGCTGTCTGTTGAAGAGCGCGTGGCTGAACAGAAAGCGACTTCCGCCGCCGGGTGTACACAATACATACTGAAAAACTAAAAAACGAAACCGGACAATAAACTACCCAACGGGATAAAAGTGGGGACTGGAAATAGAAGAGGACAGAATGAGTGGGAGATAAATAAATATGAAATAAAAAAATGTATATGGCATACAAATAGAAGAATAGGATAAGAGTGGAAAGAGTCAAATAGAGCAAGAGAGGAAAGGGTGACCTCAGACAAAGGTGTGAAAAGTGTTGAGACCGGCTGGTTTTAGACACCCCATGCGGTGTATAAGACGGTTCTCAAGCTGTTCTCGGCTGGCAGTGTCAGAGGAGCAGGATCGGATCGCTGTGACCTGGATGTCGATGGGACCATGGTGGTCAGGACCATTGAAGTGTATGGCAACTGGTGTGGACTTTTGCTGAGCGATGTCATTTAAGTGCTGGCTGAATCTGTCCCCAAGTCGTTTGCCTGTTTGGCCAATATAGGTTTTGCAGCAACGTTTACATATGATTGTATAAATGACATTGCGCGATTCACACGTGAAGCTACTAGTGATGGTGTACGTAGCCTTAGGAAAGGACACCTTCTGGGTTGAGATGACATACTTGCACGTGTTGCATCTTGTCCGACCACAGGGTAGTGTGCCAAAGTGAGTGGCATTCTCCTTTGGGAGACGGCTGTGAACAAGAAGATCCTTCAAGTTCTTGTCACGTCTATATGCCACCAAAGGTGCTTCACTGAATACTTCTTGGGTCACAGGCTCTGCTTGGAGGATAGGGAGGTGGCGGAAAAGGATCTGTTTGACAGTAGTACTGTGAGGGTGATGGGTCAAGATTAATTTGACTCTATCCGAAGTGGATTTATGGTGAGGTTTGAGGGCCTCCTGACGAGAGATGGGGAGCACACGTTGGAGAGCAGAGGTGAGAACATGTTCTGGATAAAGTCTGTTACGGAAGAAATCCAACATCTCATTTGCTCGTAAGTGGAAGTCATCGTCGTCTTGGCATAAACGGCGGAGGCGGAGAAGTTGTGAAAAAGGAAGGGAGTCACGACAGGCCCGAGGATGAGAAGAGGTATACAGGAGGTAGCTGTGGGCATCTGTCGGCTTGTAGTATACTGAGGTATTAAGGCCGGAGGGCGTGATAGAAATAGTAATGTCAAGGAAGTTGACAGAAACTGTGGAGACGAGGGAGGTGAACTTAATGGTGGGGTGAAAGTGGTTCACAAAGTCGATGAAGCGGTGTAAATCAGTCTCAGACATATCTGTGAGACCTATGCCATCATCGATATATCTGCGGTAAAACCCAGGGAAAGGACCGGAGTATTGTTGCCATATCTGATGCTCCAAGTGGCCCATGAATAGACAGGCATAGCTGGGACCCATCTTCGTTCCCATGGCAACACCACTAATTTGGTCAAAAAATTGACCATTGAATTCAAAGGAATTCAGGTTAAGGACCAGTTCAGCAAGACGGAGAAGGGTGTCAGTGGATATAGAAGGGCAAGTGCGCTGGTCCAGAAAAAACCGAAGAGCTCGGAGACCATCAGAGTGGGGAATAGAGGTATACAGAGAGCAGACGTCTAGCAAGAAAAGACGGTAGAAGCGGTCTGCTGGGAGTCGGATAGAGGAGAAAGTAGTAAGAGCGTGATTGGTGTCTTTGATGAAGGAGGGAAGACTCTCAACGATAGGCTGGAAAATGCTGTCGAGGAAGTCAGAAATGTGTTCAGTAGGACAAGAACAGGCTGAGACAATAGGTCTTCCAGGGTTTTCGATCTTGTGAATTTTTGGGAGCATGTAGAATACAGGCTTGCCCAAAGAGCTGTCATGAATCCTAAGACGAGATGCCCCGGGAGGAAGATCATTACTATTGATAAGCTGTTTAATGGTGTTGTGTACAATGCGATTGTTAGAGACAGTCGCATCGCTGGTCCTAGACCTGTAAAAAGAGCCATTGGTCAACTGGTTTTTACCTTCACTTAGGTACAAGTCTTTCTGCCAGACGACAATGGCTCCTCCCTTGTCAGCCGGTTTGATGACAATGGCGTCTCTACGGCGAAGAAGGGAGAGAGCACTAGACTCTGCCGAAGTGAGATTGAAATAATGCAATCTACGAGGGCGGAGCTGCTGAATGTCATGGATGGTGTTCTTGATATACAGGTCCAGGGCATGAGAGGCTCCAGGTTTAGGTGTAAAGGGAGGTTTAGTAGAGTCAGAAAAGCGTGCAAAGATGTCGGATTCAGCCTGAGACTGCGGAGTGCTGTCTTCCTCTCTAAAATGGAGCTTCAGCCTCATGCGACGGTGAAACCGATGAACATCCTGGAGGAGATTGTATTGGTCTAGGGTCGGACGAAGAGGAACAAATTTTAAGCCCTTACTAAGAACAGAGCGCTCTTCCTCAGAGAGGGGTAGATCTGGGGGGATGCAGACTACCTGAGCGCATGATGGAGTGGAGGACAGCATTTTCCAGCCTATCGTTGAGAGTCTTCCCTCCTTCATCAAAGACACCAATCACGCTCTTACTACTTTCTCCTCTATCCGACTCCCAGCAGACCACTCCTACCGTCTTTTCTTGCTAGACGTCTGCTCTCTGTATACCTCTATTCCCCACTCTGATGGTCTCCGAGCTCTTCGGTTTTTTTCTGGACCAGCGCACTTGCCCTTCTATATCCACTGACACCCTTCTCCGTCTTGCTGAACTGGTCCTTAACCTGAATTCCTTC
The DNA here is from genome assembly GCA_024509875.1 of Oreohelix idahoensis. Classification (NCBI taxonomy): domain Eukaryota; kingdom Metazoa; phylum Mollusca; class Gastropoda; order Stylommatophora; family Oreohelicidae; genus Oreohelix; species Oreohelix idahoensis. The sequence continues at coordinate 321,840 of JAMPIV010007809.1, read as the reverse complement.
GAATTCAATGGTCAATTTTTTGACCAAATTAGTGGTGTTGCCATGGGAACGAAGATGGGTCCCAGCTATGCCTGTCTATTCATGGGCCACTTGGAGCATCAGATATGGCAACAATACTCCGGTCCTTTCCCTGGGTTTTACCGCAGATATATTGATGATGGCATAGGTCTCACAGATATGTCTGAGACTGATTTACACCGCTTCATCGACTTTGTGAACCACTTTCACCCCACCATTAAGTTCACCTCCCTCGTCTCCACAGTTTCTGTCAACTTCCTTGACATTACTATTTCTATCACGCCCTCCGGCCTTAATACCTCAGTATACTACAAGCCGACAGATGCCCACAGCTACCTCCTGTATACCTCTTCTCATCCTCGGGCCTGTCGTGACTCCCTTCCTTTTTCACAACTTCTCCGCCTCTGCCGTTTATGCCAAGACGACGATGACTTCCACTTACGAGCAAATGAGATGTTGGATTTCTTCCGTAACAGACTTTATCCAGAACATGTTCTCACCTCTGCTCTCCAACGTGTGCTCCCCATCTCTCGTCAGGAGGCCCTCAAACCTCACCATAAATCCACTTCGGATAGAGTCAAATTAATCTTGACCCATCACCCTCACAGTACTACTGTCAAACAGATCCTTTTCCGCCACCTCCCTATCCTCCAAGCAGAGCCTGTGACCCAAGAAGTATTCAGTGAAGCACCTTTGGTGGCATATAGACGTGACAAGAACTTGAAGGATCTTCTTGTTCACAGCCGTCTCCCAAAGGAGAATGCCACTCACTTTGGCACACTACCCTGTGGTCGGACAAGATGCAACACGTGCAAGTATGTCATCTCAACCCAGAAGGTGTCCTTTCCTAAGGCTACGTACACCATCACTAGTAGCTTCACGTGTGAATCGCGCAATGTCATTTATACAATCATATGTAAACGTTGCTGCAAAACCTATATTGGCCAAACAGGCAAACGACTTGGGGACAGATTCAGCCAGCACTTAAATGACATCGCTCAGCAAAAGTCCACACCAGTTGCCATACACTTCAATGGTCCTGACCACCATGGTCCCATCGACATCCAGGTCACAGCGATCCGATCCTGCTCCTCTGACACTGCCAGCCGAGAACAGCTTGAGAACCGTCTTATACACCGCATGGGGTGTCTAAAACCAGCCGGTCTCAACACTTTTCACACCTTTGTCTGAGGTCACCCTTTCCTCTCTTGCTCTATTTGACTCTTTCCACTCTTATCCTATTCTTCTATTTGTATGCCATATACATTTTTTTATTTCATATTTATTTATCTCCCACTCATTCTGTCCTCTTCTATTTCCAGTCCCCACTTTTATCCCGTTGGGTAGTTTATTGTCCGGTTTCGTTTTTTAGTTTTTCAGTATGTATTGTGTACACCCGGCGGCGGAAGTCGCTTTCTGTTCAGCCACGCGCTCTTCAACAGACAGTGAATTTCGGTTCTTGCCTTCAGGGAAGTACCCAGTTTTTATTTTATTATTTTATTAAGTTTTTTATGTGTCCTATCTAGACTTCACTTTCTTTCCTTTCCTGACGAAGGCCTTGTGGCCGTAACGTAGACTATTTTCTTTGTCTTTTGTCCTCGTAAGACGAATCACCTTTTTTCGATTTTTTTTCAAACCCATCCATTGTATTCCACGTCTTACCGCAGTTCCCCTCAACTTCCTAGAGAAGCCTTACAAGTGTGATATTTGTGGTGTAGGATTTGCTGATAAAAAAAGCCTACAACATCATAAAAGAAGACATACAGGAGAGAAACCTTACATGTGTGATATTTGTGGTGTAGGATTTGCTGATAAAAGTAACCTACTACGTCGTATAAGAACACATACTGGAGAAAAGCTTTACAAGTGTGATGTTTGTGGTGCAGGATTTGTGAGGAAAATGCACTTGCTGAATCATAAAAGAACACATACTAGAGAGAAGCTTTACAAGTGTGATATTTGTGGTGTAGGATTTGCTGATAAAAGTAGCCTACCACGTCATAAAAGAACACATACAGGAGAGAAACCTTACAAGTGTGATATTTGTGGTGTAGGATTTGCTGATAAAAGTAGCCTTTCACATCATAAAAGAACACATACTGGAGAGAAGCCTTACAAGTGTGATGTTTGTGGTGTAAGCTTTGCTAAGAAAAGTAACTTGCTAACTCATAAAAGAACACATACAGGAGAGAAACCTTACAAGTGTGATTTTTGTGGTGTAGGATTTGCTGATAAAAGTAGCCTACAGTGTCATAAAAGAACACATACAGGAGAGAAACCTTACAAGTGTGATGTTTGTGGTGTAGGATTTGTGAGGAAAATGTACTTGCTGAATCATAAAAGAATACATACTAAAGAGAAACCTTACAAGTGTGATATTTGTGGTCTAGGATGTGCTGATAAAAGTTGCCTACAACGTCATAAAAGAACACATACTGGAGATACATTTTTATAGTGTGATATTTGTGGTGTAGGATTTGCTAAGAAAGGTAACTTGCTAATTCATAAAAGAATACATACTGGAGAGAAACCTTACAATTGTAATGTTTGTGGTGTATGTGCTCAAAAATGTAACCTTCACCATCATAAAAGAATACATACTTGAGAGAAATCTACAAGTGTAATGTTTATGATGGAGGATTTGCTCTAAAAGGTGACTTAAATGTCATAAGAGAATACACACAACAGAGAAACCTTACATTTGAGATGTTTGTGGTGTAGGATTTGCTGTAAAAGATGCCTTACAATGGTGTAAAGAATACACACACTAGAGAAACCTTAACTTTGTGATGTTTGTGGTGCAGGATTTGCTCAGCTAGGTACTGTAAAATATCATACAAGAATACACACAGGAGATAAACCTAACAAGTGAGTTGTTTGGGGTGTAGCATTTGCTCAGAAATGTCACTTGACCACAGTAAAATACACTCAGTAGAAAAGCCTTTCAGGTGTGATGGTTCTGTTGTAGAATTTGCTTAGAAATGATGCCTACAAGACCATAAAAGAAAACATACAGAATCTTTGAGAGTAACTTAAGATGTTTGATGAGTAGGTTTTACCAGTGGCGGATCTACATTTTGGGGGCCCTGAAGCTTGAACTCTTGAAGGGGCCCCTTTTATTTTTAAAAAAAATTGTGAGGATGGGAAAGAAATGTAAGAGGGGCGTTCAGAAAGTAATGCACCACATCGTTTTTCTCAGCTAATAATGAAGATAGAAGCATGACATTTTGCACACTTCAAATATGGCATGTGCCAATTGTGTGCACCAAATTGCACTGCAACCGGCCAAATAATACGGCTGCCCTAAACCGTTGAAATGGAGCGTGTTAGCAACTTGCGTTATAAACAGCGAATTGTGATAGAATTTCTCGTTGCAGTGAAGGAAACTGTAGTGAACATTCACAAGCGTCTATGTGATGTGTATGGAAGTTTTGCAGTCGACAGGAGTACAGTCAGTCGCTGGGTTCAGAGAATCAAAGAATCAGGAAGTGGAAATACGGAGCTGCTTGATCGGCCGCGCTGTGGACGTCCTACCACAGTCACCAACGCAGAAATGTTGAAATGCGCTGAGGACATTATTCTTACTGATAGGCGAATCACTACTCAACAATTGGCCTTACAGCTGTCAGCATTGGTAGTGCAAATGCAGTTATAAAAACTCTCGGATTTTCTAAGGTTTGTGCAAGATGGGTTCCTCGAAGTCTCACAAATGACCACCGATTGCAAAGGAAAGCAATTTCTTCTGAATTGTTGGAGCGTTTCGATGCTGATGGAGAGAACTTTTTGGCTAAGATCGTTACAGGTGACGAAATCTGGGCACATCATTTTAAACCTGAGACAAAAAGACAGTCAATGGAGTGGCATCATCCGCAATCACCACGAAGAAAGAAATTCAAGACAATTCCTTCAGCTGGAAAGGTCATGATCACTGTCTTTTTGAGACATTGAAGGTGTGATTCTTGTGGACGTTATGCCAAGAGGAGAGACAATCAATTCGCAAGCTTACATTCAGACATTAAAAAAACTCAATCAACGTTTTCGCAGAGTTCGGCCGCACAAGAATCCAGCAGACCTGCTTCTCCTTCACGACAATGCGTGACCTCACACAAGTCTGGCAACCCGGGAAGCAATCACCAAATTGGGTTGGACTGTACTACCCAATCCACCCTATAGTCCCGATTTGGCACCCTCTGATTTTCATCTATTTGGTGCACTTAAAGATGCACTCCATGGGACAAGGTTTGAAGATGATGAAGGAGTGATTCATGCAGCAAAGAAATGGCTGCATGATCAAGACAAAATCTGGTACGGGCTAGGAATAAATGCACTTGTTTTGCGCTGGCAAAAAGCCGTACAAGTTCATGGGGATTATGTTGAATAATACCGATGTTTACATGACATATCCATGTTTATTGTGCATAAATTTCATGCTTTTTGAATAAACAGCTCCTGAGAAAAACGATGTGGTGCATTACTTTCTGAATGCCCCTCGTATTATAGAGATAAATGGACTTGGAGGACCTGAAGTTCAAGCTTTATAGTAGATCCACAACAACACACAAATAAAAACTGAAGACAAATGAATGTATTTTCAAAAAAGAAACATTTCTGCTGGGAGTTGAATGCAGAACATTTGCTTGGAAGGCATATGTTCTGATCATTAAACCACTATTCACCTTGGCAGTGGCGGATCTACTATGAAACTAATGAAGCTTAAGCTTCAGGGCCCCTAATCCCGGAGGGGCCCCAAAAGCGACTTTAGTCCACATTGCTTAAAAATTTTGGGTCTACTGTATGAGAAGGGTTTTAAAAAAAAATAATATTAATAATATAGTGTAATTCAACACAAAATAATAGTTAAAATTAAATTAAAAGGTTATTAAAGTATCATGTAGGCTAGCCGTAAACGAAAAAACGCTTTATCAGAAAGTAGATCTACAATTTTTTCTTTTCAAAACATGCGATTTTTAACAAGTCGCACGATTCACTTGTTGTATATATTTCAACAATCCCAAAGTTTAAGAGTCAGTAGCACAGATGTTGTAAAGGTGGAGTGTCGCGGTAAGTTGGCTGTTCTGCTGTGGCTAATGTAATTTTTCCCCTTTTTTAACAGAGGTCAAGACCCTAGAGGAATAACAATGAGTTCACGAAAGTACTTAAGTGGATACCAAAAACACAAACTCAAGGAAAAGCGATCTGACGAAATCTATAAATGTCAAAAACTAACAAACTATTTGGCAATGTCAAGTTTGTCAACATCTACAGTTGAAACAAGCCAAGCAAACACCATTGAAGCCATTGATAGAGCACAAACTGTGGGAGCTCTTTCTAGCAATATTCAACCCACTGTTGACGCTTTTGATACTCATGACGATCACGGTGGTCAACATGAAAGTACCGTGGAACAAGCAGAGACTGAACAGAAACATAAAACAGGAAGCGAATTCAGTGATTTCAAAGAATACAGTGACCTCGAAAATTGGCCCATAACAGTTGATAATGATTTCATACAGAATTGTTTGATGCAAAACATAGGATTTTTTCAAAATAAAAAACCAGATGATGTATAAAGCGAATCAAGCAGGGTTTACAAGGAGCAAAACAGAAGTTTCTCAAACAAATATTTTGAAAAAAGATTGAAAAATGGCCAGACTGTGATGAGATCCAGGTTAGTTTACTCAAAGAGCAAAGGCTGTATATACTGTTTTGTACGCAAACTCTTTTCTAAATGTCAAACATCACTTACAACAGGTGGGTTTTTTGACTGGATGAATGTACTCAGAACTCTGGAGAATCATGAAGACAGCATGGAACATAAGAGGGCAATGTTGTGTTGGATAACAAGAAAGTCAAATAAAAATACTGTGGAACAGCAACTTGAAGAACAGATGACAAAAACCATACAGTACTATTTTGAAGTACTGAAAAGAGTTGTAGCTGTTATAAAGGTTTTAAGTGAAAGAAGTTTGGCATTTAGAGGCCATGAAGAGAAGTGGGGCTCACCAAATAATGGAAACTTCATGGGGGCCATTGAACTTATTGCGCAGAATTCGACCCATTTTTATATGAACATCTCGAGAAATGTAAAAATGAAAAAGTAAATGCTACTTACCTATTCAAAACCGTATATGAGGAAGTGATAGAAATTATGGGAAAACATGTGCAAGATGAAATTGAATCAAATCAACAACCTAGACACCAAATACTACTCTATTATTGTTGACTCTACGCCTGTCCTGACACATGTTTACCAGCTGGTAATTGTGGTTCGATACTGCTATAATGGAAAACCCTGTGAGAGACTTTTACGGATAGAAAACCATTCATCCACGACCTTGTTCAACAAAATACAAGTCCTGGGTGAACATAAGCTTTCACTTGAAAATATCCGTGCTCAGTCCTACAATAATGCATCTAACATGAAGGGCTCGGAGAAAGGGCTGCAAGCACTCTTTAAAAACATTAACAGGAACGCAGACTATGTACCATGTGCAGCCCATTCACTTAACCTTGTTGGAGAAAAGGCAGTGTCTACTGTACCTGAAGTTGTTGACTATTTTGCAGGAGCTGTATGTTTTCTTTTCTGGATCTCAGCGAAGATGGGAGATTTTAAACATACAGGGCAATCTACATTTTTCTCTAAAGAGCTTAAGTGTAACTAGATGATCTGCACACTATGAAGCAGTCCGGGCAATTAAAAATGGATATATGGGTATTTTACAAACTCTCAAACATATTTTTGAAGACTCAGAAGAGAAGCCTGAATGTAAATGAGGGGCAAAGAATTTATACAACAAGTTGGTACCGCTGGAATATGCTATTTTAACAGTCGTTTGGGAAGAAGTGCTGGAGCGTTTCAACAAAACAAGTAAGAAACTCCAAACCCCTGGTTTTGATGTATTTGAAGGTTATCTTCTGCTTTCATCTTTACTTTCGTTTGTTAAAGAACTCAGAGAAAATTCAGCCGATCGGATTGCACACTATGAATCAGAAGCAAAAGGTTTGTGTGAAGATATCACTTCAAGTTATTCTGATGCTTCCAAACGCATTGTTACAAGGAAATTTACAGATGGAACAAGTGGTATTGCTTCTTTGAGAGTAGCTGACAAATTTAGGATAGAAGTTCTATATCAACTCTATGACTGCTTGATAATCCAGTTACGCAAGAGGATTGGCCCATATGAGCAGATTGCGAAAATGTTCAAGTTCCTCTCAGAATTGGTGAACAATTCTGAAATTGATGAGGGCAGTATTCAACTTAAAATATTGTATTACAAAGATGGAATTGACCACAAATTAGTAAACGAGTGTTATCAGTTCAAAGAATATTTGCACCTTAGGAAATCCCAGAACACAGAAGAAAACACGCCATCTAAAATGCAATGCGCAGAAGTTCTTCAGCTTATTTGTGAGCAACACCTAATTGAAGTGTTCCCCAATATTACTACTGCGCTTAAGCTGTACTTAACAATGCCCATCACGAGCTGTGAAGTAGAAAGGAATTTTTCAAAGCTATCCTTTATAAAAAAAAACAAATTTCGGTCTACCATGACTGAAGAGCGCTTAAATTCTTTATGCATATTGTCTCTAGAAACCTCTACACCTCACGGTAGAAGGGGAACAACTAAGTAAGTAAGTCTCTAGAAAATGACATTGTAAGGAAGCTCTCATATGACAAAACTGTACGTGAATATGTTGCTAGAAAAAACAGAAATAAGAGTATTTTGTAAAATGTGCTTCATGTAGTATGTTCTGGTAAGTTTAACTTTTCTTTCTGAGCACAAATCTCTTATGGATACACCCATTTTGTATTTTCCTCATTGCTAATTTTCTTATCTTATAATTTTCTTGGTATGTCTTCAACAAACTAATTCTAAATGATGGAGGCAATCATTAAAATAGTTAAGATTTAAAGTCACATATACCAAGGTGAATAGTGGTTTAATGATCAGAACATATGCCTTCCAAGCAAATGTTCTGCATTCAACTCCCAGCAGAGTTGTTTCTTTATTTGACAATTCATTCATTTGTCTTCAGTTTTTATTTGTGTTGTTGTGGATCTACTATAAAGCTTGAACTTCAGGTCATCCAAGTCCATTTATCTCTATAATACATTTCTTTCCCATCCTCACAATTTTTTTTTTTTAAATAAAAGAAGCCCCTTCAAGAGTTCAAGCTTCAGGGCCCCCACTGCACCTTGGTATATGTGACTTTAAATCTTAACTATTTTAATGATTGCCTCCATCATTTAGAATTAGTTTGTTGAAGACATACCAAGAAAATTATAAGATAAGAAAATTAGCAACGAGGAAAATACAAAATGGGTGTATCCATAAGAGATTTGTGCTCAGAAAGAAAAATTAAACTTACCAGAACATACTACATGAAGCACATTTTACAAAATACTCTTATTTCTGTTTTTTCTAGCAACATATTCACGTACAGTTTTGTCATATGAGAGCTTCCTTACAATGTCATTTTCTAGAGACTTACTTACTTAGTCGTTCCCCTTCTACCGTGAGGTGTAGAGGTTTCTAGAGACAATATGCATAAAGAATTTAAGCGCTCTTCAGTCATGGTAGACCGAAATTTGTTTTTTTTATAAAGGATAGCTTTGAAAAATTCCTTTCTACTTCACAGCTCGTGATGGGCATTGTTAAGTACAGCTTAAGCGCAGTAGTAATATTGGGGAACACTTCAATTAGGTGTTGCTCACAAATAAGCTGAAGAACTTCTGCGCATTGCATTTTAGATGGCGTGTTTTCTTCTGTGTTCTGGGATTTCCTAAGGTGCAAATATTCTTTGAACTGATAATACTCGTTTACTAATTTGTGGTCAATTCCATCTTTGTAATACGATATTTTAAGTTGAATACTGCCCTCATCAATTTCAGAATTGTTCACCAATTCTGAGAGGAACTTGAACATTTTCGCAATCTGCTCATATGGGCCAATCCTCTTGCGTAACTGGATTATCAAGCAGTCATAGAGTTGATATAGAACTTCTATCCTAAATTTGTCAGCTACTCTCAAAGAAGCAATACCACTTGTTCCATCTGTAAATTTCCTTGTAACAATGCGTTTGGAAGCATCAGAATAACTTGAAGTGATATCTTCACACAAACCTTTTGCTTCTGATTCATAGTGTGCAATCCGATCGGCTGAATTTTCTCTGAGTTCTTTAACAAACGAAAGTAAAGATGAAAGCAGAAGATAACCTTCAAATACATCAAAACCAGGGGTTTGGAGTTTCTTACTTGTTTTGTTGAAACGCTCCAGCACTTCTTCCCAAACGACTGTTAAAATAGCATATTCCAGCTGTACCCACTTGTTGTATAAATTCTTTGCACCTCGTTTACATTCAGGCTTCTCTTCTGAGTCTTCAAAAATATGTTTGAGAGTTTGTAAAATACCCATATATCCATTTTTAATTGCCCGGACTGCTTCATAGTGTGCAGATCATCTAGTTACACTTAAGCTCTTTAGAGAAAAATGTAGATTGCCCTGTATGTTTAAAATCCCCCATCTTCGCTGAGATCCAGAAAAGAAAACATACAGCTCCTGCAAAATAGTCAACAACTTCAGGTACAGTAGACACTGCCTTTTCTCCAACAAGGTTAAGTGAATGGGCTGCACATGGTACATAGTCTGCGTTCCTGTTAATGTTTTTAAAGAGTGCTTGCAGCCCTTTCTCCGAGCCCTTCATGTTAGATGCATTATTGTAGGACTGAGCACGGATATTTTCAAGTGAAAGCTTATGTTCACCCAGGACTTGTATTTTGTTGAACAAGGTCGTGGATGAATGGTTTTCTATCCGTAAAAGTCTCTCACAGGGTTTTCCATTATAGCAGTATCGAACCACAATTACCAGCTGGTAAACATGTGTCAGGACAGGCGTAGAGTCAACAATAATAGAGTAGTATTTGGTGTCTAGGTTGTTGATTTGATTCAATTTCATCTTGCACATGTTTTCCCATAATTTCTATCACTTCCTCATATACGGTTTTGAATAGGTAAGTAGCATTTACTTTTTCATTTTTACATTTCTCGAGATGTTCATATAAAAATGGGTCGAATTCTGCGCAATAAGTTCAATGGCCCCCATGAAGTTTCCATTATTTGGTGAGCCCCACTTCTCCTCATGGCCTCTAAATGCCAAACTTCTTTCACTTAAAACCTTTATAACAGCTACAACTCTTTTCAGTACTTCAAAATAGTACTGTATGGTTTTTGTCATCTGTTCTTCAAGCTGCTGTTCCACAGTATTTTTATTTGACTTTCTTGTTATCCAACACAACATTGCCCTCTTATGTTCCATGCTGTCTTCATGATTCTCCAGAGTTCTGAGTACATTCATCCAGTCAAAAAACCCACCTGTTGTAAGTGATATTTGACATTTAGAAAAGAGTTTGCGTACAAAACAGTATATACAGCCTTTGCTCTTTGAGTAAACTAACCTGGATCTCATCACAGTCTGGCCATTTTTCAATCTTTTTTCAAAATATTTGTTTGAGAAACTTCTGTTTTGCTCCTTGTAAACCCTGCTTGATTCGCTTTATACATCATCTGGTTTTTTATTTTGAAAAAATCCTATGTCTTGCATTAAACAATTCTGTATGAAATCATTATCAACTGTTATGGGCCAATTTTCGAGGTCACTGTATTCTTTGAAATCACTGAATTCGCTTCCTGTTTTATGTTTCTGTTCAGTCTCTGCTTGTTCCGCGGTACTTTCATGTTGACCACCGTGATCGTCATGAGTATCAAAAGCGTCAACAGTGGGTTGAATATTGCTAGAAAGAGCTCCCACAGTTTGTGCTCTATCAGTGGCTTCAATGGTGTTTGCTTGGCTTGTTTCAACTGTAGGTGTTGACAAACTTGACATTGCCAAATAGTTTGTTAGTTTTTGACATTTAGAGATTTCGTCAGATCGCTTTTCCTTGAGTTTGCGTTTTTGGTATCCACTTAAGTACTTTCATGAACTCATTGTTATTCCTCTAGGGTCTTGACCTCTGTTAAAAAAGGGGAAAAATTACATTAGCCACAGCAGAACAGCCAACTTACCGTGACACTCCACCTTTACAACATCTGTGCTACTGACTCTTAAACTTTGGGATTGTTGAAATATATACAACAAGTGAGTAGTGCGACTTGTTAAAAATCGCATGTTTTGAAAGGAAAAAATTGTAGATCTACTTTCTGATAAAGCGTTTTTTTCGTTTACGGCTAGCCTACATGATACTTTAATAACCTTTTAATTTAATTTTAACTATTATTTTGTGTTGAATTACACTATATTATTAATATTATTTTTTTTTAAACCCTTCTCATACAGTAGACCCAAAATTTTTAAGCAATGTGGACTAAAGTCGCTTTTGGGGCCCCTCCGGGATTAGGGACCCTGAAGCTTAAGCTTCATTAGTTTCATAGTAGATCCGCCACTGGGTTTTACTATGAGAAGTCACCAGCAGAAAAGTGAACACACTAGAGAGTTATTGTAACAGTGTGGCCTACTACGTCGCTACAACTGTTAGCCTTATAGTAAAGTACTTATCAATGACTAGTTAGAAGTAAATAAAACACTAGTCAAGAATCAATGACATCATCAGTCATGGCACACATGAACCCATGATGTCATCAAACCTTGTGGGGCCTCCATACAAGTCAGACCGGAAAACATTTAGATTAGAGAGAACCTTGAACAATGGTTGGTCATCATCACTTAGAAACAATAATTTTAGATTAGAGGTTTTGTAGTTAGTTAGGTTAAAGATTATTTCATCAGTCAGTTAGGCCCCAAAACCAATCATAAGAAGGTTTCCGGTCTTAACTCCAATGAGAAATATTTCATCTGGCAAGCCATAGTACCGGACTAGTATAAAGACTGATGCATCATAGTAACCAGTCAGAGCTTGAGACAGTTATCTCAGAGCTAGAGTCAAACCAACATAAGGCGTTCTCTTTCGAGGTGTGGAGCAACATGGCACATCCCCTACTGAGAACACAAAGCCTTTGACTCATATGGTTAGGACAAGAATATAACCGTCTAGAGATCCCCTACCAACCAGGGTAATTAGTGACCCAGCACTAACCCCTGCTACAATTATATTGTGGTTTACTCGACTTTTTCGTAAGTTCGACTTAGTTTTGATCAAAGTCTCGTTCGAATTTTATTTTAGCTAGGATTTCCACAGTGTATAGACATGCCACGAAACGACTACTAAGGAGCCATAAGCCTTTTGCCATCAAGGCTAAAGCTGGCAGTTTTTCCTTTCCTACCCACCAGAAATAAGCTTGGAGCTGAAATTTTTTTACATGAAAACAAAATGAATAAAGGATGTTTCATAATACTACTTGGACTTATCAAATATACTACGCTATTGGAGATCTTTCTTGATTGTTGAAAGTTGCTGTTCATAATCAAAAACACAAAGGCACTTACGAGTATTCCTGATTACCTGGGTTATTCCTTACTTCTGGAAGCAACATCTCTGGTGTATAACCAGTCTTCCACAGAAAAATTGCGATAAAGAAAGTCTTGTGATTATTTCCCTTAGCACAAGCGATCTACAGATTTTCCTCCCTTTCCCCGTTCACATAGGACTTGATTTGGTGCCATTGACCAGCTCATAACTGCTTTTTTACAATGGATTCAGCTACTCAACAGCTTGAACATCAAGTATTCTTGTTGCAACAGAAAACCAACTGCTTCAACAATAACTATCACAGCAACAAGCAGCGAGTCAAACTTTTGCCTGGATCTCCTGATACTTCTTCCGGCACATTACAGTCGATTGCTAATACTCTCAGCTCCATAACCCAGAGTGCCAACTTCAAAAATATTAATAGCATTGTCAAGCCGTTTCATGGTGATGCTTCTCAATTTCACCAATGGCTTATTGACATTGACAAGTTTGTGTCTTTGATCCCTTCGGCAATCGATGAAGACCGAAAGCGTGTTGCATTCCTCTCTTCACAGTCATTAGTAACAGATTTTTTGCGCTGTCGTGCACAACTTTTTCCTTCTTAAACTTTTGCTTCACTGAAGAAGTCACTGGTCAGCCGTTATTCTTCCATAACTGACTGTCAGCACGCGTGGACTCTTCTTCGTAGAGTACGCCAAGATTGACAGGAACCTGTCCAATTTTATGCGGACAGATTGTTGAACTCAGCTGAAGATGCCTTCATTGATTCTTCTTCCACATCTGCGGATATTGATCGGCAGCTTGTTGGTATTTTTATTGATGGGTTGTCATCCGACACACTTAAATTGCATTTGATCCGCAAGGATCCTTAAACTATCACAGATGCGATTCAACGGGCCATCACAGAGGACAATGTGTAGAAACGCTTTACCAACCATCTTGGTCGCGAGCCTTGTCTTGATCACAGAATTGATGAAGAACCGATGGATGTTAGCCATTGCCACCACTATTGGCAGCAACCTTCGAGATAGCCACAGCCCTGCTCTAATGATTACCACCATCAGTACCAACCTTGACGTCTTCACCATCCACCAGCGCCACAGGTCCATCACGTAGCTTCAGTTGTATGTTACACTTGTGGACAACGGGGACACGTCTCGCACAGCTGTTTTCAGCGGCCACAATACAGTCCAGAGACACAAAGTAATCCCGTGCCATAGCCACAACATTACCAGAACAGGCAGCAACAACCTCACCAACCTTCATGGCTCCCTACCGCTCCTGTGCCCTCCCCCCAAGGTCATCCACGTTCCTTTTCACGTAGACAGTTCCGTCCTACACCCCTAATAAATCAGTTTTGCTCAGTAGCCAGGACCATACCGGGTAACCTGAAACCATCCTCACATCGGTCTTTCCATAATAATTGTTTTCTTTCCTACCAACCTTTGGTGTCTTCCGCCTCTCTTTCTTATGTTTCTCCTCCTTCTGTCACTCTGGATCCTTCATCGTGTCTTATCTCCATCAACATGAAAAGCTACCTTGCTCTTGTTGATACTGGCGCAACTGTTAGCCTCATCCGTGAACAGTTGTTTCGTCAGATCCGTCGGCACGTAAAATTGTTTCCTTCCTCTACTCCTTTAGCTTCCGTTACTGGCCAACCTTTGCGTTCCATTGGAACTGCCATGATAAGCCTCAAGATTGGTTCTCAATCTGTTGTCCATCCATTTATCATCACAAGAGGCATGTTCCATAACTTTATTATTGGTCGTGACTTTCTCCTTCGTCATCACGCCCGAATCTATTTTGACTTGCGACAGATTCGCGTCAATGGTGAATACATCCTTCTTCAGGATGATATTCACATTGCATCCCTTGTCCGCCTCACTGCTCCTGTTACCTTAAAGCCTCACTCTTTGACTATTGCCACTGGTCGGGTCAAACGATCTGACTATGTCTCTTCTGGCCATTCTGCAATGGTGGAACCATTGCCTGATATTGACATCATTGATGACCCCTGCATCAATGGCATTGTACAGATTTCCACTAAGTGCGATTTTCCCGTCATGCTGTTAAATACTTCTGGGAAGCCTCTGACAATCCAACGTGGTACAGTGATTGCTCACTTAGCATCACATTCCCTGCCTCATCATGCCTCTGTTCCTACCTCCACACTGTGTTATACACGCCCCTCCGCAACTCCTTCCCGTTTATTTACTTACCCTCCCTACTCATACCCCACCACTATTGGTGCTGTTACTAATCCGCGTGTATCATTTAATAACTACCCTCCTCAGTGCCGTTCACTTTCTCCTCCTACCTTTACAACCCTCCCTTGTGCTTCCAGTAATCGTACTTCTCCTCCTCAGCCTCTTTTCCTGCAACTTTCTCATTCTCCGTCCTCATCCTCGTATGTACCACCTAAATGCCCCTACACTGTCCCTCCTGCTCTTCCGTCTGGCCGCCCTGTGCGAAAAGCTACCCTCCAGTATAACCCTTTATCCTCTCCCTCCATGTCTGAACTTTCATTTTGTCCTCCATCAGACAACATCGGATCTGCCCCCGTCTCCTTTATCCCTCCTCCTGCTCCGCTTACACCTGTTCAGCCCCATAATTATGATGCTTCCTCATCAGACTGTGATAGTCCTCCCAGAGATGATGTTTTACACAAACTCCGGTCTAGAGTAGTCCGTCGAGCTGCTGTTCCTTCCACCTCCTTGATGCCTTCTCCTTCTTCTCCCTCCCGTATGGTTGATCGTACCAGACATTATCGTTCCTGTTCTGCCTCTGAAGGTCCTATCCCTCCTCCTGAACTGTACTCCCGTATCCACTCCCATGACGCACGTTTGGCTGAGTTACCCTCCATTACTCCGGGCCCCTCTCATGCTTCACTTCAGCATGATGTTATTGTACCTCCTCTTACAGCAACAACTCCTTCCATGCCTCCCCTCCTCCCTCTGTTCACCCCTCTTCTGACTCCACTTTTCCTCCTTCTGGTTATTTTCCTCCGCTTCCCTCCGACCTTAATGCCGCCCCTGATTCCGACTCTTCGGATGTTGAACCTGCTCTTCCAACCTCTGATTATTCCCCCCCCCCGCCCCAGACCTTGACAGTCCACCCAATTCGCTTCTTCTGATACTGAACCTGATGTTTCTCCTCCCCCAGCTCGTTTCTGCTTCTAAACGTCGTCATTCGACATCATCTGGCGATTCTGCTCCCCTTCCTAAGTACCTTCTCCAGCAGGCCGCCCATGTGCGTACGCGTTTTCGTCACTCCCGTTGTTCTGTTCATTCTCCTCACCGTAGTCCCTCCCCTCTGTCTCTGCTCCCTCCTGTCACACCCCTGCCCCGTAGATTACGTATTCCCCTCCGTTGTCCTCCTACCATTCCACAGCCTCCACCCCAACCCTCCCGTTATGTCCCGTCCACTCCTGTTGTCCATGCCATTGTTCCTACATCCCAGCCTACACAGTACGATCCTCGCCTGTCATCCCAAGTCATTGAAAGATTGGAAGCAATGAATATTTTAGCGAAGTTGATTACGAATTGAACTGTACTTACCTTCAGATGCCAACTCCTGTCCTGTTGACATTTCCTGCCCTGATGTCATTTTCAAGCATGATGTCAAACCCTGTTTCTTGTGTCTTCCGAAGCATGTCTCTTACACTATGCTCCCACTGCTGAATTGATTGATCCTGATGCAACAGTAAAGACCAACCGTTACGCATCCTTGGACATCTCGGTTACAGACTTTACGCACTTTTCCAGTTCTGCTATGAAGTCCAAGAATCACTATTTATGGAGAGATGTTATATTTTTGTCAGCAAGAAAGACATTGCCGACTCTGCTAGTACATGAACAGTTACCCTCGCGACCTCCTTTCAACCACTGCTGATGGAAATCTCCCAACTCAGAAGAACTGTGTAGTCCTAATATATTGTAGTTAATGTATTTCCCTTTCACAAGCGTTAGCGTCATTAAGTCACGTTATTTTTGACTGATCTAATATTTGATCATCTTTTATGTCCCTTTGCTTTTTGCTATGCTTTTGACGTAAGATTTTGCCCAGATTTGAGTGTTCAGTTCGTTCTGTTGTACCTAATAAAAGTGTTTAACTAATGTACACCTTCACCCGCCACTAATGTTGGCATCATTCACGACTTATTATGATAATGACTCCATCTTGCGTTATAATTGTTTGAATTTCCAGTTATTGTTCCACCAACACATGTGATTTAACTATTTGCCATTTCTCCATTGAGTACCTTAGTCCGTTGATTACCAAGTTTCCATTCCTTGCATTGTTTCCGGTTATTGTTATACCAGTCATTTTTTATTATAAGACTTACCCATGTTTCCCATACTTTGCCACCAAGTTTTGTGGTTTCATTTCCATTTGTTCCATTAATTTTATTTCATCACCCACTTCAGTTGAAGTTTAGGGTGACGGCCATTTTGGGCATCCATCATATTTTATGGGCACCTGCCATTTTTTATTCTTTCCCAGTTTTCCTTTGCGACGTTAACTCGCTTGTCATGTTCTGTCATGTTTTATGATTCGCATATGTTTGAGAGATATTGATGACTATCAACCCATAAAAGCGGTTTGCTAGTTGGTTGATGATTGTTCAGTTACTGTTCTATTTTTGCCCATTATTAGTGCTAGTTGTTCCTACTATGTCCTCCCCTGTCCTACCTATGTCCCTTGACTATGTCCATCAGTCCCTACCTATGTCCCTTGACTATGTCCATCAGTCCCTACCTATGTCCCTTGACTATGTCCATCAGTCCCTACCCCTTCATAATTACTTCTTGAAATGTTACAAATGATATTGTTTCATCCATCATTCCCATCTATTGATTGTTGTATTCCTTCCGACATTGATTTCTGGTGGGATACATGAACCCCGATATTTTTAGGGATTAGTCATTTTTTTAAGGACTAAAGTGTCTCCCTACGGGATACACTTTGGTGGCCCCTGGGCGTATGTAACAGTGTGGCCTACTATGTCGCTACAACTGTTAGCCTTATAGTAAAGTACTTATGAATGACTAGTTAGAAATAAATAAAACATTAGTCAAGAATCAATGACATCATCAGTCATGGCACACATGAACCCATGATGTCATCAAACCTTGTGTGGCCTCCATACAAGTCAGACCGGAAAACATTTAAATTAGAGAGAACCTTGAACAATGGTTGGTCATCCTCACTTAGAAACAATAATTTTAGATTAGAGGTTTTGTAGTTAGTTAGGTTAAAGATTATTTCATCAGTCAGTTAGGTCCCAAAACCAATCATAAGAAGGTTTCCAGTCTTAACTCCAGTGAGAAATATTTCATATGGCAAGCCATAGTACTGGACAAGTGTAAAGACTGATGCATAAGGTGACCAGACGTCCCGGTTTTTCCGGGACAGTCCCGGTTTTCGACCATTTTTGACAATTTGTCCCGACTTTTTTTCGATGCAATCCGAGACGCCAATTTGTCCCGGTTTTGGACAAATTTGCCAATCTGTCATAAATCTCACAGATTAAAAAAATTTATTATTCCATGGCTGACTTGAGGGAATTTTTAATTATTAGTGAACTGGCGCCAAAACAGCACAAGAGGTTGTCAGGAATGCGAATTAGTTTTGTAGTTCCAATGTGATATTCGCAGTTATTTGAAATTTTAGGTAGTGGTAAAGTACCAAGATTTTGCGTACAGTATACGTTTATTTAATTTAAACGGTGAACTATTTGTGCATATTTTGTTATTGTTGTAAGAAAATGGTACCAAAGCGTAAATGCAGCTTCAATGAAGATTTACAAAAGGAATATCCGTTTATTAAAAAGAGTACATAAAACTTCAATGTACGATGCTATATATGTGCCTCCGGGTTTTCGATAAGCCATAGTGGACGTGGTGATATTAAGAACCACATAAGCAATGAGAAACATAAGAGAGCCATCGTTACAGCTGCATCAGGCTCGTCGTTAACCACTTTCTTCAGAGCTGATAAAATTGCTGACCAAGAAGAGCAATTAGCTGCTATAGAAGGCGCCTTTGCATACCATACAGTGCTACACAATCATACTTTCAGGTCTATGGATTGCACATCAAAATTACTTCAGGTTACTTTAGAGCCAAAATTTGCCTGTGCACGTACGAAAACAGAAGCCATTATTCGAAATGTCTTAGCACCCCATATTCTAAATGAGTTAAGGTGTGACCTAGAAAAGTCTACATTTATTTCTCTACTGACAGATGCATCCAACCACAAAGAATTCAAGATTTTTCCTTTGCTTGTCAGATACTTTGATCACAGTAATGGAGTGAAAATTAAAATATTAGAGTTAAAGTCATTGCCAGGGGAAACATCTGACATTGTAAGTAGTTTTCTTAATGACTGCATAACTGAAAATGGTTTAGACAGGAAAGTAGTTGGATTATGCGCAGACAACACAAATTCAAATTTTGGAGGTGCTGAAAGGAAAGGACAGAACAATGTTTTAAAAAAACTGCAAGAAAACCTTGGACATGGTCTTATAGGAGTTGGGTGTGTAGGTCATATTTTCCACAACACTGTTCGAACAGCTGCAGATGTACTGCCTGTTGATGTCGAGCTGATTATTGCTAAAATTTATCTACTCTTCAAATCATACACAGAACGAGTTGAAAGACTCAAGGAGTTTTGCCAGTTTGAGGAAACAGACTTCCAGATGATCTTAGGTTATGCTCAGACTAGGTGGCTTGCTCTGCTGCCTGCTGTTGAAAGGGTTCTTCAGATGTTCCTGCCTCTAAAATCATATTTTCAATCTCAAGACAGATGCCCAGTTTTTATACAGACATTCTTTGAAAATCCTCTATCTGAGGCATGGCTTGTTTTTGTTCACAGTCAGGCCTCTCCATTCCACGAAGCAGTGCAAAAAATAGAGGGACAGACGGTCACTGTGTTTGAAGTCACTGACAGCATTAACAGGTTGAAAACTATTTTGAAGTCCAAACTAGAAGACTGTTTCTTGCCATCAAGAGTTAAGCTAATCCTTGAAAAGCTGGAAATGGAAGGACTTCCAAAGGAGGATGTGAAAAAGTTTCATGCTAGCGTTTCTTCGTTCTATGAAACAGCTTTCAATTATTTGAATAAATGGGCTGCAAAAAATTTTCAAGACCTAGAATCCTACAGCTGGGTAACGCTGAACAGAATACCAATTTGGGCAGATATTGAGATATCATCATCACTAGTGATTCAAACATTACCTTCAGCCCACTTTACAGAAACTGAAATTTATGACGAATATGTCTATATGAAGCAGTTTGTTACTTCTCAGAAAATTAGTGAATGGAGTGCCAAAAAAACATTGCCACCACAACGTTGGATTGAAATGGTTTCCCACTTCAAAAACAATAATGTGACATTTTCAAATATTTTGAAGTTGGCAGAGTTTTTTTTTCTGTCTACCTGGAACAAATGCTGTCACATAAAGAGTGTTTTCTTTGATGAACAGCTTATGGGCAAGGGATAAAACACAGCTAGGTGTTGAAACTTTGAAAGCTATGTTGACAACCAAAGTGAACTGTGAGGAAACATGTGTCGAATTTTTTAAGATGCTGCTTGCAAAGAAGGACCTATTGATAAAAATCCACTCATCTGAAAAGTACAGTAACTCAGCTTCACCTTAAGTAAGGATTATTGATGTTTTTCTCTCTTATTAGTTTAAGTAGTTAAACGTATAAAGTAAAATGTATGTTATTCAATGTTATTTAAATGTATATATAAAATGTATATTATTTTAAATTGACATCAACCTGATTTTTCCGGGACATGTCCCGACTTTTGACCTTTTCTTTACCCTTTTGTCCCGATTTTTTGCATTGAAATAGGTCAAATCTACTATTTTGTCCCGGATTAGGGTTTTGAAAATATGGTCACCTTACTGATGCATCATAGTAACCAGTCAGAGCTTGAGACAGTTATCTCAGAGCTAGAGTCAAACCAACATAAGGCGTTCTCTTTCGAGGTGTGGAGCAACATGGCGCATCCCCTACTGAGAACACAAAGCCTTTGACTCATATGGTTAGGACAAGAATATAACCGTCTAGAGATCCCCTACCTACCAGGGTAATTAGTGACCCAGCACTAACCCCTGCTACAATTATATTGTGGTTTACTCAACGTTTTCGTAAGTTCGACTTAGTTTTGATCAAAGTCTCGTTCGAATTTTATTTTACCTAGGATTTCCACAGTGTATAGACATGCCACGAAACGACTCCTGAGGAGCCGTAAGCCTTTTGCCATCGAGGCTAAAGCTGGCAGTTTTTCCAGAAATTTCTCTTGAGCTGCCACTTTTTAACCTGGAAACAAAACGAAATAAAGAACATTTCTTATAACTATTTGGACTTGTCAAATACTCTGCACTATCAGAAATTTTTGTTGACTGTTGAATTTGCTGTATTCAAACAAAACTTCAAGTTTGGTTTTAAAAACCACAAAGGCACTTACGAATATTCCTGATTGCCTGGGTTGTTCCTTACTTCTGGAAGCAACATCTCTGGCGTATAACCAGTCTTCTACAGAAGACTTACAGTAAAGAAAGTCTTGTGATTATTTCCCTTAGCACAAGCGATCTACAGATTTTCCTCCCTTTCCCCGGTCACATTACCTTACCAGTGTGGGGCTTGAATTTTTGACAGCACGGATAAATACGCATCAGACAGAAGATTTACAAGCATTCTGTTTATGTTGAAGGGTTCACTTACAAATTTAAGCTAAAAATTCTGAGAACACAGAATAGTAGATATTTGAAAGAACACATGCATCAGGCCGTCAGAAGGTCTCGAAGATGGCCAGATATAGTAGTGCTGCATTCTTCATCATTGCACCAGGTTATATGGCTTAGTGAAACTGCTGAAAAGGCATCGTGCTGGCTGTGGAACAACCACAGTGGGCTATGGAACTCTGGAAACTCTAGCCCCACCTGTGGCACAGGAAACATCCAGCGAATTGCAAGTTGTTTCTAAGTCTGCATTACAATGAGTCTATCAATGTATTGGTGAAAGAGCAGTGGCTAACAGGTAACCCGCGGTGTATTATATGAGGCGTCGAGTGCAGTTAGATTTCAGTTGCCAGAGCTCACAGCGGTTCACGCCTCGTTGGCTTCGCGCAGGTGTGTCAATGTCAGTCCGTCATTGTGGTGTGCTGTGGAATGACCACAATGGGTGATGGAAAATGGGACAGTGGTTTGTGTTCAACATAACAGTTACTTCCACGGTTGCCTCCAGCAGGCGGAAAGTTGTGGATTTTTTATGCTGCAAGGTGGAGTGGATTCATCTTCTACACAAACAACAGGAGGCTGACACTTGGGAGTCATGACCCAGGTGGGCCCACCCCTCTTAGAGTGTAAAGGAGAGTAAGTGGCCAAAACACTTGATTGATGGGGGGGACCCCTTTTGATGATCAGATTGCCTCCTGTTGTATCACTCTGTATAGAGTTTCATATTATCTTGAAAGAAGCCTTGAGTGTGAAGATAAAAATTTAAAGAAAAACAGGAAAGCTGCCTGAGTGACGAACATGAACAAATAAATACAACCCATGAATGCTGCTAGTCAGGGATTTGCACAGAATGAATATACACTCTTCACAAATATGAAGTTAATGGTTTGGGATTTAATTATAAATGCTACTTTCAGAAATCATCATCATAACCCTCCACTCCCAGAGGGGCATAGGCCTTCAACAAACACATGCCAAGTCCTCCTGTCACCTGCCATCATCTCAAGTTCTTTCCATGTTCTCCTCGTTATTTTCACCTCTGTTTCCAGCTCTCTTCTCCATGTGCTTCTTGGTCTACCTCTGCCTCTCTTGCCCTGGGGGTTCCAGAACAAGGACTGCCTTGTAATGCTATCAACAGGTTTCCTCAGTGTGTGTCTTAACCATCGCCATTGTCTTCTTCTCATCTCTTGTTCCACTGGCACTTGTCTAGTTCTTGTCATCAGTTCCACGTTGGTAACCTTGTCATACCATTTTAATCCCTCTATTCCACGCAAGCACCCATTTATGAAAGTCTGTAGCTTTTTGGTTGTTGTCTTTGTTGTTCTCCATGTCTCAGAGCCATACAATAGGACTGACTTCACATTTGAGTTGAAGATTCTTATTTTCGTGTTGGATCCTATTTCTCTTGATCTCCATATATTCCCCAATGCAATGAAAGCTCCTCTTGCCTTTTGTATTCTTATTTTGATATCACTGTCTGTCCCTCTAACTTTGTCTATATTACTGCCAAGATATGTGTACAATTCTACATCTTGTATTGGTGTTTCTTCAAGTTCAACCCTGTTATCATTACCTGCATTTATTCTCATTATTTTTGTCTTTTCCCTGTGTATTTTCAGACCCAATTGCTGTGACCTCTCATCGAGTGTTTTCAATTTGTCCTGCATCTGATTACGGTTATGGGACAGAAGAGCCAAGTCATCAGCAAAATCCAGATCATCCAACTGCTTAGTCAGAGTCCACTGGATTCCATTTATGTTGTGTGTTGTCGATGATCTCATAACCCAATCTATTGCCAGCAAGAAAAGAAATGGAGACAAGAGGCATCCCTGTCGCACTCCTGTTCTTATCCCAAATGGTTCTGTAAGCTGTCCTTCATGAAGAACTCTGCATGTCATGTCTTCATATGTTTTCTTTATTAAATTAATGATCTTCAGGGGAACTCCATAATGCCTCATCAATTTCCAAAGTGATTCTCTGTCTACACTGTCAAATGCCTTTTCGTAGTCCACAAATCCGATGTATAGTGGTGAATTCCATTCCAGACTTTGTTCAACTATTATTCTCAAAGTGGCTATCTGGTCTGTACATGATCTGTTTTGTCGAAAACCTGCTTGTTCATCTCTCAGTTTCTTGTCTATGGACTCTTTTAATCTCTCAAGGATAATCCTGTTTAGTACTTTTCCTGGCACTGATAGTAACATTATTCCTCTATAATTTTTGCACTCTTGTAAATTTCCCTTCTTAGGCAACTTAACCAGATATCCTTCCTTCCATTCTGCTGGTATCTCTTCCTTTTCCCAGACTTTACCAAGTAATTTATATAACATCTCTGTAGCCGTGTCGATATCTGCTTTGATGGCCTCTGTTGGAATGCCATCAGGTCCAGACGCTTTTCCATCTCTTAGAAGCTTTATGGCTTTCTTTATTTCTTCTTTCGTTGGTCTTTCACCGTTAATTTGTAGCTCTTCTTCTGCTGGCTGGATGTCTGGCGGGTTTTGTGGAGCTGATCTGATGAGAAGGTCCCCAAAATATTCTGTCCACCTCTTCATTTGCTTTTGTATATTGCTGAGCAGTTTCCCATTCTTGTCTTTTATGACGCAACTTGTTTGCTTGTATTTACCTGTTAGCTTCTTTGTGCTGCTATACAGTTCTCTCATATTACCTTTGGCTTCAGCATCTTTTGCCTCTCTTGCCATCTCCTCAATATACTTCCTCTTGTCTCTTTTGATACTCCTTTTTACTTCTTTGTTTGCTTCTGTGTACACTTCTTGAGCCTTGGCTTTGGAACTTCTGGTTTTGCTTGTGTTTAAATCTGCTTTCTTGTTTTTTCTATCTTTTATCTTATTGATGGTTTCTGTTGTTATCCATGCTTTTTGTTGTCTTTCCCTTTTCCCCAGTATTTCTTCACATGTCTCCTTCCATACAGTTTTGACCTACTGCCAATAGTCTTCTGTATTCTCTACATCTTCCAGCTGTTGGAGCACTTGGAAATTGTTGGATACTGTGACCGCAAATTTGTCTCTTGTTTCTTGATTTCTTAGCTGTCCTACATTAAACTGTTGTCTATAATTTTGCATTGTTGCATATCTCTTGAGTTTCATTTTTACTTTGGCTATCAGAAGATGGTGATCTGGTGCCACATCTGCTCCTCTATATACCTTTACATCCTGCAATGATGATCTAAACTTCTTGTTTATGCATATATGATCAATCTGATTTTCTGTTCTATGGTCTAGTGATATCCATGTTGCCTTGTGTATTCTCTTATGTGGAAACATGCTTCCTCCTATAGCCAGTTGATCTGAAGCACAGAAGTTTGCGAATAGTTCCCCATTTTCATTCATTATTCCTAGCCCATGTTTTCCCATGATTTCTTCAAATCCGGTGTTGACTGTACCTATCTTTGCATTCACGTCACCCATCAAAATTGTGATGTCTCTTCTTTTTACTTTATCCATAATTTCCTGTAGTTTAGTATAAAAAGCCCTTTTTCACAGACTCTTCTTTGTCATTAGTTGGTGCATGACATTTACATGAATTTTCTTTTTAGCTATTTTGAAAGTAGCTGTTATTATTCTGGGTCCAACAGCTTCCCATTCAATGAGTGCTTTCTGTGCTTCTTTAGATAACATAAGAGCTACCCCTTCACTGTGGTGTGAACTTTCGTCTTCATGTCCTGAGGACAGCACCAATTCACCTGTGATGAGTTTCTTCCTGTCTACCCCCTTCCACTTTGTTTCACACATTCCCAGAACCTCGATTTTATATTCCCTCATCTCTGCTGCTACTTGTGCCACTTTCCCTTGTTCATTTAATGTCCGAACATTCCAGGTGCCAAATCTGGAAGTTCTAGAAGACAGAAGGTTAGTCAGCAACACAGACTCCTTTCAGCTTTCTCTGTGTTGCATCATATGCCTCCCCATAAGAGGACCTTCCCATGTCTTGGATGGCTGTGTTTTATTCTCTTTATTTGACTTGCCCATATTTGTTGAAGTTTTTTGTGGTTTAAGTTTTTTACAGGATGGGGTAACCGGCCCCATGCCCAACCCTCCTTAGTCGCTTTCTATGACATGCTTGGCAGGGGACAGTGTTACTATTCTTTGCTCCCCTTTCGGGCCGCGGTAACACACGGGTGACTTTCAGAAATACAGAACAATAAATGTTAGGATGTAATTTTTGTGGCCCTCTTTGTTAAATTGAATGGCAGATCATAAGATATTCATTGTCCACAAATATGTAAATAGAGCAGGTGGCACAAAGTCTGATCATCTTGGCACATGTTGACAATATACTTGATATGGCATGGGCCAGTGCCAATTTCCAAGGGACAACTTGATACTTGCAGATTTGAGTGTGAAAGGTGGTGCACCACCTCTGATTGGGTGAAAAGAAGCTCTCACAACAAGCATAAGAGAAAAGAACATGTTGAAAGGAACACCAGGCAATTAAAAAAAAACATTTGAGGGCTATGACCTCAGGGGCACATTTCCCTGGTCAGTTATAACTGAAGGAGGCTGCTATTAAGTTACAAGTATGAGGAGACTACCATTTCCAGACAAATGAAAAATTATCTGCTCCCACATCTACTCTCTAATTGACTCTGTTTACAATAACTGGAAAGAAGAAATGATACTATGATAAACCATCAGATATCTGCTGATCATCTTCTCATTACTTTTTGTTCTATTGGTGTTTGTTTGGTTTGTAATATAAGTTCCAAGTAGGTGATCATGTAAGGAAAATTCTCAGAATTTCTTTGCCAGATACCATCACCAACCAAGAACTGCTTACTCGGAGCAACCAAGAGGACATGCACACCATCATAGCTGGCAGATGCTGGAGTTGGGTTGGTCACATCCTCAGAAGAGACCACGATGCTTTCTCAAGAACAGCTATGCCATGGACCCCTGAAGGAAAGCGAAAGAGAAGCAGACCAAAAACAATGTAGTAGAGAACTGTAGAGGCTGAGATGCAAAGAGTGAACCAGATCTGGGGCACTGCACGAAGGATGGCTGCCGACCAAACAAAGTGAAAGCAGTTTGTTGCTGCTCTACAGGATGCCACCAGGCGTGATGACCACTGACTCCTTTGACAATCAATGGCAAGGATCAAAGAAGCAGAAGATCTTGTAATACCAATTAAATCCTTCTGTTCTATTTATGACAGTCTTTATCTTTCTGTTTGTTGTTCACCATGCTTCAGAGCCATACAATAGCATTGCCTTGACATTTAAGTTGAAGATTCTTATTTCTATAATTGACTAGATTTCCTTTGATTTCTGTATATTTTATATTGTAATGAAAATGTCTCTTTTCTTCTTTTGATATCATTGTCTGTTCCTCCAACTTTGTCTTTGTTGCTGCCAAGATGTATCTATGACTGCACATCTAATAAGGATATGTCTCCAGGAATATGTGCAACTTGGCTATTGTTTATTATGTTTATTCTCATAATATTTTAATTGTCTCTGTAGTTTTCTCAGGGCTTCATCATGAACCTTTATAGTAGAGGGTATTTGTATATCTTGGTTGGCTGAGTTCAATTATCAAAATTACTTTCTTTGAAAGACTAGTTCATCATATTTGTTGAAGATTTTTTGTTGTTTAGCCGTTACAAAAATGAAGGAACTTCATGGCTATTGTAACAATGCAATTTACAGGACTGAAGTCTTGTAAGATCTAGACAAACAATATGATGTATCACCAGCTGAACTGACAGAACATTTTTATGCAGCATTGGTATCATAATGTATCATTAAACATAATGATATCACATGTCACCATCTAGATTGTGAGGAATTCAAGCAAGAGTCTAATGGAAGTTGTTGTGGATATCACATCTCTGTTAACAATATTGAGGTAACAAATTGTTTGATGTAAACAGATTTTGGATATTTTATCTTACTAGGTAATGTTTAACTTATGTTTGCATGTGTATTAGTGATGGTGAAACTCTGTGATAGTATATAATACTGAATATTTTTCATATTATTTGTGATAATAATGTGTTCATTTTTATGCATGTATTTTATTAATGCTTGTTCATATGTTTGTGCATATATTATGGGCAGCAGAAACGTGTGCATGTTTACATATGTATTATTTGCTATGACAGAGTGGTTAGAATGCTGTTCTTTCACGACAAAGGTACAGGGTTCAAATCATTATACCAACACATTTAGTCTACCCAGCTGTAAATGGGTACCTGACTCAGGGAAGGAAAAGGCAGTGAGGAAGGAAACTGGTCACCCCACCTCTCAATGCTGGACCTATGATGGTGAAGTCTCTATCACTTCACTCCCCTATGGCAGTATCTGCTATAGGGCTACTTTTTTTGTTATTCATGTTGGAAATTTGTGATATTCATGTTAGAAATTTGTGATATTCATGTTAGAAATTTGTGATATTCATGTTAGAAATTTGTGATATTCATGTTAGAAATTTGTGATATTCATGTTGGAAATTTGTGATATTCAGGTTGGAAATTTGTGAAATTCATGCTGGAAAAGTGTAATATTGATGTTGGAAATTTGTAACATTCATGTTGGAAATGTGTAATACATATGTTGGAAATTTGTAACTTTCATGTTGGAAATTTGCAACATTCATGTTGGAAATGTCTATCATTCATGTTGCAAATTTGTAACATTCATGTTTTAAATTTGTAACAGTCATGTTGGAAATTTATAACATTCATGTTGAAATTTGTAATATGTTTCAAATTTGTAATATTCATGTTGAAACTTTGTAATATTCATGTTTTAAATTTGTAATATTCATGTTGGAAAAGCAGTCCTGTAAAAAGAGAAAGAGAGAGAGAAAAGAAAACAAATGATAGAAAGACAGAGAGTCAGATATAAATACATAATAGAAACATAATTTCATCTACTATTTTCACTTTAGACGTTTCTAACATTTTTTTTGCAGACTAACTGTCAAAACAGCTGCCCTGAAATTCAAACAGTGAAAACTGAGCCCTTAAAAATTTCATGGATGGGAAAAGAACAGCCTGACTCAGGTGAACATGATAACAAATTGTAAATTATAATTGTTAAATATAAAATCTAAACCCTCAAGAATTTGTGAGTCTTAAATATTGAAATCTTCATGTTGTAACTGAGATTATATGATGTGTATTTTTATAATGAACTAAACTTTTTTTTTTCTTTTTAAACATTTCAGACATGTACATGTGTTGCCCTTGTAAGCAAGCCGTCCTTCATAAAGATGCCTTTGATGGTCATATGAAAATGTCATGCAACAGTAAGCTCTGCAAACTTAATGAACATGGTAATCTTCAGGGAGTATTGCTTGAAGTCAAGAGTAATAAACTGAATGAAACAGAACACAGTGAAGGTGATGCATGTTTTCCAGATGCAGAAATAGAAGATAAGACCAAGTCACAACAAACAGAGAAACCTTACATTTGTGGTGTAGGATTTGCTGATAACAGTGGCCTACAACATTATAAAAGAACGCATACTGGGGAGAAGCCTTATAAGTGTGATGTTTGTGGTGTAGGATTTGCTAAGAAAAGTAACTTGCTAACTCATAAAAGAACACACATAGGAGAGAAACCTTACAAGTGTGAAGTTTGTAGTGTAGGATTTGCTAATAAAAGTAGCCTACAATGTCATAAAAGAACTCATACTGGAGAGAAGCCTAACAAGTGTGATGTTTGTGGAGTAGGCTTTGTGAGGAAATTGCACTTGCTGGATCATAAAAGAACACATACAGGAGAGAAACCTTACAAGTGTGATATTTGTGGTTTAGGATTAGCTGATAAGAGTGGCCTACAACGTCATAAAAGAACACATACTGGAGAGAAACCTTACAAGTGTGATATTTGTGGTGTAGGATTTGCTGATAAAAGTGGCCTACCACGTCATAAAAGAACACATACTGGAGAGAAGCCTTACAAGTGTGATGTTTGTGGTGTAGGATTTGCGAGGAAAACGCACTTGCTAAATCATAAAAGAAAACATACAGGAGAGAAACCTTACAAGTGTGATATTTGTGGTGTAGCATTTGCTGAAAAAAGTGGCCTACAACGTCATAAAAGAACACATACAGGAGAAAAACCTTACAAGTGTGATGTTTGTGGTCTAGGATTTGCGAGGACAACACACTTGCTGAATCATATAAGAACACATACAGGAGAGAAACCTAACAAGTGTGATATTTGTGGTGTAGGATTTGCTGATAAAAGTGGCCTTCAGCATCACAAAAGAACACATACTGGAGAGAAACCTTACAAGTGTGATGTTTGTGGTCTAGGATTTGCTAAGAAAAGTAACTTGCTAACTCATAAAAGAACACACACAGGAGAGAAACCTTACAAATGCAATATTTGTGGTGTAGGATTTGCTGATAAAAGTGTCCTACAACGTCATAAAAGAACACATACTGGAGAGAAACCTTACAAGTGTGATGTTTGTGGTGTAGGATTTGCTAAGAAAGGTAACTTGCTAATTCATAAAAGAACACATACTGGAGAGAAGCCTTACAATTGTAATGTTTGTGGTGTATGTTCTCAAAAATGTAACCTTCACTGTCATAAAAGAACACATACTTGAGAGAAATCTACAAGTGTAATATTTACGATGGAAGATTTGCTCTAAAAGGTGCCTTAAATGTCATAAAGGAATACACACAACAGAGAAACCTTACATTTGAGATGTTTGTGGTGTAGGATTTGCTGTAAAAGATGCCTTACAATGTTGTAAAGAATACACACACAAGAGAAACCTTAACTTTATGATGTTTGTGGTGTAGGATTTGCACAGCTAGGTACTGTAAAATATCATATAAGAATACACACAGGGGATAAACCTAACAAGTGAGATATTTGGGGTGTAGCATTTGTTCAGAAACGTCACTTGACCACAGTAAAACACACTCAGTAGAAAAGCCTTTCAAGTGTGATGGTTCTGTTGTAGAATTTGCTTAGAAACTATGTCTATAACACCATAAAAGAAAACATACAGAATCTTAGAGAGTAACTCAAGATGTTTGATGAGTAGGTTTTACAATGAGAAGTCACCAGCAGAAAAGTGAACACACTAGAGAGTAACCTTACCAGTGTGGGGCTTGAATTTTCTACAGCACAAATAACTACACATTAGACAGAAGCCTTACAAGTATTCTGTTTATGTTGAAGGGTTCGCTTACACATTTAAGCTACAAATTCACAGAACACAGAAGTCTCGAAGATGTCCAGATATAGTGCTGCATTCTTCATCATCGCATCAGGTTATATTGATTGAACTGACCGTGCCATTTGAATCCAGATTAGATGAGTAACATGCGTTCTAAGCAGCCAAGTATAATGATTTGGCCACAGACTCACTGCAAGGGTCATGGTTGTTGAAGTGGGTGCAAGAGGGCTCGTGCTGCAACTGTGAATGATTTATTGAAACTTTTGGGACAGAGGTGACATTTGAGAACAAGGGCACTGAAGAGGCTCAGTGAAACTGCTGAAAAGGCATCATCCTGGCTGTGGAACAACCGCAATGGGCTATGGGACAGTGATGCCTCCTTTATTGTATTCTAAACACTCACGGGTAGTCATCAGGTTCTACTCCGGTTGAGTGAGTACACACCAACTTATGTTGATGTTTGTGTTTTATAAATGTCTTCTGTCATGCACGAATATGCACAATTTGGTGTAGGGGAATTCGTGCTCGCTTGTGTCCAAGCAAGGCAGATGACGTGAGAGGTTAAAAATGAAAGCCAGCATCTCAAGCCAGACATTGAGTCTGTTGCCTATATTCCTATATATACCCAGTGTGTTGGGTTAGGTATTCTTCTGGTACAATGACTTCTTGGTAGAAGCCATTGTCGGATTACACTACACGTAAGTCCGAACCAGTTTTGGTAAGAAGTGAATTGTTTACTTGAACTTTCGTGTCACCATCCTTCGTTGGCATCTAGCTAGCACCTTTCTGCAAAGGGGTGTTATAATGGATCAACGGGGACTTTCACTGAAAGCATTTTAATATTATAAAGGATTCAAGGCTTCATCCTTTACGGTTTATTGGATTGTAATATTATGTGGATTGCCATCGCACGAGTCACGGCGACGAAGAGAGGTTAGCCAAGCACTAGGACATAACCTTCGTTGTTTATATTATATGCAAGTATGTATGGATCTGCCATGTCAGGGGTACCAAGCTACTAAAGTACCCGACCAGAATTGTAGGACAGAATCAATATATTTATTTTAAGATCTTTATAGATGAATAGTCCTAACGGTCATGACATTGTCGCAAGGTCAAACCCTGATCTTATGTGAGGAAGTTATTATGATGCCTGTACCATGCCTATATATATGCTACATGTACGTTTACCGTGGAATCCATGTTGGAGTACTGTAACCTGTTGTCGTCAACGTATTTTCGTCCTAAATAAATTATGATGTCAGTAAACCTAACGAGTTCGTCCCTATACACATTGGCACTCATTGATGTGCCTGCTTGTTATTGAAGTCCTTCCTTCACATTCCAAGAAAGAAACATTCGCGTTATTATTGTCAAGTCCAAATAGCATCGCCCGTGTTGGACCGTTGTCACTACGACACCATCAACATCCTTTAGACAGCGGTTCACACCCCAGTAAAAGCAAGGCTACAACTATGGCGGCGCAGTGTGGTCTGAAAATGTCCATTTTTTCAGTAACGGAATCGAACTCAATCCAACTCGGTTGAAAAGAAAAATGCAGTCTTTCAAGGCGACAACATCCTGGACTGGTTATAAAATCTAACGGCTACTCAAGGTCAAGATGGACTCAACTGCTTCTATCATTTGCGGACTCTACCAGGTGCTACGTAAGCTTCCTCGGTGATACAGCGCCGGAGTGCAAGACTCTGCAATCCTGGAAATTGCATTTT
This sequence comes from Oreohelix idahoensis, assembly GCA_024509875.1. NCBI lineage: Eukaryota > Metazoa > Mollusca > Gastropoda > Stylommatophora > Oreohelicidae > Oreohelix > Oreohelix idahoensis. The sequence continues at coordinate 289,756 of JAMPIV010007809.1, read as the reverse complement.
ATCACATAATGATGAGTATTACTCTGTTCGTTGTCACCGTCTTATGTTAGCTGAGCCGCTTTTTAATATGTCCATTGTAGTATTTCTTGTGATGCATGTTTTATGTTCCATGTTTGTTCTGGGCGGTAGGGAGGTCGATCTGACAAACGAGGTTCATCTCGAAGCTGATTCGGGCTCTTTGTCAGATGTTCTATAGGATTTATTTGTAAGTTTCAATTGAGCGATAATTCCGGTTCAAGGCTAGAAACCTTGCTGTAGTTCCGATCGCTACTTGTCTCTTATAATAGTATTTGTTTAGCTGTTCCGTCAAGTTTTAATCGTTGTTTTCATAGTTATTTTTATTCGTACCTTGGTTTTATGATGTATCTTGTATGTGATTATTGTCCTTCTAACCTGACTTTCGTTGAGTTTTTTACAAAACATATGTTTTTACACTGTCTTGTCAATTGTCTTGTGTAAGTTTTTATCGCAGTTATCATCGTAAATTTTTACGACATTCTATTTTAGTTTCACATTTTAATTTTGTTGACCTCTGCAATCGTCTTCTTCGTCTTTGATTATCTCGTCTTGTCATTGTTGTTGCTATTGTCTTTGGCTCTTGTCTGTTCTTAATATTTCATTGTATAAATTATTTTAATTGATTAATAATATTTTGTATACTTAAGTGATAATTAGGTACCGTTCTTAGACAAGAACGTACTGCACACACTTAAAGTAAATTAATTGATAATTATGTGAGTAAATCAAAATGTCATCGCTTGAATATTTTATGAAGCAGGCAAAATCCGTTGGGATGGCTCCTGACGAGGCGAAAGCATTCGCACTATCAGAATACAAAAAGGCTCAAGAGATAGAAGCTGAACAGAGGAAATTAGAACTCCTGAAACAAGAAAATTTGAGATTTGAAGCAGAAGAAAATGATAAGAAGAGGAAATTTGAATCTGAAGAGAATGAGAAACGATTTCAGCGTGAGGCGGAACATAAGAAACTTCAGATTGAGGCAGACAACAAAAGACTTCAATTGGAAGCAGATCAGAAAAGATTGGAGGCGGAAATTAAACAAAAAGAAACAGAAGAAAGGAGATTGTTAGCTGAAGAAAATACAAGAAAATATCAACTTCAAATTCAACATGAAAAAGAAATGAAGGAATTAGAATTTAATCATTTTCGATTATCTCAGGAGGCTAGTGCTCAAAAGTCTCAGGAGGGCCAAAATTCGTCTAAACAAGGGAATATTAAAAATTTTCATTTAATATTGCCAAAATTTAATCCTCCATCGGACGATGTGATTCATTATCTACATAGGTTTGAGGCAACATGCGAGGCCTATCACGTGGAAAAATCTCAATACTGTGTAAAATTATCAGAACTACTTACAGGTGAAGCTATGTCAGTATATCATATTGCAACTACTGCTGATAAAAATAACTATGAGGCTCTCAGAACTGCTTTACTTGTTAAATATCAAATGACAGAGAATGAATATCGTTTGAAATTCAAATCTATGCTCCCACAAACTGGAAAACATTTTAACGATTTTATTGATCAAATAGCACTTACTTTGGATAGATGGATCGAATTATCCAAGACGGATAAAACTTTTGACGCATTGAGAGATTTATTATTACGCGATAAAGTTTTGTCCTCAGTTAACCCAGCTTTTCTTGCTTTTTTGCACGAACATAAACATTCTAGCATAAATGAAATGCAGCAAACATGTGTACAATACTGTACCGCACACCCAAACTTGAATTTTGGGAATACTCAGGTTAAAGATGAATTTCCCGTTGCTTTTGCAATGCAACAGGATTATCGCAGACACCATCGCTCTTTAAGTAATGACAGAAACTACAAAAAGGGAAATAACGAGAATTTCAATTCTTGTAATTTTTATAAGGGGAAGCAATTTCATCATTCTTCTCCATATAACAATTCTTGGGGTCAATTTCACAAATCAAGAGATTGGGATAACAATAATTGTGGAAATTATCAAGTAGGTACTTATAAACAAAATTGGCGATCTAAATCTCAGAATCCTAACAATAGACAAGATTATCAGGATAGACAGAATAGTCAATGGCACAATGGTAATTGTCATACTAACCGTGATTTTAACATAAACAAAAATGCAAATACTAGCAATTTTAGTGATAATAACCAAAATCGATCGCTACGTAGAGATAGATCTTCTAGCAGAGGGTCACGCCATCAAACTAATGTAGCTATTGCTGACACACAAGGTAACAAAGAGAATAATACGAATAATGACACGCATGTTGCCATGTCTTGTTCTCTTAATTTTGAGCAGATTAAGGCGTGTGACGAGTGCACGACCCCCTTCCAGCCCAAAGCGATCACGACGCTGCGCTGCGGACATACGTTACCTAGTATTCCGGAAGGATGCACGGCCATGTCGGCTGCTACACATCACGGAAAAGGGTGTCTTCAATTAGATAGAGGATTTGTTCCATTCTTTTAGATTCAGGCTGCAGCACGATTGGCATCAGGAACTCTTTGGTAAACCCTGCCTATGCAACTGGGGAGACCATCCAATGTGTGACCTTTGGCGGAACTGTGGAAACTTTTCTCACAGCTATTATTGATTTGAAAACACCATTTTTTTCAGGAAAGATCCACGCCTGTCTCCTTCAGAATCCAATTTCTGATGTCATCCTGGGTCGCATACATGGTATAAAGGAATGTACCCCACAGCAAATTGATGAATGGGAAAAGCAGCATATACAGGGTGCCTATGCATTTAAGTCTATACCTAAAGTTGTGTCACATACACATACTACTAACCTGTTATGCAATGCTAAGGTATTGGAATCTAGTATGGAGAACGATTCCATTGTTCATTACGCCACTGTTGCTAATTCGTTGCAACCTTTACGACATGCTTCCATTCTTAAGAATGATATTAAGGTTTCAACGCAACCTGTGAAGACTAGTAAGTCATTCCGGGGGACATATACCTTCCCTCGACTTGATCAGCAGGCAACTGATCGTAAGAAAAAGGTTACGTTTGAGAGAAAAGTAAAGGATGTTCCTAATAAAAATAAGAGGTGTAACTCAAATGGGAAAACTAAAACCAATAAGGTTGTCGACAAATTTGTCAATTTGTCCAGCAAGCAGGGGTATACGACATGCCGTACACCACCTTTGCCTAGTGTAAGTTATCAGACTCAAGTACAAAAGTATGGTTCATTTAAGAACAATAATTCTATACATGTAAATAATAAAGACTATAACTTACCTAAGAGGGCTAAGATTACCCATCAACCTTATTCACATTCTTGTGACAACGCTACCACTTATATTGGTAGAGGTGCATCTTCTCGCACCATCCTTGTGCAAAATCTGCCACAACGAACCACTTGGCAGGCACTGGGAGATTTTCTCAATCACACGGCGGACGTTAAGTTCGTACGTCTATTACCACATACCAAGAACAGGTATGGTGACGCCGTGGTTACATTCAGAACCAATAAAGATGCTCGCATGGCTATCGAGCAGGACAATGGTGTGTATTTTCACCACCATTCTCTCCGATTACAATTGGTTCCCGATTCTGCGTCACGCAGATAGTAACCTACTAATATTGAATTTTGATGTCATATTCTTTGATGACTCAGCCTATGCAGTCATCATCTCTTTTCTTTACTAATCATCATCTCTTTTCTGTTCTAGAGATTATTTCTTTTTCTACTCCACGGGGGTTATTCCAATATAATTTCATGCCATTCGGTTTAGTAAATGCACCGGCTACATTTGTATGCATGATGCGTCGCGTACTGTCTCATCGTCCCGATGTCATTACATATATTGACGACATTTGTCTCTTTAATGACACATGGGATGAACACATTACTGGATTGAAAACATTACTGTCCACTTTACGGTCATGTAATTTAACGGCTAAGCCTTCTAAAGCTTTCGTGTGTTTTCACGAAATTTCATTTTTAGGTCACCGCGTTGGTCACGGTCGGTTATATACTGAGGACAGTAATGTCTCTAAGATCCTCAACATTTCTACTCCCAAAACTAAGAAACAAGTGAGATCATTATTGGGTCTTGTTCAGTTCTACGCTAAGTTCATACCTCATCTGTCCACTATTACTGCACCTTTCTCTTCGTTATTAAAAAAGGGCGCGGCTAACGTGATTCGGTGGTCGGAGGAACACCAAATCGCGTTGGACACCATTAAGGCATTCTTTTCTAAACCTCCTATGTTACAATTGCCTAATGCGAACCTCCCTTTCATCTTGCGCAGTGACGCCTCTGCGGTATTGGAAGCGTGTTACTACAGGAGTATGCGGGCACCTTGCACCCAGTACTGTTCGTCTCAAGGAAACTTACGTCGGCTGAACAAAAGTACTCCGTTCTCGATAAGGAACTTTTGTCTCTCGTGTGGTCTATAACTAAACTCCAACGTTATCTTCTGGGATCTCACTTCTTTGTAGAGACTGATCAGAAAGCACTTACTGCATTAAACACCAAAGACGTCAGATCTGCAAAGTCCACCAGATATGCAATTTCATTGCAACCCTACTGTTTCACAATCCGGGCTATACCTGGATCACAGAATGTTTTCGCTGACATTTTATCCTGCTGCCCGAGTGAATCATGCGACTTGGTACGCCCTACAAATGTAAATGCCTCTACACATACTACATCACATTTGTAAACATGACGTTCTTTGAACTTTACTTTGTGAATCAGTGACATTTTTGTGCATACTTAGTCAAGTGAATAAAGTTGTAACATTCCGTTGAATTACTTGAAGCGGAAAAAAGAAAAAAAACAGTGAATCATATATAACAGTGATGATCACATAACTTTTAGTATTTATGACATTATCTGCATAAAGATACATTGTGTATTTAGATAAACATTAATATATCGTGAACTATTTAACAATATTTTGTGGAATCTATGGTATTTCAACATACTAAAACTTTTACAGGATCTTCGTATTTATGAACTGTTTTGAGGTTAACTTAGAACCTTCGGGAACTTATTGAACTTGTAGCAGTGTAATGAACTGAAACATTATTCAGTACATTGTGATTAATAAACATATTTAATTAGTTTAATTAGTTTAATATAATTAACTATAAATATTTTAATCCTAATGATTACATCGGGTAACTATCACTCATTTTAGATAGTGATATGTCATTGGTAGTTATTTAATGATACTACTCATCCTTAGACACGGTTAAGTGTGTTGATAACTTCAAGTGTTGTATTCATATTCTTTGATTTTTGCCACTTCTCATTTTTTAATTTTTATGCATTTTCATCTTTTCCTTTAAATTCATGTATTAACTTATCTCTTTATTTCTTATTGCATTTGGGTTCAATTAATCATCCTTTTATGCTTTGATTTTCTTTCATCTCTTCCACATTGTTCCAAAGTTGGTCAATGGTGATGATATGCTTTTATGCATATTTGTTGTTGAGTTGAGTTGAATTTGATTTTGTTCGTTCACTCTCCTCTTATTGATTAATATGCCTCTCTTGCATTATTAGTATATAATACATATTTGTAAGCTTGTTTCACCTCTCCGCGGTAATTAAAAGAAAAAAAATTTAATAGAATTAAATTTTTTGCGGACGGTGTGAAGGAAGCTGATGCCTCCTTTATTGTATTCTAAACACTCATGGGTAGTCATCAGGTTCTACTCCGGTTGAGTGAGTACACACCAACTTATGTTGATGTTTGTGTTTTATAAATGTCTTCTGTCACGCACGAATATGCACAATTTGGTGTAGGGGAATTTGTGCGCGCTTGTGTCCAAGCAAGGCAGATGACGTGAGAGGTTAAAAATGAAAGCCAGCATCTCAAGCCAGACATTGAGTCTGTTGCCTATATTCCTATATATACCCAGTGTGTTGGGTTAGGTATTCTTCTGGTACAATGACTTCTTGGTAGAAGCCATTGTCGGATTACACTACACGTAAGTCCGAACCAGTTTTGGTAAGAAGTGAATTGTTTACTTGAACTTTCGTGTCACCATCCTTCGTTGGCATCTAGCTAGCACCTTTCTGCAAAGGGGTGTTATAATGGATCAACGGGGACTTTCACTGAAAGCATTTTAATATTATAAAGGATTCAAGGCTTCATCCTTTACGGTTTATTGGATTGTAATATTATGTGGATTGCCGTCGCACGAGTCACGGCGACGAAGAGAGGTTAGCCAAGCACTAGGACATAACCTTCGTTGTTTATATTATATGCAAGTATGTATGGATCTGCCATGTCAGGGGTACCAAGCTACTAAAGTACCCGACCAGAATTGTAGGACAGAATCAATATATTTATTCCAAGATCTTTATAGGTGAATAGTCCTAACGGTCATGACATTGTCGCAAGGTCAAACCCTGATCTTATGTGAGGAAGTTATTATGATGCCTGTACCATGCCTATATATATGCTACATGTACGTTTACCATGGAATCCATGTTGGAGTACTGTAACCTGTTGTCGTCAACGTATTTTCGTCCTAAATAAATTATGATGTCAGTAAACCTAACGAGTTCGTCCCTATACACATTGGCACTCGTTGACGTGCCTGCTTGTTATTGAAGTCCTTCCTTCACGTTCCAAGAAAGAAACATTCGCGTTATTATTGTCAAGTCCAAATAGCATCGCCCGTGTTGGACCGTTGTCACTATGACACCATCAACATCCTTTAGACAGCGGTTCACACCCCAGTAAAAGCGAGGCTACAGACAGTAAACTCTAGCCCCACCTGCGGTACAGGAAACATTCAGCGAATTGCTAATTTTTTCTAAATCCGCAATACACTGAGTTTATCGATGTATTGGTGAAAGAGCAGTGGCTTACAGGTAACCCGCGGTGTATTATATGGGGTGTCGGGTGTAGTTAGATTTCAGTTGCCAGAGCTCGCAGCGGCTTCACGTCTCGTCGGCTTCACGCAGGGGTGTCAGTGTCACTCCCTGGTCGTGGTGTGCTGTGGAACAACCGCAATGGGCGATGGAAAACAGGACAATGGTTTGTGTTCAATAAAGGGGTTGCTTTCATGGTTGCATGTGGCTGGTGGAAAGTTGTGGACTTTTTAAGCTGCAAGGTGGAGTGGGTTCATTTTTTACACAAACAGCAGGAGGCTGACACTTGGGAGGGTACCCTTAGAGGGTACAGGAGAGTAAGCGGCCGAAACACTTGATTGATGGGGGGACTACATCTGATGATCAGATTGCCTCCTGTTGTATCGCTCTGTTATAGTTTCCTATCATCATCTTGAAAAAAGCCTTTTAAGTGTAAAGTTAAAAATTTAAAAAAAAAAGGAAAGCTGGCTGAGTGAGGAACATGACAAAATAAATGCAACCCATGAATGCTGTTTCAGGGATTATGCACAGAATGAATATACACTCTTCACAACTGTGGAGTTAATGGTTTGGGATTTAAATGTAAATGTTACTTTCAGAAATACAGAACAATAAATTTTAGGATGTAGTTTTTGTGGCTCTATTTGTTAAATCGAATGGCAGATCATAAGATATTCATTTTCTACAAATATGTGCAAATAGAGCAGATGCCACAAAGTCAGGCAAAGTTGGTGGAGCATGCCTATAAGACTAGGCATGTAAAGGGGGTCCCTGGCATTAAAGGGGCCCCAAAAAATATTGGTCAGAAGGCACCCTGCCCTTTTTACAAATCCTTTTCATGGAATTGGCTGTGTTATTTCCTTTGCTCATGCGTCGAATATCCCATTTCTCATTCTCATTTTAGACAAATTTCCTCTCTACTATCAAAGTTCTTACCTGACTCAGTTTCTGGTGAACTTGTGCCACTATTACTTGCCCCACTCTAAACTTTCTCATAATTGCTTCTTTCAAAAGTTAATCCCTGACAACTGACCTTTCACATGGAGACTGGCTGATCATGAAAAGATGTTTAAAATTTGATACGCCATATTGTTTTTTTTTCTTTTGCTGGGCTTGAGGGTAGCACTGTTTAGATGCCAGTATAGTCAAATAATGGCCATTGTATGGTCTCGCTGTAATCTGACACGTGCGTACAGAATTTCAGGACACCAATTCCTACCACCAATCTCATTAGCTGTTCGCAGCAGACAACACATAATTTTTTAGCAGTACTTTTATAAAATCTAATATTTCTGAGTTACTACCCAACAAAGACAGACATATTATACATCACAGTCAACATAAATGCATGTAGAATTAGAATATGAAGGATTTTTAGTGATATTCTACATATTGTATTCAATTATAAGTCATAATATAGACCCTTTTAAGAAAAGACTCATTTAAGACTCATTTTGACTTTTTGTAATAAGTTAAGAGTTAGTAAGCAAATAGCTTCTGTTTGTAGCATGCACAAGGTTAATGTATGGGAACACAGATTTTAGATTTTTTTTTTCTAGTTTAATTATTGGATAAAATTGTCATGTTCAAAACTGTATTAGTTATATTTAGGATATATGAAGTCTGTAACCAAGCTCGTCATTGTAACTTTTTCTTCTTTTCTTCTTTCTTTGATCCTTAGCCGCCGACCATCAAAGCAGTCAGTGGCCATCACGCCTAGTGGCGTCTTGTAGGGCAACAACAAATTGATTCCACTTTGCTCGGTCGGTGGCTATCCTTCGTACAGTGCCCCAACTCTGGTTCATTCTTTGCATCTCAGCCTCCACAGTCGTCCGTCAAGTTGTTTTTGGTTGGCTTCTCTTTCGTTTTCCTTCAAGCATAGTGGTTCTTGTGATGGCATCGGGGTCTCTTCTGAGGACATGGCCAACCCAACTCCAGCGTCTGCCAGCTATGATGGTGTGCATGTCCTCTTGCTTGCTCCGAGTAAGCAGATCTTGGTTGGTGATGGTATTCGGCCAAAAGATTCGGTGAATTTTTCTTAGGCATGTTGTGTGAAAAGAGGACAATTTCGACATTTCCTTCTCTGTAACTCTCCAGCATTCCACACCATAGAGAAGCACAGAAAGCACACAGCTCTGATATAATCTTAATTTTGTGCTTGTGCTGTACTGAGAGGACTTCCAGATGTTGTTTAGGCTTAAAAAAAAGGCTGTTCTTGCTTTGTTCATTCAGTTGTTGATGTCTTTGCTTGCTCCGCCATCTGGTATTACTATGCATTCTAGGTATGTGAAGGTGTCTGTCTGTACCAGTTGCTGATTGTTGCTGATTCCTTACTGATATGGGCTCAGGGCTGCTCACATTGAGCATCATGACCTCTGACTTCTTTAGATTGATGTTCAAAGCCCACTTGCTGGCTATACTTATTAAGTCTATCCGTTTTTCCTGGATGTGTTGATGTGAATGTGCTAGTAGTGCAATGTCATCTGCATATTCCAGATCTTCCAATGTAGAAAATGTTGTCCATCTTATTCCTCTTGGACTGCCCTCTGTTGTCTGGCGCATCACCCAGTCTATGACTGTTTAAAATAGGGTGGTTAATAAGGGGCATCCCTGTCGTACTCCTGTCTTCACTTCAAAGGTTATGTTGCTCTGCCTAATGCTACACGTAAAGTTGGCATACAGGCTTTTTATGATTGACACTATGCAGCTTGGAATTCCATAAGCCCTCAGTATTTTCCATAAACTGTCCCTATATATACTGTCAAAAGCCTTTTCAAAATCAACAAAATTTATGTACAGCTGTCTTTGCCATTCTGAGCACTGCTTTATAATGTTCCTGAGGGTAAATATATGATCTACACATCTTCTGTTCTTTCTAAATCCTGCTTGTTCTTTCCTCAGTTTGTGGTCTACTGCTTTTGAGATTCTCTGTATAATTATCCTGCCTAGTATTTTGCTGGGAACTGAGTGATTCCTCTCCAATTATTGCAGTCTGCAAGATCTCCCTTCTTGGGCAATTTGACAATTATTCGTTTGTTCCACTCTGTTGGTGTTGTCCCTGTTTTCCAGACTTGTGCAAATAGTGGTTTGAATAGTTCTGCTGCTAGCTCAGGGTCTGTCTTAAATAGCTCTGCATTTAAGTTATCATGGCCAGGAGCTTTTCCATTCTTTAACCCTTTGAATGCTGTGATGATTTCTTCTTTTCGTGGAATGTCTGTATTAACATCTAGATCATTTTCAGCCTCAGGAACATTCAATTGTGTCTCTGGTGGTTCCTTGTTCAGAGTTTCTCTGAAATGTTCTGCCCATCTTGTTTCCTGTCCCTCTGCTGTCGTGATGAGATTTCCTTGCTTATCTCTTACTAATGTAATATTGTTTGCACCTCATTTTTTGCTGATGAATTTAGTTATTTTGTATACTATGCTCTGTTCATTTCTCAGTGCTGCCTCTTCTGCCTGTCGTGCAAGATCGTCTAGGAAATACCTTTTGTTGGCTCGGGTTTGGCGTTTAACTTCCTTGTCCAGCTGACTGTACTGTTCGCTATATAGTTGCTTTAACCTGGGGGACTTCGCTTCTGTTTTCTTTCTTTTTATTGTAACACCTGATTAAAATAATTCAACTGAAAGGGCATTTGAATCCAGATTAGATGACCAACACTTGCTCAAGAATAATGATCTGGCTTGGCTTGATATGGTGTAAAGGATATAAAAGAGCAGAAGCACTTTTCCAGTACGGGGATAACTTCTGATGATCAGATTGCCTCCTGTTGTAACACTTTGTTTAAATTTCTTATCGTCATAAATGGCTGCCATTTGCTAACTGGCAACAATGTTTTCATAGTTTAGTTTCTTGATCTTATATTTTTACCTGTGTTCACCGAACATTGAGGACAAATGGGCAGCACTGGCATAACTGGCAGTCCTTTTTAGCAAATAATATCTACCAATGCTGAATGAGCTAGCAGTCCTTTTCAGGACTCAGTGTCTACCAATGTTGGATGGGCACGCAGTCCTTTTCAGGACTCACTGTCTATCAATGTTGGATGGACTAGCAGTCTTTTACATGGCTACTTCATGCTGGATGATAGAACTAGTATTCCTTTTTAGAGCTTAGTTTTTTCAAAACTGTGCTTCAGTCAACAAATTTCACTTATATCATAACAGCAGTTGCACTGTGATGTTACTAATGGACTTAGGTTGAAAGGAACATGCCTCAACACAAGAACATTAAACCTTCAAGGAAAAAAGAAGACTGTTAGCATATTTCTTAATCATTTATTTCATTTTATAACCAGTTAATTACACATTTTAATTGTGCATGTTTTTTTATATCTTAAAGAGTCACGCTATATTTTTTTTTAAAGTAAATATAACAAGAAAAGATTTTGTGTGTTTGTGTTTATGTTCAGCCTATAATTTTAGAAATATATGAACCATATGGAAAATTCTGTCCTATTTACCAAACAAGACATCCAAAGGCTCCCAAATATAATAATGTACACTGATTAAAACTCAACACTTCAGGTGTTAAAAGAATTCTTCCAAGCTGAAAATCAAGAAATAATTCCAACTAACTCCAGCCAACATGCAGACAGCTAAATGAATACTTCAAAACAACTTCAGAGAAGAATGTCTGAACTGATATACAAAAGGGTCTACTAGACGTACCCTGTACAAACAAAACCGCCAACATCAATAATGACCAACAAGTGGAGACAGTCACAATCTTCCAGCTTTGAGCAAAACATGCCAGATTCATCAAGCACTTAAACAAATTTAACCCCACACATGAACCTAATTACAGCAACTTTAACCATCCATGTGAGACAGCTCAGCATGTGCTGCTGACCTATCCTGGACTCTTCACAGACAGACGATAGTTATTGCCATCTACCCTGGTTAACTTGCAGTTAATTTGTGATAAAGATGGTATAATTCTGCTAAAGGAGATGATGAAGTAGACTGCAGTTGAATTATTTAAAATATGATAAGAATCTCAAGTAGTTATTATGATTTTTTGGAAGAGAACTAAACTATAATATATAAGATGGTGATCTTTAGGTAGTTACTATTGAAAATTTGAAGTCATGACATACTGGAAAGTTCAATGACCTGATGATATGACTTAACTTATTTATTAGGATGCTCCAGCCTCTATGATGGTGAAGGTGAACTAATTTAGACAGCTGCAGAGTTAGTCAGAAAGATCCTGGGTATTTGAGGTTGGACACAACTCACCAGAATGGTGGAAATTTTCTTTCCAAGGTGACTATCCTTTCAGTATAGAGTTTCCTATCATCTTATAAAAGAATTCAGAGATGCTGTAATAACAAGTAAGGGTTAGGTCTCAACAAATTAAAATCAATTTCCTTTGACAGAAGACTGTGTTCCTGCTAATTATCAGTTTCTGAATCTCAGTTATGCAACAGCTACAACTACAGGCAAAGAGAGACCATCAAACATCTACTTGTACATTTTTCTTCAGTGGTAGATCTAACCATCTTAAAAATTTTTTTTCAAAGAATCGTCATTGTTCTGTAATTCACTAAATGATTCCATGGTGATGGGAGAAAGAAGTTGCATATCGTCATCATCATTCAACACCATGTCATTTTTTTCATGGGACTGTGCATGAGCCCTGGTAATGACTGCATTCATCATCATCTCAACCCATAACCCATCATGGGTCGTAGGGGTGCCATGGTGGAAGCATCAGCAGACATGGTCCTCCACTGCTCTCTATTCTCAGCAATGCGTACAAGTGTGGAAAAACCGTGTCCTGCCCATTCTTTGATGTTATCAGCCCAGGATTTTCTTTGCCTTCCTCTTCTCCATTTACCTTCGACTGTTCCCTGGAGGATCGTTTTCGAAAGGGAGTCATGACGAGTTACATGCCCAAACCAGGCAAGCTTTCAACGTTTCACTATTGACAAAAGTGGTTCTTGGTGGCCTGCATAGGTGTTTATCTTCTCTCTAACATAGACATTTGTTTTGTGCTCTTTATAGCAAATGTGCAAAATTCTTCTATAACATTTCTTCTTCTTCTTCTTCTTCGTCGTTCGCCCTGAAAAGGACGGTGGTTGCATTGTGTCTGTTTACAACGTAGCTGTGATATCTGCACCTTTCGGTCGACACATCCGACTTCTGCACGGCATATTTTAGGACCGGGTTTGCCTTCCCATTGCGATCCATGCTCGCTCAGCCAGCCTGCATTGCTGCATACTGTTTCCAGGACCACCACGTGGAGGTGGAGCACGGTCTTGACCAGCTCTGGTTCGCTGGTCCTGACGCAGGCAGTCAAGCTATGAGTCGCTGACTGCGGTCTCTATTGCTGTGTCTTGAGGTCCCTTCTATAACATTTATGCTCGAAAGCCTGAATCCTTCGCTCTGTATCTGCAGTGAGTGTCCAGCCCTCACACCCATACAAGAGAATAGATAATACAAGTGATTTGTATAATTTGATCTTCACAGGAAAACTGATGTTACTTTTCCAGATCACATTCAACCTTGTTATGGCAGCTGAGGCCATCTCAAGTCTTGTCTTGATTTCTTTACTTGATCTTCCATCACTACATATAGTGGACCCGAGATATTTAAAGGTGTTAACTTCTTCTAACGTTTGCCCATTTAACGTAATATTGGTCGGAACATGACTGCATTGGCATGCAGCAAATGTTGGTTCTCCCAAGCCAAGATTGCCTCAGGAGTGCAGTCCGTAATATAATGGATAGAACCAATTGTCAAATCAGCTGCTGGTTTCTGTAATAAACACACTGTAATTTTACCAGTAAAGAAAGGAGTGGCAATATCTACTATAGCTGTTGGGTATATCTCAACAGTGCCATCAAATGTCACACATTTCAACTCTTTTCCTGTAAAACAAGATGGGTGCACAAGATATCTTCTCACTCCCACTGTCGTACAACCTGTGTCTCTAAGAACTGTTACCAACTGGTTGTTCAATAGACCCCTGTGGAAGACTAGAGATCCATGACCATCATGTGCAGAGAGAGTAGGAAGTGCATGTCCGCAAAGCAGTCTGGACACAATATCAGGCTGAAATAAAGTACTGCACTCAAAACATTCAGCTATATTAGAGAAATCAAAATAACAAGCTGGTGCATTTTTAGTTTGTGGAGAATTAGCACACGAGTTTGAACGAGATTGATATGAACAATTATTCTGCCAGGAACCATTACCTCAATCTCTATTATTATGGTAGTTATTTGATTGCATGGGAGGAGCATATTTATTGGCCTCACCATCATAGAATCGGTTTCTTCTGTTCTGAAATGATGTGTCACCTCCTCTGAATACTCTGTCAGACTGATTAAAGTTGGGTTGTGGTCCATATCCACCCCCAGATTGTCAAAAGTTCCCTCTATTTGGAGGAGAATGATGACCAAAGTTGTAGTGTCCTCTGAAGGATCCAAAACTTTGGTTATTGCAACTGAAATTTCTGTCCATACTTTGTGATCTAAGTCTAGGATTATTTGTATTCCATGAACATGCAGATGCAACAGGTAGTGCCTCTTTTATTTCAGAGTTACTTACCACCATGCCAGGGTGAGCAGTCAAAATTTGGCATCTTAGTTCCTCAACAACTTCCAAAGATTGTGGTTTACATTCATGTAAATATGACAGAAAAGATGGACTGATGAATGACATGACCTTGTCCCTCAACGCCAAACCCATAAGAGCAGCAAATGAATGCTCTATTTTAGACAGTTTGATCCACTTATTGATACACAATTTGATGGATTCAATAAATTAGGAAAAATCCTTGGTGGCATCAGGTATCAATCTCTTGAAGTGTAGGCGATATCCGTTTTCATATAACTGATATTTCTTCAGTAATAGTATCCTTACAGCATCATAATTATTTCTGGCTAAATCGTCCATGGTGCCTACCACAGTTAAAGCATCTCCAGTTAATCTCTCCATCAATTTGCTACACCACACAGATTTATCAATTTTGTGTGCATTGCACACAGTCTCAAAACGGTTAAGAACACTGAGATATCATCAACATTCGGTTTGAATTTAGGTAAATTGATTTTAACTGACCCACAGTTACCTTTGTTAGAGGTACCATTATCCTCAATATGGTTTTGTTTACCAATCTTTTGTAATTTCAATTTTTCAAGTTCAAGAGTGGCCATTCTTTCTTCATGTTCTAACTGGGCTATGTTATATTTCTCTTCATCTTGTCTCCTTTTCACTTTGTCGTATCTTCTTTTCTCTTCAATCTCCATAGCCATAGCAAATTTCTTTTCTTGAATGGACAATTCCTCATGTCACCTTCTATCTTCTCGCTCATGCTCATCTGCAATTTTTTTGTCTTCTTGTGCAACCTGTTCTAAGGCAAACCCCTTGAGAGCTTTGCCTTGTAAACCCTGTTTCTCACCCAACTGGATAAAATGCTCTAGCGAAAACATGATTGAAGGTAATGTATAACCTACTCAGTCTAAGCTTTAAAGAAATGAATGCTGAGTTATGAACAGCACCAATGCCAGATTCACCCAAGTGTTAATGTTTACTTAAATATGTGTTCAAGTATTACAAAAAATTATGGAGCCAACAAGTGACAAACGAATTTAGACAATTGTGACTACCAAGATAGGAGAGGTAAGCAAATCAAGACAATATTAAAGGTAAACAAAGGATAAAAAGTGTATAAAAATTGAACAAAGCTTACTCCTATGAGAAACAAACAGCCCTATGATGAAAGATGACGAATAATTACGTATAGAAATAAGGGATAGTCAGATAAGACCAATAAGAGACAAACAAGAAATGCAGAAAAAAAAACAAGTCAAAAGAGACAAACACAAGTTACACTGGGGACATGACATCAAGACTAAACAGATGCATGGTAATTCTTTCGTAGCAAACACAAAAATCTATAGCATTGTAAGCTGGGTTTCACTACAAAAATATTACACAAAGTCCCTATAGAAACCCTAATTTCCAGATCCTAGTCATAGCGGAAAATTCTGGAAAAAAGGTCGCCACTCTACCAAACCCGTATAAAAAGAAAATTACATATAACATGTAATGAGAAGAAAATACAAGGCTCTACCCCAGGTGTACTGTTGTAGTGAAACAATGAATATAAAATAGACCACTTAGCTTTTATCTTTTCCAAAACGAATGACCCGTTTTCAGAACGGCCTCACTCTGATTGGCAACAGGGGTAGAGATCTCATTCAGTGGTCAGCATAACATCGAAATGACAGATCACCATTTTCTTCCTCAACAGACAACCCGTGGATGCGTTTCCAACTTGATACTGCTTAAAAACGTGTCTAAATCGTAGTAGGCGATACTGGAACATCAGGATCAGTGCAGGAACTGGTAATAATCGTTGAAGATGTACATGGTATTTTTCTCCGGCTGCATTTTGACATGTAATTTGTAATAAAGGGCCGTTATTTTTGCGGAACAACAAATTTTCCTAGACTTGGCTTGCAGACTTCAACTTCTCGGCGCATGCGCAAACAGCTCATTTAGCAACCGGCAAGGTATGGAAGCTCGAGTATGCATTGCAGATATAATTTGCAACGAAAAGTAGCATTTTTATACTGGTAAAAGACTTTTTTGATCATGGAAATGTTCCCGTAGACTGGCCACCAAATTAGACTTATGATGTTACAGTGTGCATTTGAAGATTCATGCGAATGTGTGGGTTCAATGGTTGATCAAATGAGACATGCAAAAACGGAACACCACAACTAATGAAACTGCAAGTCAAACTGTGACATCAAAATGTGATGAAGACTGTTCACGATTCTTCTTCTTCTTCATCGTTCGCCTTCAGACTTCCACATTTATGACTCTAATAAAGGCAGTAGTCAACTCAAGGTTCCCGACATCTCACAGTTTTTCGTTGACAGAAGTGGGTTGTTGCCATATGCTACTCCGTTCATTTCTGTAGGTTGGGCAGTACTGCAGCAGGTGTTCGACTGTCATTGGGCTGGTACCGCAGGTGCAGATATCTGTTGCACCAATTTTGTATTTGTGGTATAGATGGTATCTCAATCTGTTGTGTCCAGTGCGCAGCCGAAAAATGATGACCTGTTCTTTCCTGGATATTTGATGATATGCATCATTTTTCAAATGGCCCGGGTACTCTCTTTCCCATTTGGACTTGAATGTAGCCTTTATAGTAGTCTTTGCCGTTGCATAAGTTGTCTCTATATCATTTTGTTGTAAGGCACCTCCTTTCTTAGCAAGTTTGTCTGCCTCCTCATTTCCTGGTAAGTTGCAATGGGCTGGTATCCACTGTATAGTGCACTTGTTGAAGCATTTGGCCAGTCTTTCAAGGGAGATTATCAGATCTTTCCATCCTTTAGTTTGGTGGCTCTTCGGCACTGTTATTACTGAGAGGGCATCTGTAAAGATTACTATCTGTTTTTCTGCCTGTGCTTTGCATTCAATAAGAGTTTCCGCTGCCTGTTTCAGGGCTTCTGCATCAGCACTGAAGTTATTGCAGTATTTGCCAGTGGCAATTGCCATAGAGTGGATTCTATTCTTTACTTTTATGAGGGTGCTGGCACCCCCATTTTCAACTGCATTTTTTGCTGAACCATCAGTATATGCGTGTGTCCAAAGCTTTGCTGGGAACTTTTGGTCAATATACTTGGTTGCTATACACTTTCTTTGTGTTTCTGCCTGTGTTCCCTTACTTTCAATGCATGGAATATCAGATTTTAACTCAGGAAAGCATCTTATTTTCCACAGTAGGATAGTTGTGCTTGTTGGTATTTTCTTTGCAGCTGAGCTTGCTAGCATGTTCACGATTCAAACAACATTAATGGTACTTTCTCCATAAAGTACAAAGGCTCCATAATAATATGCATTCACAAAGATCAGTGAAATATCCTGCTAACGTTTCACTCTGTCCTCAATATCAATTAGACCGGCAGAATTACCAACGGTCAATATCGTGGTCGCCGTCCATTACATGCATCGTCATCTGTCTTGACGAAATATTAATATATTATTTGAAAATTACTTCTTTCGAAGAAATGCCTCTAGCATTGGCATAAATATAAGAAGTGACGATCTACAATGAGATCTGTGAACACTTTCGTAGAACATTACTTTAGAAATCCATATTCTGACGGACACATCTGAGGAGCCTAAACACATATGTCCTAACTAGTCGGAGGACACAATCGAAAACCTCATGAAAGTTAACCGTTGGTATCCAAGGCAGATGGTGATGACGTCACACCTTGATACTTCATAAATATATTAAATGGTGTGTGTTTACAAGTATAATTGTCAAATTGCCCGAGAAGGGAGATCTTGCAGACTGCAATAATTGGAGAGGAATAACTCTCAGTTCCCAGCAAAATACTAGGCAGGATAATTATACAGAGAATCTCAAAAGCAGTAGACCACAAACTGAGGAAAGAACAAGCAGGATTTAGAAAGAACAGAAGATGTGTAGATCATATATTTACCCTCAGGAACATTATAGAGCAGTGCTCAGAATGGCAAAGACAGCTGTACATAATTTCGTTGATTTTGAAAAGGCTTTTGACAGTATACATAGGGACAGTTTATGGAAAATACTGAGGGCTTATGGAATTCCAAGCTGCATAGTGTCGAGCATAAAAAGCCTTTATGCCAACTTTACGTGTAGCATTGGGCAGAGCAACCTAACCTTTGAAGTGAAGACAGGAGTGCGACAGGGATGCCCCTTATCAACCACTCTATTTTTAACAGTCATGGACTGGGTGCTGTGCCAGACAACAGAGGGAAGTCCAAGAGGAATAAGATGGACTACATTTTCTACATTGGAAGATCTGGAATATGCAGATGACACTGCACTGCTAGCACATTCACATCAACACATCCAGGAAAAAACGTATAGTCTTAATAAGTATAGCCAGCAGGTTGGCTTGAACATCAACCTAAAGAAGACAGAGGTCATGACGCTCAATGTGAGCAACCCTGAGCCCATATCAGTAAGGAATCAGCAACTGGAACAGACAGATGCCTTCACATACCTAGGATGCATAGTAACACCAGACGACGGAGCAAACAAAGACATCAGCAACAGAATGAACAAAGCAAGAACAGCCTTTTTTAGTCTAAACAACATCTGGAAGTCCTCTCAGTACAGCACAAGCACAAAATTAGGCTTATATCAGAGCTGTGTGCTTTCTTTGCTTCTCTATTTCGCGGAGAGCTGGAGAGTTACAGAGAAGGAAATGTCGAAATTGTCCTCTTTTCACACAACATGCCTAAGAAATATTCACTGAATCTTTTGGCCGAATTATATCACCAACCAAGATCTGCTTACTCGGAGCAAGCAAGAGGACATGTACACAATCATAGCTGGCAGACGCTGGAGCTGGGTTGGCCATGTCCTCAGAAGAGACCCCGATGCCATCACAAGAACAGCTATGCTATGGACCCCTGAAGGAAAACGAAAGAGAGGCCGACCAAAAATAACTTGGCGGAGGACTGTGGAGGCTGAGATGCAAAGAATGAACCAGAGTTGGGGCACTGTACGAAGGATGGCCGCCGACCGAGCAAAGTGGAATCAATTTGTTGTTGCCCTACAAGACGCCACCAGGCATAATGGCCACTTACTGCTTTGACGGTTGGAGGCTAAGGATCAAAGAAGAAGAAGTTTACAAGTAGTGCTTAAAAGTTTCCTCTCATCTTGCGCATACCCGTATCTTCCGATAGAGCATATGACTGTGCAAGAATGAGAGGTAACAATGAAACAGGATATGAACTGGTCCGTCCATCTTGAGTTCGCACTGAAGTCGTCTAACGCGACATGGTTGAAATCATTAACGAATCAAATAGTTTAAAACATATTCGCTTTTGTCAGTATATTATCTGGCAATCACACACAATTGCTGATGCCTCATAATGTAGAATCATACAGTAGACATATACTTCCGAAACTGGAGCACCTCGCAAACACGTCCACACTCTACTGAAACACAGTGAGAAGTCCTCTAGCACAATGCGCTCAATTCTGCCTACTTTTTACATCTTCTGCTTGCATATATTAACTACGCCATACTGTATTGGCGTAGCTCTGTACAATATAGTTTTGTTAGAGCATAATAACGCTCTCCACAAGCAAACACGTTGTCGTGTGCAAAATTATCCGTAACAAAGGTATTTTCTTTTCTGTTGACAAGACGGCACCAGGCATGATGGCCACTGACTGCTTTGACGGTCGGTGGCTAAGGATCAAAGAAAAGAAGGGATCCTTTACCTTTCAGTGGTTAGCACCTTTTTTCTTTCTCTGTTATGTAGCAGATATTTTGTATTTTCAAACACTCTTACACTCCTCTCAGCGATAAGTCATCATGTCTGTTTGCTACCCTGTTCCTTCCTGCTGGGGAAGGAACTGATAAGATAGTATTAGCTGACAACCATGTTGGTTAATTTCGGGTGTGCCCGACATTAGGCTATGGGGTAATATTAAAATCCCCCAGCGCAGTTGTTTAATCGCTGATAAGGCCAGGGTGCGTTCTCTGCCAAGATGGTAAAGAGACGGATTTTGTGTGCTCACGCGACAGATAACGTGATTACTCATCTGTGCGACACATTTTGGACAGACATACATGACATCATCGTTTCCGGTACACCTTGTTACAAAGACATTAATTTATATTAAAGTAATAATAAGTTATTTGTAAACATGGCCGAGAGAGGATAGAATGTTTTAATTTCATATATGGGAGACGTGACCTTTCGCATAACGCATATTATTTCAGGCGGAAATAATTTGAAATTATTCCACACACTATGCATGTTTGAAATGACTGCAGCTTTATTAGCATCGTAACAAAACAAATGCAGGGGAGTGTGGTGAAGTGGGATGTTATAAATACTTATAGGGAACTTAGTGTACTGACTGAGATCAGCTGTGAAGGTATCTATATCTATTAAGAGTAGTGTATTATAGATAACCTTACTTGCTACCACATATCTATATATCTCAGTCAGAATTATTCTGGAATAGTGTGATGCTACGTTATGTGTCTAGGGTATGAGTATGGTGAAGTGTAAGTCACAACAACAGACAGATAAACAATTTAATTTAATCCACTACTCTTGACAACACTGTGACACTCACATACATATAACACTCTACAAAGATATCTTAAAAGAGTCACTGATAAACTTTCAAATAACAATATGTATTCATTACTGGCATGAATGAATATGTGTCCTGCTTCAACTACAAGGGAACCAGGAATCACAATCAATTTAAATTACAAGTTATGTACAGAATGTATTTAATATGAATATTGTAGTGACATATATTATTACAAATGTTCTATGTGTGTCAGTTGTGTAGTAGTAAAATGAGGTAATACTGGTTTTGTTTTGTTCAAGCTCTGTTGGTATTTGTCATCATGACTTCAATAGTTTGTCTTTAGGGACTAGTATTGGAGATGTTCACAGTTCCTGATTTTAAGACAAGTAAATTCCCCTCTTAATGTTAATTTTATAAAGTCATTTCAAGATGAGGGGACATAATGTTGAGCTCAGCTGGCCAAGTTAGCTTATCTGGCGTGATGGCGGCAGGAAAGGACTCCTCTGCTCGAATTCTCCTCTGGGCTCTGGAGACACCTCACTGATAGCTAAAAGGACCAAGGAGTATGCTGTCCGACACTGGATTCAGCAAAGCTCTGACCAGGTGCTGCTCAGTACCATCAAGACCACTGTCCCTGAAATCAAGAAGGATGTACCTTCTACTTCATAACTAACTTAAACTCTCTTGTTACATTGATCACAACACAGCACAAACATTGAGTTCAGAGCATTAGGCCAACTGTCAGCTTCATTTGAAATACTTTATTCCAGTATTACCCTTCTTAATGGTTACTACGCCTCTGCAATTCCAGCATTATTTCTTTCTATTCAATCATCCAGGTGTCAGTGTACTGTTTGGCCATTCCATGCCGTTTTACTTCTCTCCGACACCCTCTGTTCAGGCTGGAGCATTACAGGCTTTACCTCACGTTGGCCACTGAACTACACATATATATACAGGCATAAATCAACAATTCCCATTCAATTTTCATTAAAAGATATTGAATGGTTCAAGCTTACCACAATTCATACGAATAAACACAGATACGTTGATTAGCAATGAATTCTGGCACAAACTGGCACAAATTCCCATCTGCTTATCTTCCAGGCTTTTATTTAGCCAAATATATGCTGGCTTCAACGCACTGATGCTTTATCAAGCTATTTTAAACAAGTGGTTTCGAACTAACGCTCCCAAGTGTGTATATCAGCGAGTCTGACCAATGAGCCCCGTTTCGACAAGTGTTTGAAAAAATGTTACCTTTCCCCGTTTCCCCTAACAACCAAGATAGTATTTATAGCCCGACCACTCGTGGTTAGGCTTTCATTTGTTGCGCTCCAATCAATTTGGAGTTTACATGGTAGGCTATTTCTGTAACGTAAATTTTTTTCAAACACGTTAAAAAAAAATCTTATGAGCAGAAATGATTTTATGCTGTCAGGCACCCCCAATATTTTATTTTGGGTATAATTTATTAATTCCTGGACTATTTGCGTAACGTTTTACATATTATTTGTCAGCAAGCCCTAAGGAACCCAAAAATACAAATTTAAAGGAGCTACGTGGCTGCATTCAAAATATGCAATTTCTTCTACCTCCTGTTTCGAAGATGTGCTGTCTGGGTACTGTTATGTTCTCAACCGTAAACCCATCTAATGTTATCTTTTCTAATAAGAGTTTTTTATGATTTATAAACCTAACTCTGGGAAAGGGTAGTGTATTTTATCACTGTCCGTCTGAAAAAAAATTAGTGCATGTAGACTTACACGCGTGATGCATGCGTTCCTGATTTTCAGCCCTCCCCTCTCTCTTTATCCTTTTGTCCATCTGTTCGTTCGTTTTGGTAACGCAGTATAATTAATGTTAGGATTAATTTAGGTCATTACGCAGTACGTCTCAATGTTTTTCTTAGAAATGCAGCACACGTTTCATTGAAGAAGGCGGGTAATAATACAGTAAGCTTTTATATCAACGTGAAAGCGTTACAATTTGCAGACGAAGCAGAAAACAAGGGGGATTTCGAGTACATTCTTTGTGACAGCACTGTTATTTTACCATTGCTCTTCTCTTTATTAATTTTATTTGTTAGGCTTCATATTTACCTAATAATTTATATATGTGGATTAGAATATTTCATGACAGGGAGGAAGGGCCATATAACTTGACCTTTTTGCAGTTTTAAGACACCGTGAAGATCGCTTGCCAAGACTACACCAGATTACCAGAAGTTAGAATTCAAAATTCCATTTTTCAGACCTGACTTTTGTTGAAGTATTTTGAAGGGCTGATTAGCTCAATAAATCTCTATCATTTAATAAGGAACCGGGATCTGAGGAAACTGAAAACACGGAGTCATAGAGGAAATCTAGTGTTAAAATAACGACCCTCAAGAACACGTGTAAGAGGCCTAGTCAAGTGCCATTATTCATCTGAGTAAACAATCTGTGAGCCAAGATTGGCGTAAGTTGTGCATTTTACATTTTATAATGTTCATTACAATCATAAGAACTAATATATATATATATATATATATATATATATATATATATATATATATATATATATATATATATATATATATATATATATATATATATATATATATATATATATATATATATATTAATATATATATATATTAAGAATTAAACTTAATCCCTTGAGAGGAAACTTTCTTTACATTTAAATTGAATAGCTTTATATTTACTTTACATTCAAATGAAAAGGTTAATAGTATAGATAGAATATGTTTATATTAACATCTACACTGATTAGAAAGTGTTCACAATATAGATAGAATATGTTTTCATTTACATCAACACTGATTGAAAAGCTTTGAAACTTTCATTAATTTTAAAATGCACATTTTTAAATAGACATTTATACTGGTTTGAAAATGAAATATTATAATTAAAATGTACATCATTTCTTTCATCTTTCGCTCCCTATTCCATATGGGACTTGGGACTTACTATGCTTTTTAGTTTTATGTAAGAAACTAGCAATACATCAGTCACCAGCCCTTGCAGTGGTGGTTCATTAATTCATCTTTCTATGTGATAAGATTGCCAGCCTCAAATAACTTGGACATCCATTTAGCAATTTTCACATATCAGTATTCACGTGGCAATATATATATAAGTAAATATAAAGCTATTCAATTTAAATGTAAAGAAAGTTTCCTTTCAAGGGATTAAGTTTAATTTTTATCGAGGGTAAAGTCTGAGGTAGATGAGATGGTGGAATAGGAGAAAGGGGCCCATAAAGGGACAATACTCAGGAGAGTGTTTGTTTCTATTCTTACCATAGTTATTGTTGGTACAAGTTGATGGTACGAGTACTATCTCTGGAACAAGAAGGGACAAGTGGCCTGAGCTTTAAGATGAGGGACCAATTTCGTAGACACTTCCTGACATTTCTGGGAACGTGCTGCGCCCTACAATCTTGACCAGATATGCGAGAACTCCAGTGACCTATCTGCACAGAACCCAAAAAAAAACCCAGCGGTAGAAGAAACTACCATTGGCAGCTAAGTGAAACATATAAGTTGCCAAGTGACTTCTTACATAAAATAACCAGTCCATCACAACAGTGGTGATATTTTTCCTGATCAATCATTATTCCATTTTTTAAAACTGTTAAAACTTAGATGATTATTAAATTTGTTATTTGTAATTATACAAATTTAACTTCGATTTAATCATTTTGAATGTACTGCATGTATGTCTCAGTCAATTTACTAAATACAATCTAAACAGAGCTATACCATACTATGAAGAATTCCACTGAGTAAATCAGGGTGGGGCTTGAACGAGCTAAAATTAATAGTTTGCTTAATTTTTCATAAAAGTCGGCGGATCAGATATAATTTAACAATTGCCCTGCCAACACAGCATTGTTCTTGACTTCTGAAATATCTTATGAAAACTACCTTTAAATAAAAGCATCTTTATCCTTCTATCTACAACTCTGCCAAGAGTAATCTTGGGCGAAGGTAGACACCTTTGAAGACTTATTTAGATACCCTTGAGTTTTGGCCACTGTTGGACCACTGCTGCAATTCCGTGACACGCACTTAACAGACATACTGTAAACATGATTTTAGGCTTTTATATGTACTGAGAAACCAACAAAAATGGGTGTGACCCGTTGTATTGCCATTTTCGCTTTATTGTGGTGATCTAGAACCGAACCCGCAATATATCTGAGGTATGCCTGTACAATCATTTGACAGGTGTGATGCCACTTTCCCATACCGGCAGTTGTTCATATTATTTGGAATTTAAAACAATATATATCCTAATTATAACCCATCAGAGATTGAACGAGATATTTTTTCCATCATTAAATTATTATTAAAAAAAAACTATTTCCTGCAACTACCTTTCACTTTTTGGTGTATCATCAGCGTATCTCACGTAGCAGTTAAGTGTCCTTATCAACTGCCCGAAAATCATAACATACACATGAAATTACTTGAAACAGAACATCTATGTTTTTCCATGGCATCAACAATGTTTTTCGTTCCAAAATGTAGTCACAAAGTGGCAACACTGTCGGTGAGCGTCAAAGGAAGTCCAAACTAAGGTAATGGAATAGGCCTGCTCTTCTATTTGCAAATAAGAACTAGAAGCGGTCAGCGAGAAATAATAGTAATTTTCTCATTTTATATTAATAAAGCGGTTAATTAATGTATTTATTTAGTGGCCGCATGTATCGCCACTTATATCTTGCTGTTGTAATTATAAAAAAATCGACATCATTGCACTTCGAGCGGTTAAAATGAATGATGGGTCGTGTTCTTTAATGTCATCCTATTAGCCTGTTTAATTCGTCTGTTTAATTCAAATGTTATCTCAGTGTTAACATACGGCTGTGAGAGTTGGAAAATAACAAAATCATTGGAGAACAAGCTGAATACATTCGAGAACAAATGTCTTAGAAAACTCATGAACATCAGTTGGAAAGAATTCAAGACTAATCGACAAATAAGAGAAGACTCTAGGCAGAAATATGTCTCCGACTATATAAGGAAAAGACGATGGTCATATATCGGTCATGTCCTACGAATGCAAAACAACAGAATACCACTACAGGCGCTCACTTGGGTTCCTGAGGGTAAGAGGAAAAAAGGAAGACCAAAAGAAACACTCAGAAGAACAATAATAAGAGAAGGAAGAACGTTGGGCCTAAATAATGTGCAAGAACTAAGAGGAGTGGCGTCACAACGAACAACCTGGAGAGCACTGGTTTCTGCCTTATGCGCCGTGTTTGGTGCTTAAAGAATTTATTATTAGCCTAAGTCACCAAACCCGTTAGGGTAAAGGTTAAGGTTTATGTTCAGGTTTAAGATTCATTACCCATTTACTGCCTGTCTCAATCCTTTTTTATTTTAAGGCCGCATCGAACATACTGCCTAGTGTGCTTCATTTCAAGTCCTTAGGGATTGAAATGAAGAAGTGACATATAGGCCTACAAGAATTCAGAGTCATTAAAAACGGGTAAGAGTTATGGTTAGATTTAGGAATCCTAAACCCTTACCTTAATCCTAAACCCCAACGATATCGTCTTAATCTATTGCCCTGGTTAATGGAGTTTCAGACAGCCATTTTAAGCCAATGGAATTGAATGGTATGCCTTGTGTCGAATTTCACCTGCATATCTAACAAGCCAGTGGCTGGTTTAGTCATACAGATCAGTATGATCTTTAAGAAAAAAATTAAGATATGCAGTAACAATGGGTCAGGAGTATAAATCCTAACTTTAAACCTAATCCAAACCCAAAGGGTGGGAAGTTAATCATCAGCAGATTGATAGACATTTGTGCAGAACTGGAAGTCCCTATGTTTTTTATTTCAATCCCTTAGGGCAGCAATAACGGCCTCTGTCTTCATTCTTGTGCTGGAGGTTGTTGTCCGGCTGGCTAAGTGTGTAGCAGTTGAAACTGCCACTTAAATCTGTTGGGTTTCACTATTACGTCATTATGAAATAGAAGACTGTAAGCCTCTAAACCAAAAATACCGAAAGGGCATAAAATTGAGTTGTTGAAATGACTGGTCGCTAACAGATGCACCATGGAGAAAAAATACTAGATACTACTACGTTTTGGCGTTGCCCCTGATACAAAACATAGTAGAATAAAAAACACTTTTTGGTCAACACCTATGGTGGAAGCAACTCTTTTAATATATACCCCGTAACAGAACTCAAGGGTCAACACGCAATGTATGGAAGCAAGGATACTCAGACCAAAGTTATACATGGATCAGGGTAATGAAGCCCTTTACAAATGAATTGGTCGCTGTGATTCTCAAGATTCCAACCATGAATTAGGAAGAGATCACAATTTTGTTTAATTCGTTCTGACAAGTCATGGATTGGTAAATATGCCAAAATCTAAATAACGTGAGTAACTCTTAGTAGAGCTTTCGTGATCAGAATTTACCTCTCTTTGACATCCTTGTATCTTATTGCTACCCCTGACACCAGATATTTCGATCCTTGAGGGCTAAATAGTGTTAGCTGAACTTTATCTGCTAAAGTGAAGAAAATGTTTTTTACTCTCCTGAAAATAATGCATGACATCATTCGACAATGCGTCTAGTCAACTGCAATGAACACCATGTTTTCTGTGAACATCTATACTGCATGTTATCCTCATTTGAAAATCATGCTGCTTAACACATTAACTGGAGCCGCGGTAGCATAGTGGTTAGTGCACTGGCTTCCTAGCGCAGTGGTCTATGGTTCGATCCCCAGATGAGGCGGAAAATTTTTAGGCCACAAACGGCTCCTGGGTCGACCCAGCCCCAAATGGGTACCAGAGCTACTCTGGGAAGGTTAAGGCGGCCGGCGTGATGCCGACCACATCACCCCTCGTGTGCCGACGGTCAAGATAATATGGGCCTAACACCATATTCCCAATATGCCTCAATGGGCGTGTAACTGGTTCCTTTACCTACCTTTTAACACATTAACTACCGAATTGAAAAACACACTGTGGCCGAATTAAATTTTTCCCCATTTTCATCCTGTAGGTGTTTGCACAAAGTAAGTTGTAGTTTTCATAATTGCTTACATATTTTTATGAATTACATGTCATTTTAAAGATAAATGAATGTACTATTACAATAAGCACCATTTGTAACTCTAATATTGGTTGTTGCTATTTAACGGCTGTTCGATGGCCGATGACTTGCAATATTTTCACAATTATAACTGCTTGCGCCCCATCTCTATCAAAATTACTATTTCAAACAATGTGCACACCGTTTTCACTCTTGTCCTTGTCGATAGATCTATCAGTCAGTTGTTGAAACAAGTTTCTATCCTATTCAGCCGTTAGACGAGATGTACACATTTTTTGTGGTCCTAACACTTGTTGCCACGGTAAACAGTTTTACAGGATTTGGTAACTAAAACGCTGAAAAATATGAACATAATATCAATTTTCCAGTGTTCTACAACAACCATGCTTTGGGAATTTGTTTTCCGGTGGCAACTTAAAATCTCGAACCAGATCAGAAAGTGTTTCAGTACATTTTTCATTCGTTTTATTACTAAAATTAGATTGACGCTCTGAGCTGCTCATGGTCCAAATGATAGGATTTCAAAAGCCGGTCCCACCAGCTTGCGATAGTTAATGTGTTAAAGAAGTAAGAACCAAAGAAAAGAAGAAAGAAAAACAAAATAAAATAAAGACCCGAACAAGAGTGTTCCTGTTTGTGTCAAGTTACCTTGAACATTGAACTTGTTTCGTTGATGACTTTTTCTGTTGAAATTCAACGTTATGAAGTTGTCTCTGCAACACAAATATTAATGCATCCCTTATTGAATATTACTGGGATGCCATCGATGTTTTGAGTATAGACTCGCTTATTAAATTATCCAGATAACTAAACGAGACACTAACAACACGTTAATGTACATATTCCACTTATACACCCGGCCCCAGGGTCATGTGTATAACTGCCCTGATAACAAAGACGAGTTCACCCTTGTCTTAGCATCCGTCGTATATGCGGCGTCTGCTGAACCTCCTTTTACAACTGGTTAAAGCTCTTCTTCTCTAGCATAGCTACCAGGTTCCAGGACTGAACCTGGCAGCATCACTGTTCAGTCTGTCCAGCTGTAAATTTATACCTGACTCCTCTCTTAAGTTAGGGAAGGCAAAAACAGTGAGGAAGTGAATTGGTCACCTGACCTCATTAAAAAAGCTGGACCTAGTGTGGTGTGGTATCTAACAATTCACTCCCCTATGGCAGTTTCTGCTATGTGACTAACTTTACCTTGTTTGTGTTAAATGTTCATCACTGAATACAAAAATTATTTTGTTTATACAAATAGCTTCTAGCATTCTGTATTTCTTGTAGGTGTCAAGAGACTGAAAACTATATTCCTGACTGAAGTTTGCCATTTATTCCCAAATTGATAAGATTATTCTGGAAATTCATTCTGTGTCTCTTGTCTTTGGCTAAAGGCTTTGTAATCCTATTTCGTGGTTGTTGTGTAAAATCTATCTTCATGCTGGGCTTATACTAGCTTCAAAAGAAACACTTTAGTCAGAACTTTTCAGTTGTTCTGAGTCATATTAGCTTTATAAGACCTCCATGTCTTACCATGTCTAATTCAGGTCTCTTTTACTTTAGGTGACACCCTCATCACAACTTGTCTAATTCAGAAATCCTCTACTTTATGTGACACCCATGTCATACCATGTCTAATTTAGAAATCCTCTACTTTATGTGACACCCATGTCTAATTCAGACATTTTCTACTTTATGTGACACTAATGTCATACCATATCTAATTCAGAAATCCTCTACTTTATGTGACATCCATGTCATACCATGTCTAAGTCAGAAATCCTCTACTTTATGTGACACCAATGTCATACCTTCTCTAATTCAGAAATCCTCTACTTTATGTGACACCCACATTATACCATATCTAGTTCAGAAATCCTCTACTTTATGTGACACCCACATCATACCTTCTCTCATTCAGAAATCCTCTACTTTATGTGACACCCACATCATACCTTCTCTAATTCAGAAATCTTCTACTTTATGTGACACCCACATCATACCTTCTCTAATTCAGAAATCCCCTACTTTATGTGACACCCACATAATACCATCTCTAATTCAGAAATCGTCTACTTTATGTGACACTAATGTCATACCATATCTAATTCAGAAATCCTCTACTTTATGTGACATCCATGTCATACCATGTCTAAGTCAGAAATCCTCTACTTTATGTGACACAATGTCATACCTTCTCTAATTCAGAAATCCTCTACTTTATGTGACACCCACATTATACCATATCTAATTCAGAAATCCTCTACTTTATGTGACACCCACATCATACCTTCTCTCATTCAGAAATCCTCTACTTTATGTGACACCCACATCATACCTTCTCTATTTCAGAAATCCTCTACTTTATGTGACACCCACATCATACCTTCTCTCATTCAGAAATCCTCTACTTTATGTGACACCCACATCATACCTTCTCTAATTCAGAAATCCTCTACTTTATGTTATTGCTGATTCCTGTGATGTGGGTCATTATTCTCCTGTTGTACTTGTCAAGGAACATAAGACCATCTTACCTGGGGCTCCCCTTGCAAATATTTTGTGGAAAAGGAATTCATGTTCTCTTGCAGTAATGGTTTCTATTGCAGTTTGTATGACATCAAGAGGTTGCAATGCCTGTTACATCATGAGGTTGCAATGCCTGTTACATCATGAGGTTGCAATGCCTGTTACATCATGAGGTTGCAATGCCTGTACATTACCTTGCATATGGTCCTTTAATATTATGACATGTCTGAGGAAGCAGTATTTAGCATCATGTCTTCATAGACTCCCATAAACCACATAGGACATGATGGAGTTAAATTTTGGGATATTAGTATCCTTATTGCATTAAAACTGTCAGTGCCCATAATGTGTTTTTTCCTTACAGAGCTCAGAAAGTATGGAAAAAAAGATCCCATTCCTAGATGAATTTATAAAACAGGAAATAGTAACAGACTTTGAAGTAAGCTCTTTTTCTTTAAATCATGCATGAACAATCAACATTTTTATATTGCTAAAGTGAACTGGGCTAACAAAATATTTAAAATGCATGTTATATTTACATAAGTTCTGTTTTTATTGTGTACAGTGTCTTCTAGTTTCTGAATTTTACTAGACTACAATTGACATTGAAGAATATACCTCACTTAACATTTCCATCCATGCCAGTTTTGGCAGGATTATCCTTGAAATGCTTTTTATGGTCAAGAAATGTACAGTATTAAAAGCCCCAAACAAACAAAAACAAGATTCAGTGAACAAATGCACAAAAAGCATATTGCAAAAATATATTTCATATTTATTGTCACAATTTATTCCACCTGTCGTCTTCTCATCACATTCCCACACAAGTCAATTGCTCCTTCTAATATGAGCTACAGGCTTTTCTCAAAAGGCTAGCCTCTCGCCAGACATCTCCTTGTTTGGTTTTTTTTTTTCCTATCCATGAAATCAGTAGTATTGTGTGAAAAATATTTCTGTGGCCACAATATTGTTTTGCTTGTTTATTCACTTTCCAAGACTTGCTTCCAGGTTGGGCAAGAACTCTCTTTTACTTCCAGTAACAAAGATGTATTACATGAAGTAATTTTTATTTTACGTAATGCTGATTTTGCATGGGTTTCTGTTCTTCACCTCTGAAAAACATCTTCTATCTATGAATGGCATACCCAGGTATTTGAATCACTTTTTCAAAAAACTTTCTAATTTTTTAGAATTTAAATGAAATGTATAACGAAGAAAAATGTGTCATTGACCAGACTGTAGCTGAGATAACCAGAAATGTGTGGGTGTTTTGGTGTAAGTAGGCATGCAGCAGCATAGTGATTGCAGAACAAGGCCAACCACAATTGTTTATACTCTAGAACTTGCTTAACAGAAGAAAAAAAAACTATTATGTAACCCCACATAGAATTTCTTGAAGGCAGATTTAAAAAACTATTTACTTACTTAGTCGTTCCCCTTCTACCGTGAGGTGTAGAGGTTTGGAAGAGAGAGCGCCAGACTATCCTATCGGCTGTCTTCCTCCTGGCCTGGTTCCATTCTAGTCCTCGGTCCTTCAAAGATTGTCTAATGTTGTCCTCCCAGCGGACTCTGGGTCGTCCTCGGGGTCTGGATCCTTGGCTCTTTGTTTCCCATGCTTGTCGTGGTATCCGATCTTCTCCCATTCTGCAGACATGGCCAAACCATCTTAATTGGGACTGTTCTACTTGGGTCTGCAGGGGGTAGGATTTAAGGCCTTGACGTATCATCTGGTTGCGTACCATGTCTCTTCTTGTTACTTCAACCACCTTCCTCAGATACCTCATTTCTGAGGTTTGGATCTGGCTTTTATGGGTTGTAGTCATTGCCCATGACTCGCATCCATATGTCAAGACTGGGACATAGGTGGAGCGGTATACAGCCATCTTTGTTTTCTTACCAACCTCTCTCTTGCTGAGGAATCCTCGATTTATGGCCTGAAAAAGTCTCCCAGCTGCTGCTTTTCGAGTGGCCAACTCTTTGATGCCTCCCTTTCGGTCTATAATAGCTCCGAGGTATTTAAAGTGGTTGACCTGCTCCAGGACCTGTTCTCCCAGCTTAATCTGATGTCTTCTTTCTTCTCATGATATCACCATGGATTTTGTTTTAGAGCTGCTTATGACCATCCCTCTCTTCTCCAGCTCTTCCTTCCAGACTTGCAGGTTGGATTGGAGATGTGCCTCTGATTTAGCAATGAGGGCAACATCATCAGCAAATGCCAGCTCCGAAATACAGACCTGTCTCATCTTCCAGTACCCCACTGAATACTTTCTTGTTCTCTCCTTACATGCCTTGATGACATCGTCCATAAGGAGTATGAAGAGGTAAGGTGATAGGATATCACCTTGTCTTACACCAGTGGTGGTCCTGAACTCTTCTGACTTATGGTTTGCTGTCCTCACATAATTTCTGCAAGACTTGTAGAAACTCTGTATAGCATGAATCAGAGGTGCTGGAATATTCTTCCTTGCCAAACAGTCCCAAAGTTTGCTCCAGGGGACCCTGTCAAACGCCTTTTCCAGATCTATGAAACAAAGATGGATCTCACTCTTATACTCAAGGGCCTTTTCACTCAGCTGTCTGAGTGTGAAGATTAGGTCTTGAGTACTTCGGTTTGCTCGGAATCCGCACTGGACCTCATCCAATTGTGGCTCAGCTAGGCGTCGGAGTCTCTGCTCTAGGATTCTAGAGTAGATTTTACCAGGGACACTGAGAAGGGATATGCCTCTATGGTTTCCATACTGTCGATTGTCACCCTTTTTGAAAATCAGTGTTATGATGGCAATCTCCCAATCCTTTGGTATGGTCTTGTTGCACCATGCTGCCTGTAGGACCCTTAAGAGTAATAGGTTGCCTGATGCTCCCATGTACTTAACCATTTCTGGTGTTATACCATCATGCCCTGCTGCTTTGCCCATCTTGATTTTCTCCAGTGCTGCCTTCAGTTCTTCCATCTTTATGTCATCTTCATCACCATTTGTTTCCTCTTCTGTGCTAGTGGTTATCATTTCTGATGCTTGACCTTGCTCACCATCAAGGAGTTCTGAGAAATATTCTTTCCATCTTTCCATTACTTCCTTCGGGGCAGTAAGCAATTTGCCTTGCTTGTCCTTTATAAATTTGAGAGGCCATTGTTTTTCCTTCCTCATGTTCTTTAGGGTCTTATAGAACAATTTCTGGTTTTCTTGTGCATCTTTTTCTAGCTTTTCTCCAAATTCTTCCCAGGACTTCTGTTTTGCTGCTAGCACTTTGTTCTTTGCTTCTGTTCTGAGTGTCACATATTCTCTATATTTTTCCATTTGTCCTGTTGTGTTTTTAGCTCCTAAGTATTGTTTCCATGCCATTTTCTTCTCTCTTATTTTCTCTTTGACTTCCTCTGTCCACCAAGGTGTCCTCTTTCTCTGGTTCCCAAGTCGGACTTCACCGCATGCTTCTGCAGCAGCTGTCTTTATGATATCCTTGAATTTAATCCAGAGGGTTTCCAAGTCATCAGGTCGTTCTTCTGTGTTGCTCACCGCTGCAGCAATAAGCCCCTGATATCTGGTCTTAATTTCTGGCTCTCTCAGCTTGTAGGTCCTAATGCTCATTTCTCCTGCTCGTTTACTTGGGTTTCTTGCGTGATGTTGGGCAGTTCCTAGGCTGAGCAACTCTTTCAGTTGTTCGTTTGATTGTTAGCAGGTAGTGATCACTTCCAATCTCTGGCCCCCTCCAGACTGTTGCATCTCGGACATATTTGAATGAGCTTCTCCGAACAATGGCATAGTTGATCACTGACTTCTCATTCTTGGTTGGTTCACATCTAGTGTATGCATGTATGCGCTTATGGGGGAACTTTGTGTTTGTAATGATCAGATTCTGCTCACTGCAGAATCTAAGGAGTCGCTTTCCATTGTCATTGAGAGTATCTTCTCCATATCTTCCGATAACTCCACCCCATCTAGTATGGTCATTTCCAACTCTGGCATTAAAATCTCTGAGCATGATAACTTCATCTAGGCAGTCATCATCTGTCCTTTGAAGCAGCTCGAAGAATTCCTCCTTGACCTCTGCTCTCTCATCCTCATTTGGACCATACACTATGACCAGGTTGACTATGGTTTCTCCTTCTTTTAGTTTTATTAAAAAACTACACATAATATTAAACTAAAGAAAAAAAGCATTCACTTTTTAAAGTAGAGAGCTAAATATATGCAATAATTTCAGGTCTGAATGAGACTGTATTAATGAAAGCTTTATAATGTATATCGTTCAGCATTCCTTCTACAAAAGTTAAAACAAAAACTAGAGATGTCAGGTGTGGAGGACAAGTACAGAGAGCTAGCAAAATAGGAGTTAACACATTACCGAATTGAAAAACACACTGTGGCCGAATTAAATTTTGTTCCCATTTTCATTCTGTAGGTGTATGAAGGATTTAATCTGTAGTTTTCTTAATTTTAAACAGATTTTTATGAATTGTATGTCATTTTGATGATAAATGAATGTACTATTGCCTAAAGCTGATAAAAGGAAAGTTTACTTAATATGGTAGATATTATTAGTAATGTAAAATGATTGACAGACAAAAATCAATTCAAATTTGTTTCCAAATTATCAACTTATGTTCAAATTTCTTGTTTCTATGGTAGGTAATACCTTTCTTTTGGTGATTATCATGTAGTATATCTAATAACAAGAAAAACAAGCCCAAGAACACACACACTGACTAATATTTACACTATTGGTAACTTACATTATCACACCTATGCCACTTCACAAAAAATGTCTGAAATTTTTTCCTAATTTTCTAATAGACAAAGTTGGAGGGACAGACAGCGATATCAAAATAAGAATACAAAAGGCAAGAGGAAATATATGGTTATCAAGAGAAATCGGATCCAACACGAAAATAAGAATCTTCAACTCAAATGTGAAGTCAGTCCTATTGTATGGCTCTGAGACATGGAGAACAACAAAGACAACAACCAAAAAGCTACAGACTTTCATAAATGGGTGCTTGCCCAGAATAGAGAGATTAAAATGGTATGATAAGGTTACCAATGTGGAACTGATGACAAGAACTAGACAAGTGCCAGTGGAACAAGAGATGAGAAGAAGAAGATGGTGATGGATAGGACACACACTGAGGAAACCTGTTGATAGCATTACAAGGCAGTCCTTGTTCTGGAACCCCCAGGGCAAGAGAGAATGAAGTAGACCAAGAAGCACATGGAGAAGAGAGCTGGAAACAGAGGTGAAAATGATGAGGAGAACGTGGAAAGAACTTGAGATGATGGCACGTGACAGGAGGACTTGGCATGTGTTTGTTGAAGGCCTATGCTCCTTTGGGAGTGGAGGGTTTTGATATGATATCCAATAACAAGAAAAACAAGCCCAAGAACACACACACTGACTAATATTTACACTATTGGTAACTTACGACTATTGGTAACTTACATTATCACACCTATGCCACTTCCCAAAAAATGTCTGAATTTTTTTCCTCATTTTCTCCCTGTAAGTGTTTGTAGAATTTAAGCTGCAGATTTATTAATTTTAAACAGATTTTCATTAATTATATGTCTTTTGATGATAAATGAATGTAAAGTTGCCTGAAGCTGAAAAATATATGTTTATTTAGAATGGTACATATTATCAATAGTATAAAATGATTGAAAGAAAGAAAAAGCATGCAACATTTTTTTTTAAATTATCAACTTACCTGCAACTTGCTTGTTCCTGAGGCAGCTAATGTTTTTTTCTTGGTGATTTTCATGTAGTGTATCCAATGAAAAGAAAAACAAGCCCAAGAACACACACAATAGCTAATAAATACACTATTAATGACTTACATTATCACACCTACACCACTTCCAAAAAATCTCAGAAATTTTGAATAAATAGCACCTTTGAGAAAACACAACATCTATAACTTACTTACAGTATGTCAATGTCTTTAGTAAGTTACAGCTGAAGGATCATGCATATGGTACAGCCAAAAACAGCTCTTTGGATGGAAATGGGGCTTTTCGGGGCAACCGATGCAATAAAAATTTATTTGGGCTCGTTTCGCAGGTGTTGAGCACACTATACAGTTCCTATCTTTGTTGATGTAATCCACAATGTGCTTTGCACCCTCAAATCTTTTAACTTTGTTTCCTAAAAATTTCCTGCCTTTCTTGTTGCTACTGGTGGCTACTAGATCAGGTGGAGTTATAGAGGCAGCCTTCTCAGTCAACTGATCAATCAGTTTGTCTTTGAAAATTTTCAATGACACTGACTTCTCATCAGCATGACTGAGGGTGTACAATATATGGGAATTTACCTGGGACACCTCTATAATCCAGTAAAAAAATTTTCTTCCACTATTTTCTAGTTTTTCTTTGGAAATTGCCATAGTAAGCTACCATTTGATCATTGTGGTCACATCCATTCATGCAAAAATTGTACCGGTGTACTGGTTTGGGTTTTTTGACTGAGTTGTGACTTGCACCATTGTTACGGTAGTTCTATTAAAGCCGTCTGCTATGGTTGGCAGTGTGCTATTTCTAGGGTCACAGCATTTAATATAATTTGAGGTTAAGAATTCGCGGTCTACTGAACGCTATGTATACGATCGAATTATGACGTGTTAGCGTTGTTAGGTCACACACCGTGTTAGCGTTGTTAGGTCACACACCGTGACTTAGATATGAGACCCTTTCTACGTTGACGTCAAGATGTAAAGACGCATCCTATACCCTTCCAGTGTTGTGCATGGTATTGCTGCACATATATATTTAATTCAAAGTATGGACACAGGGTCAGTCCATTGTTATTATGAAGAGATGAAATGATTAAGGTTAGTACGTAACTGAACTTAGGGAAGGATGAATTAACAGTCCATAATATTTTATATTGCCAGACACATAGACTCACTGTCGGCCGTTGGAATCCCCAACCGCGCGTACATATAGCTATGACGTTCTGCCTACAGTAATTTGTTTATTGGACAAAGACTGGTAGTTATATATATATCTATTCAATACATGATCAAGTTTAATATGTACTTTTTATGATCAACATGCGTGGATTGTTTTGATGTGTAAAACTGTAAATTAAATGTGTGGACTCAATGAAATGATTTATCAAGTCGATCGAATTGCAATGTTCAAGCGTTTTCACAATTTCTACCCCGCATTCGCTTGATTACTACCAAAGGCACGATTCAAATTACTGAATGAAAGAAATCATATAAGAACACAACTAAATGGCCAGAATTTATAATTGCTTTGCTGACATTATGTGGAACGTTGTTCAACAAGTAATGACCCACAACAACAGTAAAATCCTCCCGCAAGAACCATCTCAACTGATGTTTCAGTGGACCCAACAATACATGGTTTCTTTGCCTTTTTGTCTCACCAAGCAACACATATCTGAGATCCATCACCATTTTTGTACCACCTGGCTTCTCAGTGACTTAGTGAGAGGGTCTTCAGTTGAAGGGGAAAGTTTTTTCTGTTGATGTTTACTGTGCCAGTATAATGAATGCCCCTACTTAACAGATAGGTTATCAGTGTATCCACAGTGTAGTATCTGTCAGCAAACACATGGTGGCCCTTTCCAATTCCTTGCAGCAAGAAATCAAATACCTTCACCGCCTGACTTGTAGAGTCATTAGCAAGAATATATGATGTATTCTTCCCAAAGTATGTCAATACAGAGTAGACATATCCTGTGGCAGAATCACACAATCCAAAGGTCTTAATGTGATACTTGCTTGGCTTTGTTGCGTTGTACTGCTTGTGTTTCCAGCGTCCATTATACCCAATAACCATTTCATCAATGGCTAAATTCTGAAATGGATAAAATGCATCCTGGAACTTTGCAACGAGCAAATTTAAAAAAGGCTCTATTTTGTCCTTCCCTTCTGAATCAGCATCTCTAACATGCATTATTGTATGGTAAATTATTTCAAATCTAGATCTTGAAAACATATTGCCATACCAGGGTGTATAATTATGAGGTGTATGTGCCCAATAATCTTTTACCGATGCTTTTTACCTAAACCCATCGCAGTTGTTACTGCGAAAAATTTCAAAAGCTCATAGTCAGTGACAGGTTTCCAGGCAGCAGACGAAGATCTGTTTGAAGATGGGGGTTTTGAATTCTTTATGTCAGCATAGTCATTTAT
Source organism: Oreohelix idahoensis (assembly GCA_024509875.1). Classification (NCBI taxonomy): domain Eukaryota; kingdom Metazoa; phylum Mollusca; class Gastropoda; order Stylommatophora; family Oreohelicidae; genus Oreohelix; species Oreohelix idahoensis. The sequence continues at coordinate 251,053 of JAMPIV010007809.1, read as the reverse complement.
TACTTTGACCAAAGAATATAAAACATCTGGGGGAGCCGCGCTAGCGTAGTGGTTACAACACCGCTCTGGCGACCGGGTGATACAGGATCAAACCCGGGCGACGGCGTTTGAGGATTTTTCGTCGACCGGGATTTGGACTGGATTAACTCGAGACCTGGCGAGAACATTTGAAGGAGTGTCGTCTACCAGGGACTGGCGGCTCCTGAGCCGACCCAGCTGCAATGGGTACCTCCAAAATCGGCGAGTATTTGCCTGAATGGCGAGGGACACCTGTCTCTGTACAAGAAATAAAGGGATACTCACGTAAAATCAATGTCAGGTTAGACATAAATAATAACCTGAGATTTCGCCTCGAGTATTAGCGGGCGTACGAAAAAAAAAATAAAATAAAATAGAACATCTGGTGTCAGTAATGTAAGCCAGCAATCAAGCACAGAGGAAGTTGCATCAAGATTTGCTTGCAAACCTGGTTCATGAGTTGGAACAAAATAAAAACTATTCGTTGTTTCACCCTCAGTCACTTGCTCCCATTGTTCTCTATCTTTAGTTAGGCCTATAGTATTTCCTGCACTGTTGGTAACTCTAATCGAGGTTTTTGATCTTTTACGACCCACCGATGGCCCAGGACTTCTAATATCTTCGCTATCTTCATTGCTTGAATTGTCACTACTACTGTTATCACTGCCAGAAAAATCCTACTTGAATCAATGTCCACATTGTTTTCACTGTCCTCCTCGTCGCTAGATCTATCAATCAATTGCTGAAATAAGTTTCTAGCCTGTTCAGCAGTTAGACGAGGTGTGCATTTTTTGTGGCGCTATCATTCTTTGCCATAGTAATCAGTTTTGCGATTTGGTAACTAACCTGAAACGTATTAAAAATATGAATATAATATCAATTTTTAGAGGCACAAATTTACCCACGCTTTAGAATGTTGTCTTCCGGTGGTAAATTAAAATCTCGAACCAGATCGGAATGTGTTTCGTCATATATTTCATTCGTTATCTTACTAAACTTAGAAAGCCGATGGGGGCAGTCTGCCGTCCAAATGTGTTTCTTTTGTAAGCCGGTCTCAGCAGCTTGTGGTAGTTAATGTGTTATTGCAAGAGAGATAGTGAACAATGTATTCTCTACAGGTATTTTTTTTTGTCTAGGAGGGTGGTAAAAAGGTAAAGGAACCCGTTACACGCCCATTGAGGCATATTGGGAATATGGTGATAGGCCCATATTATCTTGACCGTCGGCACACGAGGGGTGATGTGGTCGGCATCACGCCGGCCGCCTTAACCTTCCCAGAGTAGCTCTGGTACCCATTTGGGGCTGGGTCGACCCAGGAGCCGTTTTGTGGCCTAAAAATTTTCCGCCTCATCTGGGGATCGAACCATAGACCACTGCGCTAGGAAGCCAGTGCACTAACCACTATGCTACCGTGGCTCCCTCTAGGAGGGTGGGGATGGTGTCAAAGATGTGAAACCATTTATAAATGAAACATTTTTTTCTAGACTTGAATGTAAGCAATATTTTGTTTGCAGGGAGTCACAATGAAGAGAGAAATAAAGGATGATGTGGAAGAAGGTAATGTTCATCAAGTTAGACGTGGGAGGTGGTGCACATCTGCTATTTGTACTATTGAGTAGACCTTATTCAGTAAACTGTGTAGTATTATACTTTTTTTTTTACACTAAAAATTTAATATATGCATAAGGATGTATTACTTATGAAAATATATATGTTTTATTGTGTTTATTTATTTGAGTTTTTAATCATCATATCATGAATATAGACAATAGTGACAGAAGAACTTATGGTTAGTGGAAATACATAAATATTAGAAGTAACACAATTTTTTAGATCAGTGAAACCAGTGACATGAACTTACATAAGTGCTTCTATTTATCTACTACATTTCTCACAAACTTTGTTATCTCACTAAGCTAAACAAAGAAAATGTGCTATCTTAACCTAATAGTTTTAGTATTTTAAATCTTAACTCCTGAAATCTAAAGATCATTTAAATCTGAAAATATTTTGAACACTAGATGTGAATAAAAGATACCACCGTACGATAGAAGATTCCTCTGTAATGTGCAGGTGCCTCTATGCAGTAAATGCTTACAAGCTTGATCTCACTTGCCATAAGAATGAAAACAGAAGATGTGGTCCAGCATAAGAAACACATGACCAGAGATACAGTTTGCACATAAGAATGGGCAGCTAAAGCAAGTATAAGTATAACCTGAGAAAAGCCACTGTGTAACAAGAAATTTAAAAACTGGAATATTGTTGTGACAACAGAAAAAAAAAATAGAAGGCAAAAAGTTTAGTTGACAACAAGTGCGCAAAGACAGTAAACAGTTTAACATCATGGCATGAAAATACTTCATCAACAGAAGTGATAAACAACACTATAGACTAAAGGTATTGGATTGACATGACTTCATATACCAACTGGCATTAAAAAAAAGGTAATCCCATAGCATCTGTTTGAGGGGGGGGGGGGGGGGGGGGGTGTGAAGAGTTAGAGACTTCACTATACTAGGTCCAGCATTGAGGAGTGGGATGACCAGTTCCTTTCCTCACTACCTTTTTCTTCCCTAACTCAAGAGCAAAATCAGCTATCCACTTACAGCTGGGTAGACTGGATCGTGATGATATCGTGAATCGAACCTGGCATCTTTGCCACAAGAGACACATGCTTTAGCCACTCTGTGAATCGGATACTTACCAACTGGCATAATACTTATGAAAGAGGGAGAATCTGTTATGAAATTATATAACCCATCCAGGATAATTAAAAGCTTTACCAATAATCACATTAATGCTTACAAGTTTGTTAGAAAACATATTGCTGTATGAAGCATGAGGACATTATCAAAATGCTAGAAAGTACAAACATAAATGGTACAGATCTGAGAGCAATAAAGAACATGCACTGGCAACAAACAGCATTTTCAAGAAGTAGCAGCAAAATAGAAATGTTTCAACAGATAAAATGAAATGTTAGACAGGGATGTGCGCTATCACCTGATCTATTCAATTTGTACAGCGAAAACATAATGAGATCTGTACAGGACGTGAGGAATATCAGTTAGTGGGCATAATATAAACACCTTGAGATACACTGATGATACAGTCTTCCTAGCAAAAAGTGAAAAGAAATTGCAGGAAATGATTAATAACAGTCGTAACAGAAGCTGAAAACAAAGAGCTTTAATAACAAAGAGACAGAAGTTTGGTTTGGTTTTTAAGGACTTTCTTCATTGACAATCTTCACTGCACACAGATGACGCCATCAGAGCTCCGATCTCCTCCCTTAGATCACACAAGGAGGATCTCAGCACAGTGCATGAACTTCATAGCACCTGCAAGAATCCCATTGTGTGTAAATAGGAATCACACATTCTATAACTATTTTTGTGGAAGTAGGTTTTCTAATTTTGAAATTTTGCCAGCGCAGCGGCCTGATAGGCCTACTCTTTACGATTTCCAACTGCTGTGGGATTTTAAGCGTGAGCAACATGCACACGGGACCTCCTATGTTTTCACTCTTATCCAGGAAGGCTAGGCATCCAAAGTACGTCATCTATTCATTATTGGTTATTCAGAATGCACTAACAAAGTAAAGGAACAGTTTTAAAACAACTCAGTAGACACAGATGGACAATACATCCCAGAGCTGAATAAAAGATTAGCTCAAGCAAAAGCAGTATTAACTACCATGAGCCGGTGGGACCAGCTTTTGAAATCCTATCATTTGGACCACGAGCAGCTCAGAGCGTCAATCTATTTTTAGTAATAAAACGAATGAAAAATGTACTGAAACACTTTCTGACCTGGTTCGAGATTTTAAATTGCTACTGGAAAATTGATATTATGTTCATATTTACAGCATTTTCGGTTAGTTACCAAATCGTGTAAAACTGTTTACCATGGCAACAAGTGATAGAACCAAAAAAAATTCTTGTACATCTCGTCTAACGGCTGAATAGTCTAGAAACTTGTTTCAACATTTGACTGAAATAGTGATCTTGATAGAGATGGGGCGCAGGCAGTTATAATTGTCAAAATATTGCAAGTCCTTGGCCATTGGAGGGCCATTAAATAGCAACAACCTCTATCAGAGTTACAAATGGTACTTATTGTAATAGAACATTCATTTATCTTTAAAATGATGTGTAATTCATAAAAATCTGTAAACAATTACGAAAACTACAGCTTACTTTGTGCAAACACCTGTAGTATGAAAATGGGAAAAAAATTCTGTTCCGCCAAAGTGTGTTTTTTAATTCATAAAATAATGTGTTAAAATTAAAAAATATTGTATGGAACAATTCTTTGTCAATGGCAGTAAGAAGGAAGGTTCTTCACCTAAGGTCTTAAATTTGGACTTATGACCTAATGTAACTGATGGACCTTTGTCTAGGTTGAATGTTGGTGCATCTCACCAAAACGAGACCATGAAAACAAAACAAAAAAGGAGTATTCAACCGTGTTACAAAAACGAATCCTTATATGGAAGTAAGTCAGAGATAATTGGTAAACAATTATGGAAAGTAATAGAAGCTACAGAGATGTGGTTCATAGAAGAATATTAAAAATACCATGGACAGTTAAATAAAGTAATAAGGATGTCCTGAAATGGGCCAGATCACAACAAAAACTTATTACTCACATTAGAAGGAAGCAGTCTGCTGTCTCCAGGCATGATGTGAACAGAAGAAAGCTGGAATATACATTATGACAATATAAAGGTTGACAGAAAAACAGAGAAGAAGATAATGGACAGTTTGACATGATTTCATGGAAATAAGTCAACGATGGATTTGATAAACAGGACTGGAGACAGGAAGTTGTGGAGAGGTCATGATCACCCATACCACCAGGCATTGTACTTAAAAGAGAGGAAGATACTGTTGTATAATTATAGTTTGTTGTAGAAAACAAATTACACAAGAAAGTTGTATTATCCTTACAGTTGTTAAATACATTTTCAGGGCAATTTAGACAATGGTGAAAATCTTTAATATAACAATACTGTTTTTCTCTACACTGGCTTGGACATGTCCACCAGGCCAAAAAAAAAAAAAAATAACTGAGGTCTATCCCCTCAGGGGCACATTCCCATAATCAGCTATGACTGAATGGGGCTGCTATTAAGTTATAAGTATGAGGAGACTATTTCAGGACAAATGAAAAAAGCAACTGCTCCCAAATCCATACAATTGAACTATTTAATTTACTCTATTTACAATAACTGGAAAGAAGAATTGATACCATCAGGTATTAGCAGATCTTCTTCTCATCACTTTTTGTTCTGTTGATGATTGTTTGCTTTGTAATGTAAGTTCTACATTGGTGATCATATAGGGTAAATCCTCTCAAATCTTTTGGCTGAATACCATCACCAACCAAGAACTGCTTACTCGGAGCAATCAAGAGGACATGCACACCATCATAGCTGACAGACGCTGGAGTTGGGTTGGCGACATCTTCAGAATAGACACTAATGCCATCATAAGAACAGCTATGCTATGGACACCTGAAGGAAAGCAAATGAGAGGCTGACCAAAAACAACTTGGTAGAGAACTCTTTAGGCAGAGGTGCAAAGAATGAACCAGAGCTAGGGCAGTGTGCAAAGGATGGCCACCTACAGAGAAACGTGGAAGCGGTTTGTTGCTGCCCTACAAGACATCACCAGATGTGATGGCCCCTGACTGCTTTGACAGTCAATGGCTAAGGATAAAAAAAAAGAAATCATGTAATACCATTTAAATCCTTCTGTTCTATGCAAACAGCCATTTATGACAGTCTACATCTTTCTGTTTGTTGTTCACCATGCTTCAAAGCCATACAGTAGCACTTGTCTTTTTTTATTCTCCTTTTGATATTGTTCTATTCCTCCAACTTTTCCCCTGTTGCTGCCAAGATGTATCTATGACTGCTCTATTGCTGCCAAGATGTATCTATGACTGCTCTATCGCTGCCAAGATGTATCTATGACTGCTCTATTGCTGCCAAGATGTATCTATGACTGCTCTATTGCTGCCAAGATGTATCAATGACTGCTCTATTGCTGCCAAGATGTATCTATGACTGCTCTATTGCTGCCAAGATGTATCTAATACTGCCCTATTGCTGCCAAGATGTATCTATGACTGCTCTATTGCTGCCAAGATGTATCTGTGACTGCTCTGTTGCTGCCAAGATGTATCTGTGACTGCTCTATTGCTGCCGAGATGTATCTATGACTGCTCTATTGCTGCCAAGATGTATCTGTGACTGCTCTGTTGCTGCCAAGATGTATCTATGACTGCTCTATTGCTGCCAAGATGTATCTATGACTGCTCTTTTGCTGCCAAGATGTATCTGTGACTGCTTTATTGCTGCCAAGATGTATCTATGACTCGTTTATTGCTGCCAAGATGTATCAGTGACTGCTCTATTGCTGTCAAGATGTATCTATGACTGCTCTATTGCTGCCTAGATGTATCTATGACTGCTCTATTACTGCCAAGATGTATCTATGACTGCTCTATTGCTGCCAAGATGTATCTGTGACTACATCTAATAATGTGTCTCCAGGAATGTATGCAGCTTGGCTATTGTTTATTCTCATCATAATATTTGTCTCTAGCTTTCTCAGGGCTGCATCATGAACCTTGTTAATAGAGGATCTTTTTCTATCTTGGTTGGCTGAGTTCAGTTATCTAAAGTACTTTCTTTGAATGACTTCCTCATCATATTTGTTGAGATTTTTTTTTTTTAAACATTACAAAAATGGATGAACTTTATGTCTGTTGTAACAGTGCAGTTTACAGGACTGAAGTCTTGAAAAATCTAGGAAAACATTATGATGTATCATCAGCTGAACTGATGGTTTATTTTCATGCAGCATAGGTATAGTAATGTATCATTAACCATAATGTTAATGTGTTACTATCTAGGTTGTGAGGAATTCAAGCCGGAGTCTAATAGAAGTTTTCATGGATATCACATCTCTGTTAACAATGTTGAGGTAACAATCTGTATGTAAACAGTTTTTGGATAATTTTTCTTACTAGGTTATTATTTTAATAATGTATGCATTTTTTTTAAATTGTGAAACTCAGTATATATCCTACTGGACAAAAGTTAAGGGCCGCCATTCAGTTTAGACAGGGTTTATATAATTCTTCCTGGGCAGGGTCAATTTTCCAAATGTCCGGTAGCTTGAAATCTCTCAAGAAGTCTGAATGGTAGAATGGGACACTGCTAAACGTCTTGCAACATGACAAACAGATTGACCATCCTGAATCCATGCCATGGCTCGACCACTTGTCATACTGATTTATTGCATACCAACGGTAAACACTCTTTACCGATGATCATTTTCCACGTACATTCAAATTCAACTCACTTTTGAACTAGTGGGGCGTGTTGCAAAAACCATGAGTTTTTGCAGCAACAATGGCAATTTTCACGTGCAGGTTAAAGTGACCCAGTTTTTGGACATTTAAAAAAAAATTAACCTAGTGCACACAGACATGTATACACATTTCTCTGAGCTCAGTTTTAATGACATTTTCACTTGTCTTTACAGTTTGCCAATCAGTTATATAAACCTTGTCTAAACTGAATGGCGGCCCTTAACTTTTGTCCAGTAGTATACATAAGTATACACTGCCCATCATTGTGGAAGTTACTTACAATCTATGGTTTTCCAACAAAATATGTGAATATAATCAAAGCGCTATATGACAATGCAAGATGTTGTGTTAGAACAAATAAAGGGAATACAGAATGGTTTACAGTAGAAACAGGGGTGAAACAAGGCTGTATTATGTCACCACTACTTTTTGGAATAGCTATTGATTGGGTTATGAAAAACTATACCCACAACGAACAATTAGGTATAAAATGGACAGATGAAAAGTCCCTGGAAGACCTTGATTTTGCAGATGATTTAGCATTCTTAAGTCCAACACCCAGACAGGCCCAAGAAGCAGTAAATAATCTGTGTCATCTCTCGGTTAAAATAGGTCTCCAAGTAAATGCCTCTAAAACTAAAGTTATGAACTTTTCTAACGAGACCTTCGATATCATCCTGAACGGGGAAAAACTACAGAAAGTTGAAAGTTTCAATTATTTAGGCAGTAAAATGACTCAGGATGACACAACAAGAGAAATTCATACTAGAATTGCTTTGACAGCTAGCGCCTTCAATAGATTATCTAACATTTGGAAATTACGATCACTGAATATACATATCAAGCTTCGTCTGTTTAATTCGAATGTTATCTCAGTGTTAACATACGGCTGTGAAAGTTGGAAAATAACAAAATCATTGGAGAACAAGCTGAATACATTCGAGAACAAATGTCTTAGAAAACTCATGAACATCAGTTGGAAAGAATTCAAGACTAATCGACAAATAAGAGAAGACTCTAAGCAGAAATATGTCTCCGACTATATAAGGAAAAGACGATGGTCATATATCGGTCATGTCCTACGAATGCAAAACAACAGAATACCACTACAGGTGCTCACTTGGGTTCCTGAGGGTAAGAGGAAAAAAGGAAGACCAAAAGAAACACTTATAAGAACAATAATAAGAGAAGGAAGAATGTTGGGCCTAAATAATGTGCAAGAGCTAAGAGGAGTGGCGTCACAACGAACAACCTGGAGAGCACTGGTTTCTGCCTTATGCGCCGTGTTTGGTGCTTAAAGAATTTATTATTATACATAAGTACATTATACTACATAACAGTGAAATAGAACATACTTAATATAGGAAAACAGTCAGCACATCTGGAAAGACTATGACCATAATTCTACTATAAATGAATGTGAAATGTGCAGTTATTTTGAAACGACATCGTTTGGTGTTTTAAAAACATACAGCTGCTCTAGATTTATAAGTTTATAAACTAATAAAAAGGTATTGAAAATGCTATAGATTTATAGTGGGATGGGAAAAGTTGTTATTTTTTTTATTCGGGGATTATGATTTTTTTAATGAAAATGTATGGTTTTGCCCGGAGCTCAAGAAAAATATCCATGTCTATGATGTCTCCAGCAGAACAAGGAAATCAAGACATCCAGAGAGCATACAATCTGCAAACCAAGAAGTTTGGACATATTGATAAGAGATTACAATAGATATATTAAATATGAGACAGGGAATAAAAAGCAAGTGGCACATTACCATAATTGTTTACACAAACCAATGTTGAACAGGTTGCCAAGACAATGGATGCCAAGATACTTCCCAGACCTAAGGGTCTTTTATGTTTGGACATGCGCCCTAATATAACCGAATAAGTTGAACAGGACGTGCCTCGCCAAAACGAGGCAAAAGTTTTACATTAAAAAAAAAAAAAGATGGTTGATGGTTTCTAATTCTGTTGACACACTGTACTCCAACAGCAGTAAAAAGAACTTCAAAGTTTTATTTACATAAAGTAGAATCCGCTTCTCTCTTCTGCGAATTTATCTCATAGATTTATACATTCAATTTGATATAATTCCCATTCGTACATTTTCTCAGTTCAGCTAACATCCGAAAATCATATTCTTGTACATATCTGTCACTGATCTGCTCTCATCTAATTTCTCCACTGCTATGTCACCTGGGTGATCTTCTAAGAAAGTTAGTTTATCTTTATAACTTTTCACTTAGTGACCTTCTGGTGTATCTTGCTAGAAGACTGGCCTACAACTGCCAGGGATGTTGATTTTCTACCAGTTTACCTGATCACTACGTCTGTCTCTGTTTTATCTAACAAAAAAATATATCTTCAATATAAACTGCAATCATACCTGCTGTCTTGAAAAACACAAAACCTTGACAACTTGATAACATAACTCTTGTTATGGCGTGTCTAACCACAGTAGACAACCACATCAAAATGGCTTGTTTTCCAGAGACATGAATATCAAGAACCTCGCTCACTAATGAACTTCCAAACTACCATCTCTCTAGCACACACTTGCTAACTTACGCTCAGCGTGTTCAAAATCAGACTGACTAAATCCCCATTCTAACATTTTCCGTTCACTCCAAAAATGTGTTCATCCTACCACAACTTTCTTGTGTGTATTTCTTTCTTGCTCACCCACTGTGATGATGTACATTGATACACCGATAGAATTATTAATTGTAAGTATAAAAATAAGGTAGAAATGAAAATAGTGGAGTTATGAAGTTTCGTCTTCACCCACGCCGCAAGTGCGTTGATTTTAGCAGACACTATTGTGAAAAAGATGGTACCATCGTTTTCTAGTGTCCTTGAAAAACTATTTATAATATGACACGAAAAGCCTACTCGTTCAGACGGAGTGAAAGAGGAGAGAGACAGAAAAATGATACCGTCTGCACGCGTGGTTGAATATAAAACCTAGCGAAAACGCGATAGTATCGTTAGCCGTTTGAAAATACGACACAAATTCAAAATATGTTCGGCAATTGGGTCATGCAGACAACCTTAGCTCTTATAAAACTGACGTATTTCTGACATAATACGGTAGACTGTCGTTTTTAGTTTGAAAATAGCGGTAGAAAGAATGGAACAGGTGGTAGTTTATAGATTTCAATATTATTGAAGACTAACATGGAAAAAATTATGGAATTTTGAACCATTATACATAGGCTCATAAAACTTACATATTTGGGTGCCATAGTGTCTCCTGACAAAAAATATGTTTTCATTTACCCTATAGTCCAATTAACAGCCAAGATATGGTCATAATACTAGATAGTTACAGACACATTGACTAACACACTAGTGTTCTGACATTCGCTATCGGTAACGTAATTTTGCACGAGTTGTTGAAAAGAGGCATGAGAGGGTAGGGCAAAGTCCAAAAGAGGGGAACGTTAGGACTGAGGTAATATGATTTGGAGCGGAGTTTGAAAGGGGGAAAGATATTATGGGATGGCTCAAACTGAATATACTTTTTTGTAGAGTTAGGCCAAAACCAAGTCTATTTTTGACGAATGCCAAGTTCGGACGGACAGACCAACAGAAGTACACTAACATTGGACCGAAATTGGACCTTAGATTTAAAAATTTGAATTGACAAACTTAGTAGTTAGATCTCATTGGTCGAAACAGTTTAGATTACTGGGAAAGTTGAAGGCTCGGTGCCATTTTCACGAAGACTGTTCATAGAAGCAGGACGCTTGAGAGCTGAGAAGTGTGTCGTGCCTGGAATATAGATATAATTAATAAAAAGTATAAGGGCGCCATAGTCCAGCAAGCAGTACATCTGAGGTTGTGCAAATTCAACGTTCCTGTGTGTGTATTCTTTGAATTGTGGTAAGACCGAAATTATTAACATTATTTATACTATTAATTATGTTGTTTGATTTGGTTAATGAAGAAAACATTACGACTGTGAGTAAAGAAGTCACTAGTAGACTTATACAAGCCTATTTGTTGCTCCACCATGTTATCAAGCTACCAGAAAGGTAGTAGTAAAATATTTATAGGTTGTCACCAGGAATCACATCACCTATCACATTGTATGGAAAAAGATCATTGAGAATAGCAAGGGCGTTGCAGACATTAGGGAGAGGAATATGAAAACTTGTACAAAGTGTTACCTCATTTATGGAGATGTGCTGAGTTGGTCAGAGAGATCTGATCCAGGTCTTTTAGATTAAATATTGTATTGTTTGTAAACTTGATGGATTAGGTATTATGCCGACAGAACATAATTTTCATGTTACAGGGTTTTTGTCTGGCACTAGTCAGGTGCCAGATGCCTGTGTGAAAAAGTTACTCCAGCAGAGATAGAGGTACTCGCGGCCTACCCTATTTCTTTTGGGACAAGATCAACAGTGGCTGTTGGCAGATCATACATCTATGTTCAATCCTCCAATGCCAGTTAAGTAAACAAGCCCTGGCACGAGGAGAATTTATCAACTTTTCCACTTCATAAAACCTGAAAGGAAAATATAAATAAAGACTATCTGTCAAGAAGTAAAGTGTATCCAGAGAAAAGAAACATTGTGACAAAGACTGGGTGTGATGTTAATACCCCATCCAGCCAGCTCATAACACTTTAGAAATAGCTAGAAATTTTACAATACCATAAAAACTACACTATATATGATTAAGGACAAATTGTCCTCTTTTAGTTAATTAAGTATGCCTATTATTTATGTATATATTTAAATTGATCTCATGTGATTTGACAGTCCTAACCAAAAGAATCTTAGGTATAGGACTAATAAAGTTATAAAAAAAATTGTATATTACTAACTTTTAACAACCGGTGTTGGTTGATTTGATTACATAGATTAATATTGGTGTTTGTGTAATTAATCACCATCACACCACACTTGCATTACCCTAGACATTAAATGTAGCTATCATACATACTAGTCAAGAATAGGTCTGATTGAGGTCATAAGGTGGTAGCAGAAAGGTGTCCTGATAACTCAACCCAAACTTTGTTATAATCAGGGACCTTCACAGCTGACCTCATTCAGTACAATAGTAATACAGAACAACAACATTGCATAACATCAAAAACCACCACACCCACCAAAACTTACAAGGGACAAAATTCCAAGTTATCTCCCTTTGATGATTAGACACAAAACCATACACTTCTCTTCAATTCTTATTACAAAAACTTTACATGCAAATTTGTCCCACCACAATTTTGGACTCACTTAATATGCTTAACTCTAACAATAACTACTACATCTTCCAAGTGGAAACCACAGAGTTTCCTCCCTTGGCTCAAAGCACTCCTCCATACATATCACTTCCCTTCAACAAAGACGAACAGTCCCCTAACAACTCCACTCATTCTCTCCAAACCATCCATCTACACTCACCCACTTTTCCAAAACCAAACCACCGTTCACACCCCTTTAGAACATCTGTGGGATGAGCTTGGACACAGAGTCTACAGGCAAGGTTCTCCAGCTAATCTGCAACAGCTCGAAGCTGCTCTTACACGTGAATGGGACTTGATTCCCTGGAATTTCCTTCAGAGACTAGTGCGTTCCATGCGGAGCTGCTGCCAAGCTTGTTTGTAAGCTCACGGTGGACATACGAGATACTGAGGATAGTGTGAATGAATTTTTTTATTGGTTGCATTTTTGGTTTCCTTCCTTGCCTGCACAGAATGCAATGAATTTCATAACAATCAAATGTACAAATTAATGACCAGCATGGATTCATAGGAAAATGAATAAAGATTCCAAATATGTAAATTTGTAAACACTTATATTTACATTTTACACTCTGTTCCTGGATTATACACATGGTGCATGCAAATTACAGCTTATGCCAATCCTGACTCACAGACTTTTTGCTCAGATGACTAAAAGAGACTTGAATTGGCATCTTACACGCGTCTGGGGTGTCGTTAATTTAATAAGTTCCCTCTCTGACTTTATGTGGTCCTTCAGTTTCCTCAGTCCCGGTTTCCTTATTTCAAATATTAGAGATTTCCTGGGCTATATTGTAAGTCCTGATAAATACTCCAATAAAAGATGTCCGGTATTTTAAGAAGAAATTCTGAATTCTAATTCTTCACTGTAGCAGTCTGGTGTTTTGGCGAGCGATTTCTCAAGTGAAGTAGCTTGAGAAAATGGTCAGATTATATTCCCTGCCTTCCCACGCCTTCATTTGTCATGGAGTTAAATAGGTGCTCCATTCATATTCAAACAGGTCGGGTTATGGTGTAATTTAAAAATTTTCTGACATTGGATAATTTTGAACGTACGGCAGAGGTCAACTTTCCCATATATGGTAATAAGATGTCTGATGCCCTTGTGTACAAACTTACAGACAGATCGGTAAACTCATACACCAGTGTGTTCAAAATGTAACTATCATTACTTTATCAGAAAGTACTCTTGTCATAACAAGAACAGGAAACGCTTATGCCATAAGTTTTCGCTGGTACACGAGATCTTGTGCTAATCTTAGCCTAGCTGTTCCGCTCCCTCGCGACTGTGAGTAATTATCTCAGCAAATCTGGGTATCGTCAAGCAAATGTGATTATTATCACCTACAGGAAGTGTCAAGCAATTCGACAATACTCAAATTTCTGCTACTTAGCAGAAAAATAACAAAGAAAGAAAAGTGCGACAATTGAGAGGAAATAATAAAAATCAGTACCACAAATGTACCGATACTGCCGGAGAGAAACAAAGATTGATTTGGGCCGCCACGTTTTGTCACAATCTGCAATAGTTAACAACTCCCTTGTGGTTGACCTATGTTAATATTATAATCTCAACAGAAATATCGGATACTCGGTACTTGTTGTAACCTTTTTTAACTAATTTAAATCGTTTTTTTTTTTAAAATTATATATTTATTTGTTAAATAATGTGATCATCGTGATCTCAACCCATAACCCGTCATGGGTCGTAGGGGTGCCATGGTGGGAGGATCAGCAGACAGGGTCCTCCACTGCTCTCTATCCTCAGCAATGCGTACAAGTGTGGAGAAACTGTGCCCTGCCCATTCTTTGATGTTATCAGCCCAAGGATTTTCTTTGCCTTCCTCTTCTCCGTTTACCTTCGACTGTTCTCTACCTCATGACAAACACGGGCAAAAATCCATTCCCACACTTTTTTTTCCCCAGCTTTTTGGCATCAGTATATATAATAGATTATACCAGAGTTGCGTGCTTTCTGTGCTTCTCTATGGTGCGGAATGCTGGAGAGTCACAGAGAAGGAAATGTCAAAATTGTCCTCTTTTCACACAACATGCCTGGGGAAAATTCACAGAATCTTTTGGCCGAATACCATCGCCAACCAAGATCTGCTTACTCGTAGCAAGCAAGAGGACATGCACACCATCATAGCTGGCAGACGCTGGAGCTGGGTTGGTCATGTCCTCAGAAGAGACCCTGATGCCATCACAAGAACAGCTATGCTTTGGACCCCTGAAGGAAAGCGAAAGAGAGGCCGACCAAAAACAACTTGGCGGAGGACTGTGGAGGCTGAGATGCAAAGAATGAACCAGAGTTGGGGCACTGTACGAAGGATGGCTACCGACCGTGCAAAGTGGAATCAATTTGTTGTTGCCCTACAAGACGCCACTAGGCGTGATGGCCACTGACTGCTTTGACGGTCGGTGGTTAAGGATCGAAGAAGAAGAAGATATATAATAGTCTTCTTCTCTTCTTTGATCCTTAGCCGCCGACCGTCAAAGCAGTCAGTGGCCATCACGCCTAGTGGCGTCTTGTAGGGCAACAACAAATTGATTCCACCCTGCTCGGTCGGTGGCCATCCTTCGTACAGTGCCCCAACTCTAGTTCATTCCCCGCATCCCAGCCTCCACAGTCCTCCGCCAGGTTGTTTTTGGTTGGCCTCTCTTTCGCCTTCTCCCCCCAGGGGTCCAAAGCATAGCTGTTCCCGTGATGGCATCGGGGTCTCTTCTGAGGACATGGCCAACCCAGCAAGCAACAAGCAAGAGGACATGCACACCATATATAATAGTGGTGAGTTTTTAATGTGCTTCAGTATATATTCCTGCCTGTGTGCAGAGCGAGGTGATTTTCTCCATACCTATTCACTTCATCAGTGGTCAGATCTATGGCAGTGTCGGGGGGGAAAAGTTTGAAAAAAATCAATGGCCATATATTATGTTCTGGCACCATGAACTTTGTGCAGCCCACAGCTTCCAACATTAGTTCTATGCCATAGTTCTAGTTCAGTAGCATTAATTTTGTCATGAAAAGCCCAGTTTACATTAGGCCCATCCATGGACAGTTGGAGCAAATGTCCTAAATTTAACAATGAGCATGCTATTCTTCGACACAATGTGACACCTTCAAAACCACAAGTCACAACAACACGACTTACTGAGCACCACTATATTGATAAATATGAAAGGACAAGGTACAAACTAGACTGTATAGTGTGTAAGGCTGCAGGGAACAGAAGCAAGACTTGCATGTACTGCCCAGATTGCAATGTACCTCTATGCCTGATACCCTGCTTCAAGTTATACCACACAGTTGAGGGTTATCAACGATCCAGACAAAGACTCTTGCAGAGGCCTACAGCTACAACTTCAACCCCAGTTAATGAAGGAAGCAGCTGAGACTCAAACTAGAGGTACTTAACTATTCAAAATATTCACAAACACTCATTGTCAGATGCCACAGACGCAGAATACATTCAAAAATTAAATTTATTTTTGCATTTTATTCACAATTTTTGTTAGTCTTTTATGTTGAAATACGTGGTTAATCGTTAAATCAATACATCAATCAAGCTTATTTTATTCATTGCCATCCATGTCCCTAACATTTTATTGCACTGACATTGAACAAATTCACTATAAAGTGGAAAAAGATCATGGTTTTAAAACATCTCCTGAAATTTCTATAATTAGCCACACAAATTCAAGACGGCCGCCATGATCATGTGACCAATTTGCATAAAATATGTTTTCTCGGATGTGGTAACCATTCGTAATGATGCTCGAAAAATTTCAAAGGCCTATGTCTGTTTTTCAATTTAAAAAAAAAAAAAAAAGCAGTTATTTTTAAAGAAATCAGCAAACACCGTTGGTAATGGGAGACACTAATGCTCCGGATTGCTGGTCAGCAAAGTGATAATTATATCTGAGGAAATTAGATGAGGAAAATATTAGAGTTTCCCATCCCACAAAATCATGTGCTTGGACCTGGAAAAACCCTGGAAAATGCTTAAAGAAATTTGCTATGAACCCTGTGTATGTTTTATTTATTAAAGTGAACATTTTTTTTTACTCAATACCATACTCATTTTTCATGGCCATCGTGATGTATAATTGATACTTTTAACTCTCATGTTTTAGGCACAATTGAGTGTGTTATTTGAAGGTAATAAATGTTGACTTGCAATTTAACATTTCAATAATCCATGTGTGACGCATGAAATCAAAACAAAATTATGATATTCATTCTCTGCAGGTTTTCTACTGATTACTGTAATGTTTTATGCATGTCAAATGGTAGTGTTTTATTTTATTTCATATGAAACAAACCATATAAAAACATAAAAGAAATGTACGATTTACATTATTTCAGATTATCATATCTTCTGTTCTAATTATGATGAAATATTTGTTCTTGTTCTAAAATTTACTTGAACATTTCGAGTTTAGCTTAACGCAAAATTTAAGCCGGTAATTATAAAAATAAAGTAGCCTAAAAGCTTTAATTAACCCCTGTCAAAAGTAAGCACCGCCACATTTTTTCCATTTTATGTATGTACTATTCATGATGAAAATTTATATTGTATTCATGGTGGAGAAGCTGTCCTGCTAAAAAAAAAAAAAAAAAGGGAGCGAGAGATGAAGAAAAAAAATAGAGAAAGATACAGAGAATCAGATATAAATAGATAGTAGAAAACTAGGCTAATTTTATCTACTTTTTTCACTTCACACGTTTTTAACATTTTTTTGCAGACCAACTATCAGAACAGCTGCCCTGAAATTCAAACAGTGAAAACTGAGCCAGTAAACATTTCAGGAATGGAAAAAGAAGAACAATCTGACTCAGGTGAACATGCTGATGCGTGTCGTATTATATAATGTTGCGGGGAAGGTCTCCGTGGCCAAAGTAGACGCTAGAGGATAGTCGCACAACACGAATCAGCATAACTGACAAAACACCTCATTCACAAATACGCAGTTTATTATACTGGACACAAAGCTCCATGATAATAGAATATAGGCCCAATGACAAAATGCAGTAATCAGTTGTCCAGTCCGTTCACTATCAAACACTGGTTAATGGCAATCATACAAACTTTATTTTCATTGTCCACTTGACATCTTCATGACTATATATACATTTCCTGAACAGAATAAACCAGGGACACCTCAACTAAGTATATTGATGGAATGGTGCAGGAAAAACACAGTAGACTGCAGGAGCTCAATACACATACGTCCGCTCACATTCAAACACAAGCCGCATCTCTTCTTGCAGACGATCACCTCACTTCTGCTTCAAATGTTTTTGTCTGCCTCTACACTGTATCGGCATGACGTCACTTCCTTTATTAATAAGTAAGTCCGTATAAAATTATCAGAAAAGGAGCCCTGTCGAGCTAGCTGTTAAACCGACCTAATCGTTATGAATTTTAATCATAACATCACCCCCCCCCACCCACCCCCACCCCTGCAAAAGTAATGAAAACAAAGTTTCATTATTTCCGTGGTGGGAGTATAACATCACCAGAGTGAAATATGGTAACATAAAATTTCACTGTAAGTAAGAACTAGCATAGCACCCAGGTTTTTGCCATAGGGTAGGCAATTTAACACTAAAAGTGTGGACCATGGTTTTTAAGACCATAGCCAATGTCTACTTACGGACAAATTCCTTTTAACAGCAATGTGAGGTCGCCATAACTAAGAGTTCCCAACATATTAAAAAATGATGGTAGCAATACATGCACTCACATACCTCACATCGTACAATAACACCTATCTGTCAAGTCCAGTATCAGTTGTCAAATAGTTAACTTATTGATCAACAGCAATAATGCAAAGCATTATAGAACATACAAATTTTTAACAGCGTAAATTGATGAATTGAGGCAGACAATCATTAGTAAATTGAATGAATGCAACATCATATGCGAAAAGATTAAAGTCATGTGTACATCTTAAGTCTGCCATCAATGGTACCTATACCTTGTAGCGGTATGGCAGCTTGCGTACCCTGACAATCCCCAGAGCTATGCCAGTGGGAGTTTTACTCCTGGTAGGTTCAACCAAGCTGGACTGGTCTGTGTGGGTAGGGGTCAGACAAAAGCTGGTACCCTGGTCCTCCAGGTTGGGGGTTTTAGCATAGGGCTGACACCCCTGTCTATGTAAAAAAAATTGCACGTTACGGAAACAACAATAAATGGAAAAACTTTGCTGCGGGATGGACATTCGGAGTCTGTGGCTCGTATGACTGTCAGTGGTGAAAGCCGAAAGGAAGCCACTGACATGAAAACGGATGTCCTGACCGCAAAACAGGATACAAGAATAGGTTTTTGGAATGTCAGGACAATGTACGAGACAGGTAAACTAAGACAGGTCACGGCAGAAATGAGAAACTATAGGTTACACATTCTAGGGATAAGCGAGAGCAGATGGACAGGGGCAGGAAAAGTTAAAACAGCAACAGGAGAAACAGTACTTTACTCTGGAAGAGAGGATGGACAGCACAATGAAGGCGTAGCCATTATTCTACAGAAAGGAATAGAAAGGACATTACTGGAATGGAAACCCATCAACAACAGACTGATAAGATTAAGATTGAGAGGGAGATTCACCAACACTACAATAATACAATGCTACGCACCAACGAATGATAGCGATGAGGAGGTCAAGGATGAATTCTATCAACAACTGCAGAAAGAAATGGAAGACACACCTAGATATGATCTTGTTATAGTAATGGGAGACCTCAATGCGAAAGTTGGTACACACAATACATATAATGAAAGAACAATGGGGAAATTGCGGCAGCGGAACAGCAAACGAAAATGGGGATAAACTAATAAGTTTCTGTAGCATTAATAACCTGGTCATTGGAGGAACACTCTTCCCACATAAAGAAATTCACAAATTAACATGGGAATCACCAAATGGTCGGGACAGAAACCAGATAGACCACATCATGGTTAACGGTAGATGGAGACATGCATTACAAGATGTGAAGGTAAGAAGAGGTGCAGATGTGGGAAGTGATCACCATTTAGTAGTAGCAAAACTGAAAGTGAAACTAAGAAGGGCTGGACCAACTGTAACTACACAGAAAAGGTTTGACATCAGCAAATTGAAGGACTCCCTTACCAGAAAAGCTTTTGCGGCCGACATAAAGAAACGATATCAATTTGCCAAAAGTCAGGAAAAGACATTGACTGATGATATAGACCAGAATTTCAACACCATTTCAACAATATACAAAGAAAGCAGCAAATCATGCTTGGGATTCCAGGAAAGGAAGAAGCAAGACTGGATAACACCAGAAACATTAAACACCATAACGATGAGAAAGGAAATGAAAAGAAAGAAAACAGAAGCGAAGTCCCCCAGGTTAAAGCAACTATATAGCGAACAGTACAGTCAGCTGGACAAGGAAGTTAAACGCCAAACCCGAGCCAACAAAAGGAATTTCCTAGACGATCTTGCAAGACAGGCAGAGGAGGCAGCACTGAGAAATGAACAAAGCACAGTATACAAAATAACTAAATTCATCAGCGGAAAACGAGGTGCAAACAATATTACATTAGTAAGAGATAAGCAAGGAAATCTCATCACGACAGCAGAGGGACAAGAAACAAGATGGGCAGAGCACTTCAGAGAAACTCTGAACAAGGAACCACCAGAGACACAATTGAATGTTCCTGAAGCTGAAAACGATCTAGATGTGAATACAGACATTCCACGAAAAGAAGAAATCATCACAGCAATCAAAGGGTTAAAGAACGGCAAAGCTCCGGGCCATGATAACTTAAATGCAGAGCTATTTAAGACAGACCCTGAGCTAGCAGCAGAACTATTAGAACCACTATTTGCACAAGTCTGGAAAACGGGGACAACACCATCAGAGTGGAACAAAGGAATAATTGTCAAATTGCCCAAGAGGGAGATCTTGCAGACTGCAATAATTGGAGAGGAATCACTCTTCTCTCAGTTCCCAGCAAAATACTAGGCAGGATAATTATACAGAGAATTTCAAAGGCAGTAGACCACAAACTGAGGAAAGAACAAGCAGGATTTAGAAAGAACAGAAGATGTGTAGATCATATATTCACTCTCAGGAACATTATAGAGCAGTGCTCAGAATGGCAAAGACAGCTTTACATTAATTTCGTTGATTTTGAAAAGGCTTTTGACAGCATACATAGGGACAGTTTATGGAAAATACTGAGGGCTTATGGAATTCCAAGCTGCATAGTGTCAATCATAAAAAGCCTCTATGCCAACTTTACGTGTAGTGTTGGGCAGAGCAACCTAACCTTTGAGGTGAAGACAGGAGTACGACAGGGATGCCCCTTATCAACCACTCTATTTTTAACAGTCATAGACTGGGTGATGCGCCAGACAACAGAGGGCAGTCCAAGAGGAATAAGATGGACTACATTTTCTACATTGGAAGATCTGGAATATGCAGATGACATTGCACTACTAGCACATTCACATCAACACATCCAGGAAAAAACGGATAGACTTAATAAGTTTAGCCAGCAGGTGGGCTTGAACATCAATTTAAAGAAGTCTGAGGTCATGACGCTCAATGTGAGCAACCCTGAGCCCATATCAGTAAGGAATCAGCAATTGGTACAGACAGATACCTTCACATACCTAGGAAGCATAGTAACACCAGACGGCGGGGCAGGCAAAGACATCAACATCAGAATGAATAAGGCAAGAACAGCCTTCTTTAGCCTAAACAACATCTGGAAGTCCTCCCAATACAGCACAAGCACAAAATTAAGATTATATCAGAGCTGTGTGCTTTCTGTGCTTCTCTATGGTGCGGAATGCTGGAGAGTTACAGAGAAGGAAATGTCGAAATTGTCCTCTTTTCACACAACATGCCTAAGAAAAATTCACCGAATCTTTTGGCCGAATACCATCACCAACCAAGATCTGCTTACTCGTAGCAAGCAAGAGGACATGCACACCATCATAGCTGGCAGACGCTGGAGCTGGGTTGGTCATGTCCTCAGAAGAGACCCCGATGCCATCACAAGAACAGCTATGCTTTGGACCCCTGAAGGAAAACGAAAGAGAGGCCGACCAAAAACAACCTGGCGGAGGACTGTGGAGGCTGAGATGCAAAGAATGAACCAGAGTTGGGGCACTGTACGAAGGATGGCCACCGACCGAGCAAAGTGGAATCAATTTGTTGTTGCCCTACAAGACGCCACTAGGCGTGATGGCCACTGACTGCTTTGATGGTCGGCGGCTAAGGATCAAAGAAGAAGAAGAAAGTACATCTTAAGTACTTGTCATAAACAGTATGCTGTGGTGTCAATTAAAAAATAAATGTTACTTTTAACATGACGAAGTTGTGTGTCCAATATGGTAAAACTACACTGATGTATGGTATAAAATTGAAAATAGTTGTGAGAACAATTTAAAATATTCAATTATATAATTAGTGTGAGTGTATTAATGCCTTGTGTCAAAGACAGAATCTCGTCCCGCCAATTTAAACTAATCAACAGTTAATTAAAGCACTGTATTTAAAGTAACAATGTTATGTTGTCATCAGTACTTAGTGGAATAATAACCAACTAAAGTCCAGCGAACATATTTATAATCGAGCACAAATTTTATGTCCATGATTATCCGCTATATTATCGTGCATGTTCTTTTATGAGTTCACATTAAACACCACTGTTCAATGTCCAACCTGATACAGAATAATGATCGCATGTTAGGATTTTTATACTTATGTCCCTTTGTCCATGAGAGGCATCATTGAGTTAAGTCCCTTAATATTTACATACCGCTTTGACAATAGAATAAATCAATTTTCGCATTCAAACGAATCAAATGTCACATTATTCTTAGACCATCAATGAATGTGTGTTTTATGCACATATACCGTGTATGGAAACAGTCAATAAGGTTCAAGACATCCATGTGATGAGCTGAGTAAAATGAGCTACAACTTGAAATTGACGATCTCAGCATTCATCATCATCCTGTGCTGAGTGATCATGGTCAATACATGTAAGCGTTGTCAAGAGAGTCACTGAGCTATTTCTTTCACTTCTTGATGAAAAAATAAGATAGCCTTCAGCCTTGGTATTCATCACAGGGTATTTTCATATATCATCTTTACATAGCAGTAATATGTCAGAAGATTCATGCCAGAATAAGCATAGTCAGCAAAATATGTGCATATATGGTACACTTGTCTTTTGGTCAACTTGTGGAGAAGTAAGTTGATAGGTTTGCTGTAACTTCACATGAGACTTGCATTTGCAGTGTGGTTAGCTGACAGTGGGTCTTTCACGCAACGTGATAACATATCCGCAACCACGTTCTGACTGCCTTTGATGGCACGAATGTCATATTCATAGGGCTGGAGCGCAAGTGATGCTCTGGCTGCTTTCTCATTACAAAATTTTGCAGTTTTGAGATAGGCTAAGGCACACTGATCTGTCTCCAAGACGAATTTCGCACCAATAAGATAGCGTTGCAATTTTACACCACTGCAAGTAATTCCCGCTCGACGATGGGGTATTTTTTTACTGTTGGTGTCAATTTACGACTGACATACAGAATTGGATGTAGACAATCATCGAATTCCTGCAAAAGTGTACCGGCGATCCCTGAACCAGAGGCGTTGACTCTAAGAACCAAAGGAAATCTAGTATCAGGCAATCTTAAAATTGGTGATTTAGAGAAATAAGATTTTAATAAATTGAATGACTCATTACAAGAATGCTTCCAAACAATCTTATTTGGGGAGTTCTTTCTTAATAACGAAGACAGAACTGAAGTAATTTCTGAAACATTAGGTAAGAACTTTCTGTAGAATCCGACAAGACCTAAAAGACTGCGAACCTGTTTTTTTGTCTTAGGAATTTCAAGATTCTGGAGATAATGGAATCCTCAGGCTTAAGAAAACCGCCTCCCACTTTGTGACCAAGAAAAAAAATTTCAGTGAATCCTATTTAAGTTTTCGAAGGTCTCGCAGTAAGATGATGGAGACAAAGAGTAGTCAACAAAGACTGAATTCCAAAAACATGTTCTTCCAAAGATTGGTGGAAAAGGCAAATATCATCAATATAGGTGATGATGTCATCACGACTAGAGACAGTTTTTCTCATCATACAAACAAAAGTCGCAGGGGCGTTGACTAGACCAAAAGACATAAAATTAAATTGGAACAATCCCAAAGGTGTAGTGAAATCAGTATAAGGTTTTGCTTTGTGCGACAGGGGGAACTTGCCAATAACCTTTAGATAAATCAAATTTACTGAAAAAGGTTGCTGTAGAAAGTCTATCCAACAAAGAATCTAACAAAGGCAGAGGCTATGCATCCAAGATCGTTATAACATTCAAAGGCCTGAAATCAATGCAAATCTGAATGGATTTATCTTTCTTTCTAATCAAAACCATAGGAAAACTGCATGGAGATTGAGATGGAGAAATTCTGTTTAATTTTATCATATCATCTATTTCTTTTTGTACTTGTGATTGAAAATGTACAGGGATAAGATAAGGTTTAAGCTTGATTGGTGTGAAATCAGTACGGAGAATATCATGTTCAATAATATTTGTATGCCCAGGAATATCTGTGAGCACGTCAGGAAAAGATTGCAGTAACAGAGAAATCTAATCTTTCTGATATGGAGCAAGAGTTGGTGAAATAGAAATATCTCTCCAAGTCTCAGTATATGAAAGAGGTAAAGTAGGTAGAGACAAATGAGACTCAGAAATATTAGGCAATTCAGACGACTCTCCCTGTATGACAGCTAAGGAAAAGCGACGATCAATAGGCTCGTCGATAGCCTCATAGTGTCGATACTGGTTTAAGATGTGGAGGATGAGAGTGAAATTGTTGCAGCATGCTGATGTGAAAGGTTTTTTTCCTTCCCATTAATAGATATAATGAAGTCAACATCTGACAATCTTTCCAGTACAGTATATGGTCCTCTCCAAGATACAACTAATTTATTGTCCTTATTGGGTAACAATACATAGGCCTCATCACCTGGCCATAATTGGCGCAGTTTTCTGTTATGATTAACAAATAATATTGCCTTAAGTTTAGCTTTTTCTGATGCTTCAACAGCTATCTGGCATGCATCGATAATTTTCTTTCTAAGGTTAACCACATATTGGTATGAGGTTTGAACATCCTCAGGCATGTCAGCTCCAACCAATAACTGTTTCAGTATGGACATAGGTCCTCTTGGCTTGGCACTGAAGACTAATTCAAACGGCGCAAATCCAGTATGTTCATTTGGTATCTCACGATAAGCGAAAAATAACGCTGGGGGCACTCTATCCCAATCCTGCGGGTATTTCACAGTTACTTTGCCTAGCATTTGTTTAAGACAGCTATTGAGACGCTTAATTTTCCCGTTCGAAATTGGGTGATAGACACTACTGAGATATCTATCTATCTCAGACTCCCTCATAACTTGAGTCATAACGTCAGAAACAGAGTTCCCCGATCTCATAATATGTTTTCTGGAAAACCCACTTGACTGAAAATTAAAAGTAGTGCATCAGCAACATCTGTAGTAGATATTGTTTTCAGAGGAATAGCCTTTGGCCAGCGCGTGCACATATCAATGCATGTTAGCACATAACGATGACCTCTAGCTAACATGACTAGTAGTGGACCTATAAGGTCGATTGCCATTTTTGCGAATGGACGCAAAGATATGTCTGATGCCTGGATAAGCACATTATGCTTGGGGTGTTTTGCTGCCACATCTTGGCAAGTTTTGCATGTTCGACAAAAGATTTGCACATCCCTTGTCACCCCAGGCTAAAAGAAATGAGACAAAACCCTCTGTTTTGTCCTGGCAATCCCTAAATGTTCTGCACAATTATCATCAATAGTATTCCATAAGACAAATGGGCGGAAACTAGTAGGCACCATAATTTGTTTTTTTTTACTGATGTTACATCTTGGAAATTCCGAAACAAAATCCCATTCTTGATAGTATACCAGTGTAACAAATTATCATTAAACACCACATCATCAGACTTAGCAACCTGAAAAAATGTTATTAATGAATCATCTTCATTTTGCATCTGTATGAATGATTCTTTGTCAATAAGTTCAACATGTTAATCATCCTCATTTGTCCCCTCATTACCAGACACCTCCTCATCAGTCACCACCTCTTCAGTCACCCTCTCATCAGTCATCTCCTCATCAGTCTGAACCTGTTTATTCAACTCTGCACGAGACTGAGACCTGGTAGTGACAGCATTTGCCGTAAGTAAATGTTGCTGTATCCATTTTAAAATATCATCATTAGTGCATTCATGAAGTGCAGGGATATTTCCCAGGGTTATTCCAGTGATTGGTTTGTCCAACAGGCACACTAGAGTCCATCTTGTAAAATAAGGGGTATCTAAAAAGACGTCCGCAGTTAGATAATATTCAACTGTGCCCCCGAATGTAATGCACTTGATTTCTTTGCCTGTATAATCAGATTGGTCCACCAATGACCTTTGCACCCCCACCGTATTGCATTCAGTGTCCCTGAGCATTGAAACAAGTTGGTTGTTTACAAAACCCCTATTAAATACTAGTGAACCTGTCCCATCATAAGAGGACATGATGACTGGCAAAGGATGTACACACAGGAGCCTAGGAACTCTCTCTAGCTGAAAGAAAGAATTACATTCAGAACTATTAGTACTATTTGACAAGTCCGCACTACATGCATTTGCATGAGAAGCAACATTATTATTTTGGACATTGTGAACTGTATTATTTTCACTTTGATGCACAACTGCATTGGAAGGTTCAGGATTTCTAGAACGTCAAAAGTTATTGTTCTGTTGAGAACTCCTGTTGTTGTAATTATTTATATTGTTTCCATAGAATGACCTGTGTTTGATTGGAAATTGTGTCCACCTCTGTTCCAATCCCTGCTAGGTCTGAAAGAGGATTGATGAAGTATATATCCATCATCATATGATTGGAAATTCCTTTGAGGTTGTTGTGACCCATTGTTAAAATTATACCTCCCTCTGAAAGATCCAGTATTATTATCTCAATTTAATCAAAAATTTGTATCCATACTATGTGATCTTTGTCTGGGTGGATTGTACAGCATAGTTCTAGCTGATGCCACTGGCAATGGAACCGTTATGTTAGTCCTGCTAAGATTTCTTCCAGGATGTGCATATTGGTACTGTCGTCCAAGACTTTCCAAAGCAGATAATGATTCAGGCTTTCTCTCTTGCAAAAATGACAAAAAGTCACCAGTGACTGAAGACAGCACTTTGTCTCTTAAAATAAGTCAGCCAGCCCATCAAAAGTGTTATCAATTTTTGATAACTTAACCCATCTAGAAAAGCAAAGCTTAATTGATGAAATTCTTTCTTCTTCCATCCTTAGCCATCAACCGGCAAAGCAGTATGTGGCCAGTATGCCTAGTGGCGTCTTAGGGCAACAACAAATTGATCGATCTATCGCTGTTTCCACCACGCCTAGTGGCGTCTTTGTGGAACAAAAACAGACCAAACAATCTATCATTGTTTCCGTAATCAGATTGGTTGGCAAGCAGGTGATCAGCCCACTGTGCGAAGTTTTTACGGGATGGGGTAAACAGCCCCATGCCCATACCCTCCTTAGTCGCTTTTTACGACATGCGTGGTAGGGTGCAGTGTTACTATTCTTTGCTCCCCTTTCGGGCCCCGGTAACACACGGGTGAATTGATGAAATAAATTCAGCAAAATCTTTGGCTAAATCAGGCAACAATGGTTTCAGTTTCAATCTGTAACCATTTTCTTCCAGTTGATATTTTTTTAGCAATAAGACCTTCACAGCATCATAATCATTTCTAGTATGATCATCCATGGTTGCAGACTGAAGTAAGAGCCTCACCAACTAATAAACTCATTAACCCGCTGGGCCATGTAGCTCTATCAATCTTTAACTCTTGGCAACATGTTTCATATCTGTTTAAAAAGCATGAAATATCGTTTATATTGGGATTAAATGTGGGAAAATTGAGTTTAAAAGTAGAGGCATGATCTTTCTTTCCAGCCTCCTTATCTGCTGGATTAACCTGTTTATGTTCAAGTTTTAATGTTTCCGACTCAATTTGTGCCATCCTTTGAGCATAGGCCAATTTTTTTCTCCTCAAGTTCTTGTTGTGCCTTCATTTCTGCTTGAGCTTGAGCATGTGCCATTTTTTTTCCTCAAGTTCTTCCTGTCTTCTCTTCTCAGTTAATTCTTCCTGTCTTTTTATTTCATCCCTAGCAAAGATTCTCTCATTTCTTGCTATGTCCTCTAACCTCTTCATTTTCTTTGCGTGCTCATTGAGAGCAAAGGTTTTTAAAGCCTCACCCTCCATACCAAAGTCTTTTCCAACCTTAATAAAATAATCCAAGGTAGCCATAATTCACTATTAATGTGACTCCAAATTGTCCAAGAACAATTTAAATAATATATATTTTTAATCTGTGAGCAATATCAGCAACAATTATTTCACCACTCAATATCAACCAACTGCACTGAACTATAGATAGTAGATTAGGAGCAAAAAAAAAAAAACAGAGATACAAACAAGATTACAGGAGAACTGTAGAAAGAGCCAACATAAGAAAATACTAATGAATAAACCAAGGCATAAATTTATGAACTCTAGAAAAATGAAAAAAATTGTTGGCTCTACCACACTTATGACACTACAAGCACAATTTCACAACATACAATACAACTAATAAATGAAAGATAGCAAGATGAGGTGCACAATTTTCACAAACAATAATGAAGAATAAACCAAAAAAAATACAATGAACTTGACAACAAATACAAATTTACAAATAAACAGGGCAAAACAGCTAAAAGAAATGGTTATAGTAAGCTCAGTAGCAGCAGTAAAACACACAGCTTTGGAATGCTGGCCCCACTATCTGAGAAGACCATACACCAAACCCTATAGAACAACCAAGAATTCACGACCATAGGATTGGTATTGTGAATTCATGGTTCCCTCGCCAACCAACCTGACTAGCACACCAACATGTAAATACATAAATACATGAAACATATAATAAAAAGAACCCTGTAAAATGAGATTCTTCAAGACTCAAGCTGCATGAATCAACAAATTTACTTATCTGATTTTCTGAGAAAAAAAATCCTCCTTGGTCCAACGTCTGAGCCTCAGGGAAACAACAATTCAATACTAATGCAGAAACCAGGGTTAGACTTAGGATTCATACTTGCAGCCGATCAGAACCGCCATCTTTAAAATTTCTTCACTTGAAAAATTAGTCCACAGACTTGAAAAATACTGGAGCATACTGGAAACAGTTCAAAATTATACGTTCATGATCCCAGCTTGAGGCCACCAAAAA
Source organism: Oreohelix idahoensis (assembly GCA_024509875.1). Taxonomy (NCBI): domain Eukaryota; kingdom Metazoa; phylum Mollusca; class Gastropoda; order Stylommatophora; family Oreohelicidae; genus Oreohelix; species Oreohelix idahoensis. Next base: position 222,014 of record JAMPIV010007809.1, on the reverse strand, counting down.
CTGATCCGTGTCATATTATATAATGTTCCGGAGAAGGTCTCTGTGGCCAAAGTAGACACTAGGAGATAGTCACACAACACGAATCAGCATAACTGCAGTGAGCTGACAAAACACCTTCACAATTCACAAATATGCAGTTTATTATACTGGACACAAAGCTCCATGATAATAGAATATAGGCCCAATGACAAAATGCAGTAATTAACAGTTGTCTAATCCGTTCACTATCAAACGCTGGTCAATGGCAATCATACAAACTTTATTTTCATCGTCCACTTGACATCTTCATGACTATATATACATTTCCTGAACAGAATAAACCAGGGACACCTCAACTAAGTATATTGATGTCCTGGTGATGGAATGATGCAGGAAAAACACAGTAGACTGCAGGAGCTCAATACATATACATCTGCTCACATTCAAACACAAGCCGCATCTCTTCTTGCAGACAATCGCCTCACTTCCGCTTCAAATGTTCGCGTCTGCCTCTACACCATATCGGCATGATGTCACTTCCTTTATTAATAAGTAAGTCCGTATAAAATTATCAGAAAAGGAGCCCTGTCGAGCTAACTATTATACCGACCTAATCGTTATGAATTTTAATCATAACACTTGCTAACAAATTTTAATTATAATTGTATAATATAAAATGTTAAACCTCAAGAATTTGTGAGTCTTAACTATTGTAATCTTCATGTTGTAACTGAGACCATATGATGTGTATTCTGATAATGATCTGAACTTTTTATTTACCATTTCAGACGCATATCATCCATGTAAGCAGTCCTGCCTTCACAATGATGCCTTTGATGGTCATATGAAAATGTCATGCAACAATAAGCTCTACAAACTTAAAGAACATGGCACTCTTCAGGGACTATTGCTTGAAGACAAGAGTAATAAACTGAATGAAACAGATCACGAAGACGGACTTGCAAGTTTTCCAGATGCAGAAATAGGAGATAAATCTAAGTCACAACTAACAGATACAAAAATGTTAACAAATGTTATAGACAGTCATGAAGTGACAGGAGACGTTTTTGAGACCAAGCCTGATTATAAAATTGTTTTACGTGCAGATATTTTGGAAAGTAACTGTAATGTAGGTTTTCCTGCTGATACTTTTGAGAATGAGAACAATTATGAAATGCCTCTATCAGCAGACAGTTGGAAGCCTGAGAATGTTTGTAAAGCAGTTTTACAAAATGAAGACTGCTGCAGAGAGCCCATTCCAAAATTTTGTGATAGTAAGATAAATGTTAAGACTAATCACAGTAATAAAGCTATTAAACAGCTTATCAGTTTAAAAACTCAGAAAACATTCAGCATCCATAAACAAAAACAATCTTGTAAGTCTGGTGTATATAAGCCTTGCAAATGTGATGCTTGTTTTGCAGAACTTGCTCAGAAAGGCTGCTTGCAGCATCATAAAATAATAAATACAAGTAAAAAACAAAGTAAATGTGATGTTTCTGGTTTAGAAGTTGCTAAGAAAGGTAAATTGCTTGATTATAAACGAACACACACAGGAGAGAAACTTTACATTTGTGATATTTGTGGTGTAGGATTTGCTTATTATAGTGACTTACAACATCATAAAAGAACACATCCTGGAGAAAAGCCTTACAAGTGTGATGTTTGTGGTGTAGGATTTGCTCAAAAATGTAGCCTACAAAATCATAAAAGAACACAGACTGGAGAGAAACCTTACAAGTGTGATGTTTGTGGTGTAGAATTTGCTCAAAAATGTAGCCTACAAAATCATAAAAAAATACATACTGGAGAGAAAACTTTCAAGTGTGATGTTTGTGGTGTAGGATTTGTAAAGAAATGTAACTTGCTAACTCATAAAAGAACACACACTGGAGAGAAACCTTACATTTGTGATTTTTGTGGTGAACGTTTTTCTTATAATTGTGCCTTATTTCGTCATAAAAGAACACATACAGGAGAGAAACTTTACAAGTGTAATGTATGTGGTGTAGGATTTGCTGAAAAAAGTGGCCTACAAAATCATAAAAGAACTCATATAGGAGAGAAACCTTACAAGTGTGATGTTTGTGGTGTAGGATTTGCTAAAAAATGTAACTTGCTAACTCATAAAAGAACACACACAGGAGAGAAACCTTACATTTGTGATTTTTGTGGAGAACGTTTTCCTTATTATTGTGCCTTATTTCGTCATATAATAACACATACAGGAGAGAAACCGTACAAGTGTGATGTTTGTGGTGAATGTTTTGCTCAAAAATGGACCCTACAAAATCATAAAAGAACACATTCTGGAGAAAAACCTTACAAGTGTGATGTTTGTGGTGTAGAATTTGCTCAAAAATGTAGCCTACAAAATCATAAAACAACACATACTGGAGAGAAAACTCACAAGTGTGATGTTTGTGGTGTAGGATTTGCTAAGAAATGTAACTTGCTAACTCATAAAAGAACACACACAGGAGAGAAACCTTACATTTGTGATTTTTGTGGTGTACGTTTTCCTTATTATTGTGCCCTATTTCGTCATAAAAGAACACATACAGGAGAGAAACTTTATAAGTGTTATGTGTGTGGTGTAGGATTTGCTGAAAAAAGTGGCCTACAACGTCATAACAGAACTCATACAGGAGAGAAACCTTACAAGTGTGATATTTGTGGTGTAGGATTTGCTGAAAAAAGTGGCCTTCAGCGTCATAGAAGAACACACACAGGAGAGAAACCTTATAAGTGTAATGTTTGTGGTGTAGGATTTGCTCAGACAATGCACTTGCTGAATCATAAAAGAACACATACACTAGAGAAACCTTACAAGTGTGATGTTTGTGGTGAGTGTTTTGCTCTAAAATGGAACCTACAAAATCATAAAAGAACACATACTGGAGAGAAACCTTACAAGTGTGATGTTTGTGGTGTAGAATTTGCTCAAAAATGTAGCCTGCAAAATCATAAAAGAACACATACAGGAGAGAAACCTTACATTTGTGATTTTTGTGGTGTACGTTTTCCTTATTATTGTGCCTTATTCCGTCATAAAAGAACACATACAGGAGAGAAACCTTACAAGTGTGATATTTGTGGTGTAGGATTTGCTGAAAAAAGTGGCCTACAACGTCATGAAAGAACACACACAGGAGAGAAACCTTACAAGTTTAATGTTTGTGGTGTAGGATTTGCTCAGACAACGCACTTGCTGAATCATAAAAGAACACATACACTAGAGAAACCTTACAAGTGTGATGTTTGTGGTGTAGGATTTACTGATAAAAGTGTCCTACAACGTCATAAAAGAACACACACTTGAGAGAAACCTTACCTTTGTGATGTTTGTGGTGTAGGATTTGCTCAGCTAGGTCCTTTAGAATATCATACAAGAATACACATAGATAAAACTAACATGTGATGTCTGTGGTGTAGCATTTGCTCAGAAACGTCACTTACAAGATGTTGAGGATTGTTTCATGGTCGGCGAGCATTTTGGTTTGAACTTGATTCAGATGGTCGCACCATGAAACGCCTCACTAGACCGAAATGAAATAGGTCGCGTGTGGTGATGCATGACGTGTTAGACTTAGTTACAACAGTCTTATGTGTGGCCTTGGAGCCTTATGGTCGTGTTTATAAAATGTGGCATTGCCACCAAAGTATAATAGTGTAGAACTAGGAAAATATATTATGGTAATGTAAAGCCGGTAAAATAAATGGATAATGTGTAAGGACCATTGAGTCCAAATATATATATGTCAGTAGTATAAACCGCAATCATTTTTATTATTAACGTAAGCCGTAAAATATGAAACGCAGTTAGAATATATAAGGCTGATAGAGTTGGGCAATGAATGCCAAAGTAAATAATATTTTTGAGTTCCTAGCAGAACTAGTAGCAGAATGATTATTTAATTCTGTATCAATAATAAGTATACCAAGCTTTTAATTACAAGACATTGAGTATTAACTAATCCGTAAAGTAACAGACGTGTGATGTCTGAAACAAAACTGTGATATATTTGCGTGTTCTTTAATGTGAGACATATTAGTATTTAAAAACTCATGATGGAAATTGTGTGTTGATTAAAAATGATTTGAAGTCATCAAAAGAGACTTGATAAATAGTAAAAGTTCTACAGTTCACGTTATAAAGGTTGTATGCGTTTTGACCATTATTTTCAAGGTCAGTTCAAACTAGAACATTTCAATACAAACTCTATCAAGCAAAGAATAATTGAAATGAAATAAACAGTAATATTCAAACACCGAAAAGAAATTCAGAAAACGAATCCAGTGTTGTGGCAGAAGATCGATACATAAATAAGACAGATGTTGAAGAATAAACCTCACTGAAACGAAACTACAATATCATCAAAGAAAAGCCCGCAACACAAGACCATACTAAAAAACACTCAAAAGAATAACCTTTCAGGTGTGATGGTTCTGTTGTAGAATTTATTTAGAAATTATGCCTACAGACCATAAAAGAAAACATACATAGTCTTAGAGAGTAACATGGGATGTTTGATGGGTAGGTTTTACTGCGAGAAGTCACCAGCATAAAAGTGAACACTAGAGAGTTATCTCACCAGTGTGCAGTTTGAATTTCCAACAACACAAATAAATACACATTAGACAGAAGCCTTACAAGTATTCTGTTTATGTTGAAGGGTTCACTTACAAACCTGATCTACAAATTCACAGAACACACTATAGTAGATGTTTGAAAAAAGCCTTATTAGTGTGAAGTTAAAAATTGAAAAAAAAGGAAAGTGGGCTGAGTGAGAAATGTAAGAAAACAAATACAACCGATGAATGCCTTTGTCAGGGATTATGCAAAGAATGAATATACACTCTTCATAAATGTGAAGTTAATGGTTTGGGATTTAATTGTAAATGTTTCTTTCAGAAATACAGAATAATACATTTTAGGATGTAATTTTTGAGGCCCTATTTGTTAAATTGTATATAAATATTAGACAAACATAAAGGTGTATTTTCAGGCACTCGTAAGAAATAAAGAAGTAGAACACTAGACAACAGAAAAACAACAGACGTGAGTGGCTTACCCAGGACTCGAACCTAGGACCTTCCGTGCAACAACAGCGCCTAGCTGTGCAAGCGAATCACACTATCCTCCATGCCATCTAGGTATCACCAAAAATGATGCTTCGATGACGGGTCACTAGTGCGAACCACAAGACATAACACTGGAAATTTACCATGGGCAGTCCAGCCTATTAATGACGCAATCACTTCTGTTGTTCCCCTATTATACAGTATAGGTCAGTCCACACAAGATAAAGACCTTAATACTGTGTCTAGTAAATGATAGTAGGCTAAGAACAGTAAGTACAGGACAGAGGGTAGGGTTTGTTTTGGTATTGTATAAACATTTATAACACAAGGAAGGGAAACCCGAGGCCTGTAAACAGTAAATAAATATTAGACAAACATAAAGGTATGTTTTCAGGCACTCGTAAAAAATAAAGAAGTAGAACTCTAGACAACAGAAAAACAACAGACGTGAGTGGCTTACCCAGGACTCAAACCCAGGACCTTCCGTGTGACAACCCCGCCTAGCTATGCAAGCAAATCACACTATCCTCCCTGCCATCTAGGCATCACCAAAAATGATGCATAGATGACGGGTCACTAGTGCGAACCGCAAGACATAACACCACAAATTTACCATGGGCAGTCCAGCCTATTAATGACGCAATCACTTCTGTTGTTCCCCTATTATACAGTATAGGTCAGTCCACATAAGACAAAGACCTTAATACTGTGTCTAGTAAATGATAGTAGACAAAAAACAGTAAGTACAGGAGAGAGGGTAGGTTTTTTTTTGGTATTGTATAAACATTTATAACACATAAGGAAGGGAAACCCGAGGCCTGTAAACAGTAAATAAATATTAGACAAACATAAAGGTATGTTTTCAGGCACTTGTAAGAAATAAAGAAGTAGAACACAAGACAACAGAAAAACAACAGACGTGAGTGGCTTACTCAGGACTCGAACCCAGGACCTTCCGTGCGACAACCCAGCCTAGCTATGCAAGCGAATCACACTATCCTCCCTGCCATCTAGGCATCACCAAAAATGATGCTTCGATGACAGGTCACGAGTGCGAACCGCAAGACATAACACCAGAAGTTTACCATGGGCAGTCCAGCCTATTAATGACGCAATCACTTCTGTTGTTCCCCTATTATACAGTATAGGTCAGTCCACACAAGACAAAGACCTTAATACTGTGTCTAGTAAATGATAGTAGACTAAGAACAGTAAGTACAGGACAGAGGGTAGGTTTTTTTTTTTGATATTGTATACCTACAGATGAATATATATTCAAAGGGGAAGAGTGGAGTATGTCAGATGAGAAATGGATTAATTACCAGTACGTCATCATCAGCCTTGGCAGAGAGTGTAGGTCTTAGGGAAATGGAAAAGCAAAACTAGAAATTAATCAACTAATACATGATCATTCCGGTGATGATGATGCCATTGTGTATACAGATGGGTCTGTGATCCATGGTGAGAAATCAGGTTGGGGCTTCTCTGCTAGTGTACAGGGCAGAATCATCGCCGACCATAGCTGGGCTTACAAGATAACAAGTTTCAACATGAGAATGGAGGTCAAGGCTGTTACTGCAGCCTTAACATGGATAACTGAAACTTCACTAACAAAGGCAGTCATTGTGTCAGAAGGTTAAAAATGTTTGGTTGCGGCATGAATGGAAAGCATTCATTGAAGCTTTGAGTCTACAAGAGCTGGTGTGGATCTACTGTCCTGGTCATGCAGGAGTATGTGGTAATGAAAGAGCTGACAGACTAGCATCAATAGCACCTACAGTGTGGGCACTGGATATGGATAAGGGAGAGATACTGAGAACAATTAATGATTGCCTGTTAGAGAATGACACAGCAATAGATGAATCATCAAGGTCAAGACTGTTGGAATTTGGCATCAAACATAAGGCTAGCAGAGTTGGACATATGAGAAGATGCATCCATCGTGTATACAACCAGCAAGCTACAGGGACAGTCAGCATTCACACTCTTCGACATATACTGAAGGAGACTGAGCACCTATTGGTTTGCCCGGAGTACAATGATGTCGATTCTGTTCAACAATAACAATATTGCATGTAGCAGGTAGTACAAAATGAGACCATCTTGGCACACATTGTCAATGTACTTGATATGGCACGGACCAATGCCGATTTTATGGTAAATCTTGGTACTTGGAGATTTGAGTATGAAAGATGGTGCTAAAAAGAGTAATATGGGGGTGTTAGCTATGGCCTTTGAGAGAGAAATTAAAAAGGCAACAGAATAATACTGTTGACAAGATCACCAAATATGCTAACAATAAACATCTAGTTCAGGCAACTAGTGCAAGAGTTCAAGAAATAATGTTTACTATCCAACAGATGCCAGGTTGCATTTGGATGAACATTCCTACAAGATGTGGCCACGCACATATATACGTATATCTTAGCAACAATTGAGGCAAAGTTGGTGGAGTGGACAGTGATATAAGAATATAAAAAGCATGAGGAATTTTCTTTATTTTGGGAAGTATATTGAAATCAAAAGAAATAAAGTATATTGCGTGGCTATGAAACATTGGGAATTAATAGAGATAATCAGATAAACACCAGTAGAACAGGAGGAGGGCTGAGGAGTCCTGGCATTGAATAGGACACATTGAGAAAAACCATCTTTTAGCATCACAAGGTAGTCCTTGTTCAGGAATTGCTTTGGTTAAAAAAAAAAATAGGAGAAATCTAAAGTTCATGAAAAGAGAATTGATGACAGACATGAAAAAGATAAAAAAAAAAACATGGAAAGATTATGAACAGATGGCACAGTACAGGAGGTTTGGTGCCAATTTATTGTAGAAAACTGAACGTTAGTAAGTGAGTCAAATGTACTGTATACTGATGTCAAGTAAGTTTTAGAATAGTTTATTAACTTAACCCTGAACATATCCTTGTGTCTCCACACTCACAATTTGTAGTAAATGAATCAATTTGTTTGCTTTTTCTGAGCAAAACTGTGAGAAAGGTTACTTGCTATTTTTTTGGTGGAAATAAAGAACAGTGGGACGAGTTCTTCAATGCCATTGAAATACGTTGCCATCGTCGTTAACAACAGAATTATAGTTACGGTGTAGGATTAGGATTATGATTCCTAAACATAACCTTTTACATCCCTGAACCCTCCCCATTTTACTGTGTCTCTAAGTTTACTATGACAACCTTTGGCACCAACGTATAGAATGGCTCAGTGTTACTGGACTCTGGATGTTCCATCTGCCATTGTTCTCTATAGTTATTTCTGATTATTGCTTTTATCTCTTTAAATGTTGCCTTATCTTCTGTTTGGGTTTTACTTGCTGTCTCGTTGGCCAGTTTATTTGTCTTCTCATGTCCATATATCTTTACTGTGGGTCTCATGTCCATATATCTTTACTGTGGGTCTCATGTCCATATATCTTTACTGTGGGTCTCATGTCCATATATCTTTACTGTGGGTCTCATGTCCATATATCTTTACTGTGGGTCTCATGTCCATATATCTTTACTGTGGGTCTCATGTCCATATATCTTTACTGTGGGTCTCATGTCCATATATCTTTACTGTGGGTCTCATGTCCATATATCTTTACTGTGGGTCTCATGTCCATATATCTTTACTGTGGGTCTCATGTCCATATATCTTTACTGTGGGCAGGGATCCACTACACTTTTACTTCTTTGTTAATTCACAACTGATTTCCATTGAGAACTGTGATGACTGACAGAGAGTCTGTGATGACTGACAGAGAGTCTGTGATGACTGACAGAGAGTCTGTGATGACTGACAGAGAGTCTGTGATGACTGACAGAGAGTCTGTGATGACTGACAGAGTCTGTGATGACTGACAGAGTCTGTGATGACTGACAGAGAGTCTGTGATGACTGACAGAGAGTCTGTGATGACTGACAGAGAGTCTGTGATGACTGACAGAGAGTCTGTGATGACTGACAGAGTCTGTGATGACTGACATAGAGTCTGTGATGACTGACAGAGAGTCTGTGATGACTGACAGAGAGTCTGTGATGACTGACAGAGAGTCTGTGATGACTGACAGAGAGTCTGTGATGACTGACAGAGAGTCTGTGATGACTGACAGAGAGTCTGTGATGACTGACAGAGAGTCTGTGATGACTGACAGAGAGTCTGTGATGACTGACAGAGAGTCTGTGATGACTGACAGAGAGTCTGTGATGACTGACAGAGAGTCTGTGATGACTGACAGAGAGTCTGTGATGACTGACATAGAGTCTGTGATGACTGACAGAGAGTCTGTGATGACTGACAGAGAGTCTGTGATGACTGACAGAGAGTCTGTGATGACTGACAGAGAGTCTGTGATGACTGACAGAGAGTCTGTGATGACTGACAGAGAGTCTGTGATGACTGACAGAGAGTCTGTGATGACTGACAGAGAGTCTGTGATGACTGACAGAGAGTCTGTGATGACTGACAGAGAGTCTGTGATGACTGACGGAGAGTCTGTGATGACTGACGGAGAGTCTGTGATGACTGACAGAGAGTCTGTGATGACTGACAGAGAGTCTGTGATGACTGACAGAGAGTCTGTGATGACTGACAGAGAGTCTGTGATGACTGACAGAGAGTCTGTGATGACTGACAGAGTCTGTGATGACTGACAGAGTCTGTGATGACTGACAGAGAGTCTGTGATGACTGACAGAGAGTCTGTGATGACTGACAGAGTCTGTGATGACTGACAGAGAGTCTGTGATGACTGACAGAGTCTGTGATGACTGACAGAGTCTGTGATGACTGACAGAGAGTCTGTGATGACTGACAGAGTCTGTGATGACTGACAGAGAGTCTGTGATGACTGACAGAGAGTCTGTGAGGAGCATTATTTTGTCTATAGCAAGTTTTGTTTTTTTTTCAATGAAAGTAATTGTTAACAACATGACAGTCGTGAGATACTTTAAAAAAAAAAAACGTTATATTTATTTATTTTGTTTTATTAAAATCTTTTATATCCATTTATTTGCTTTTTGTTTGTTTGTTTGTTTTTTGAAAGGGGAGGGCATACACACACACACACACAATTTTACATTTACCCTATTTGAAGTGAAGTAGGTAAATGATGCAGATTGGGGGGACATCAAGCTAACACTTTATATTTGTTCACATTTATGCCATTATTGGCACAAAACATGCAATCATCATTTATGATTTAAACACTAAAATATTTGTGAATCTTAGTTTATTTTTTTAGTGCTAGGACAAATACAATTTCGACTAGAGGTCTAGGTGTGATTTCAATGTGTGAGGCTTACTTACTTACTTAGTCGTTCCCCTTCTACCGTGAGGTGTAGAGGTTTGGAAGAGAGAGCGCCAGACCATTCTATCAGCTGTCTTCTTCCTGGCCTGATTCCATTCTAGTCCTCGGTCCTTCAAAGATTGTCTAATGTTGTCCTCCCAGCGGACTCTGGGTCGTCCTGGAGGTCTGGATCCCTGGCTCTTTGTTTCCCATGCTTGTCGTGGTAGCCGATCTTCTCCCATTCTGCAGACATGGCCAAACCATCTTAGTTGGGACTGTTCTATTTGGGTCTGCAGCGGATGGGATTTTAGGCCTTGACGGATCGTCTGGTTGCGGACCATGTCTCTTCTTGTTACTTCAACCACTTTCCTCAGATACCTCATTTCTGAGGTTTGGATCTGGCTTTTGTGGGTTGTAGTCATTGCCCACGACTCGCATCCATATGTCAAGACTGGGACATAGGTGGAGCGGTATACAGCCATCTTCGTTTTCTTACCAACCTCTTTCTTGCTGAGGAATCCACGATTTATGGCCTGAAAAAGTCTCCCAGCCGCTGCTTTTCGAGTGGCCAACTCTTCTTTGATGCCTCCCTTTCGGTCTATAATAGCTCCGAGATATTTAAAGTGGTCGACCTGCTCCAGGACCTGTTCTCCCAACTTAATCTGATGTTTTCTTTCTTCTCGTGATATCACCATGGATTTTGTTTTAGAGCTGCTTATGACCATCCCTCTCTTCTCCAGCTCTTCCTTCCAGACTTGCAGGTTGGATTGGAGATGTGCCTCTGATTTAGCAATCAGGGCAACATCATCAGCAAATGCCAGCTCCGAAATATAGACCTGTCTCATCTTCCAGTACCCCACTGAATACTTTCTTGTTCTCTCCTTACATGCCTTGATGACATCGTCCATAAGGAGTATGAAGAGGTAAGGTGATAGGATATCACCTTGTCTTACACCAGTGGTGGTCCTGAACTCTTCTGACTTATGGTTTGCTGTCCTCACATAATTTCTGCAAGACTTGTAGAAGCTCTGTATAGCATGAATCAGAGGTGCTGGAATATTCTTCCTTGCCAAACAGTCCCAAAGTTTGCTCCAGGGGACCCTGTCAAACGCCTTTTCCAGATCTATGAAACAAAGATGGATCTCACTCTTATACTCAAGGGCCTTTTCACTCAGCTGTCTGAGTGTGAAGATTAGGTCTTGAGTACTTCGGTTTGCTCGGAATCCGCACTGGACCTCATCCAATTGTGGCTCAGCTAGGCGTCGGAGTCTCTGCTCTAGGATTCTAGAGTAGATTTTACCAGGGACACTGAGAAGGGATATGCCTCTATGGTTTCCACATTGTCGATTGTCACCCTTTTTGAAAATTGGTGTTATGATGGCAATCTCCCAATCCTTTGGTATGGTCTTGTTGCACCATGCTGCCTGTAGGACCTTTAAGAGTAATAGGTCGCCTGATGCTCCCATGTACTTAACCATTTCTGGTGTTATACCATCATGCCCTGCTGCTTTGCCCATCTTGATTTTCTCTAGTGCTGCCCTCAGTTCTTCCATCTTTATGTCATCTTCACCATCATTGGTTTCCTCTTCTGTGTCAGTGGTTATCATTTCTGATGCTTCATCATGCTCACCATCCAGGAGTTCTGAGAAATATTCTTTCCATCTTTCCATTACTTCCTTCGGGGCAGTAAGCAATTTGCCTTGCTTGTCCTTTATAAATTTGAGAGGGCATTGTTTTTCTTTCCTCATGTTCTTTAGGGTCTTATAGAACAATTTCTGGTTTTCTTGTGCATCTTTTCTAGCTTTTCTCCAAATTCTTCCCAGGACTTCTGTTTTGCTGCTAGCACTTTGTTCTTTGCTTCTGTTCTGAGTGTCACATATTCTCTATATTTTTCCATTTGTCCTGTTGTGTTTTTAGCTCCTAAGTATTGGTGAGGCTACGGGAGAAAACTTATTTAATTTGATTTAAAATGAAATCACTAAATGTGTTCAGTTTTACAAACTGTAGGTTTTTAATCAGACTGAGGCATTAACCATGGTTGGTTGTAACAACTCATTGTGGCTTAATATGAAAGATTTGTTCAGTTATTATGTATCTGTAATTTACTTGTATTGTACATACAACATACAGTAATTTGATTTAGAATGAACACTTATTGCATCCTCTTATCATTCTTGGCTTCTTGAATTTCCTGTTTAATACCACCAAATACTGGATTTTGTCGACATAAATAACTTGCTGGTTTTGAAATATTGAGTTAAGATGAGAATTGTTAAGAGTTTTAAACACGTCTACATACTCCGAACCTGCTCAAATTGCTCCTGTTCCCCCTGTCTCCACCCAACCCTAATATACTCAGTGGTTTGTGTTTTTTGTTTTTTTTTGTTTAATAAGGTTTTGGCGAGGCACGTCCCGTTCAACCTAGTCGGTTATATTAGGGCGCATGTCCAAATATAAAAGACCCGCAGGTCTGCAGTATTATATAAGTGGTTTGTGTGAGAAAAGATTGTTTTAATATTTTGATGAAGTAGGCGGAGCTAAATACTTAATTAATTTTGGCTGAGTTTACCCATGCAAAGTTCAATACAAAAATCAATTTGGACTGTTAGAGAAAATGTGTCAGACTACAAAGACTACTTGTTCTTTGTGTTTATGGTGTCTGATATAAGAAACTCTATACAGAGCGATACAGTGTGAGGCAATCTGATCATCAGAAGTCGATCAAGTGTTTCGGCCCCTTAATCTCCTGCACACTCTAAGGGAGGCGGGCCAACCTGGGTCATGACTCCCAAGTGTCAGCCTCCTGTTGTCTTGTGCAGAGAATTTAACCCACTCCACCTTGGTTGCGACTTTCAACTTCACTTCAGTTTTCTACCAGCTGGAGGCAATTGTGAAAGTAACCTCTATGTTGAAAATAAATAACTGTCCTGAATTTGCTAACCCGTTGCGGTTGTTCCAGCACGATGCCTTTTCCGCAGTTTCACTGAGCCTCTTAAGTGTTCTTGTTCTTGACTGTCCTTTCAAACAAAACAGTTTCAGTAAATCATACACTGTGGCAGCCACTACACCTCTTGCACCTACCTCAACAACCATGATTCTTGCATTGAACATGTCATGTATAAAGTCTGACCAGATCATTATATGTAGCCACTTTGAACAAGTCCAATCTAGATTCAAATGGCACGGTCAGCTCAACCATTATAATCTGGTGCGATGATGAGGAACACAGCACTATATCTGGTTGTCTTTGAGATCTTCTGATTCTTTCTGGATATGCCCCTTGCCCAGGTAGATCTACTGCCATCCACCAGTCTTTTGCATAGTCAAGAAGGGATGGTAAACCGCTACGTGATTTACTTGGATTGGGATGTGCTGACTTTCCTAGTCTCAGAAGGTATGTATTTGTGGTACTCGGTCTGACTTTGCTGTTCGCCTTCACCCTTGCCAGGTCTATTGTAGCAGCCAGCTCATTTAGTACTTTGTTGTGGCGCCATGTCTATCGCCCTTGCCCTAATGACACCTTGCAAACTGAGAGCAAATGTTTAAGTGTCCGCCTCTAATGGCACAGGGGGCACTGAGCATCATCAGACTTTCTCCATCTCATAGGAGGTCATACATTGATCTGATAATGAAGCTGAGTCTAAGAGGTGCCATAAGCCATATATCATTCCATCTCAAGGACCTTTGCAGGGCTCACTTCCCAAGTAGTCCATTGGCCTTGTTGGGCCTGCTGCACCGCTTATTGCATCCTCTTATCATTCTCGGCTTCTTAAATTTCCTTAATTACCACGTCTGTGCGTTCCCTGTTTGATGCCTTTGACCACCAGCTGAGTCACCATGACCAAATTCCCATCTATTAGTCTGTGTGTATTCGATTACCTCCCTCAGCTTGAGCGACCCTTGGGCAACACTAATAGCTTCATCCACTTTCCATTTCCTTCCAGTTTTCAGTGTAGTTTGAATGGACTTAACTACGTTATCTGTGGACTCGTACAGCATCTTTGCAAGCCTCGCCTTTCCTGCTTTGCATTCTTCCATAACTGACTTGAAAAGAAGCACAAGCTTTGCCTTATTGCAATACGGTGCTACGTCTGACAGACTTGGTGCGACTCCTAGCCATTTCCTTATGAACTTGTTGACTTTTCGCTTTATAGCTTCCACTGTACTGGTGCTTATTTCATATATAAGCAGTGGCCAAAGCAATTTAGGGATCAACATGAACTGGAGGCACCACAGTTTTAACTTTTCTAGGAGTCTGCTTTGGTCTATGATCTTTAGTCTTCTGTCTGCCATTTCTATTGCCTGTTGAACTGCCTTTGAGTCTTTTAATGAGGCATCATACACTCTGCCAAGACTTTTAACAAGTTTCTCAATGACAGTGTGGATTCTTTGGATTGAAACCAAGCATTTGATCTCAGATGTCTTGCCTTTCCTGACTGATAAGCTTCTAGATTTCTTAAGATTTAAGCTCAGTCTGCACCAGCTGACAATTCATCCAGGCATGCTAACATTCTCCGTGCCTAGTGTTCATTTGAGTCAGAATTATTGTGTCAACCAACAATGCTTTAAGCGAAGAATGGACAGTTAGAAAATTAAAAGACTGAATGGTCTTTTTTCAGCAAAACAAAGCTAAATCCCACCTTTGCTCTCTCATGTTTAATAACCCCTGTGAGAAATGTTACAGTTAAGATGATATATCATTAGATTAAATGAAAGCAAGACACAGAATGAGGTTGCATCTACTTTATGCTATTATGAGAATCACAGCAAGAGTAGTTGCTATCGAATAAATGCTGTAAATACTTCAATCTATAGGACTTGATAAAAAAAAAAAAATTAGTATTTTTAGTGCACTATTTTTAATTTTTCATTAAAAAAAAAGCAAAATACTTAAACCACAAAAAACTTCAACAAACATGGACAAGTCAATTAAGGAAAATAAAACACAGCCATTCAAGACTAAAGTCAAAATGCCACTGATAGCACCTAACTCTAGGATTGTACATAACAATTGCCCTACTAATATGGTCATTCTTAGTTATCTCAAAAACTAGAGCTGATAGAAAAAATCTGATTACATTTTTGGAGTCAGCAACCCAAAATTACCCAAGAACAGCTATAAAATTTAAGGCACCAAAATGTGTGTATACCAGTGTTATTTTTGAAGCACTATTTTACAAGAATACTCCGACATTTCAAAACACAATTTAAATGCTTCTTCCGTGTGCCACTACATACCTATATGAAACATGATTTTCTTCTTATGTAACTAAGAAGACAAAATATAGGAACAGACTTGACGCTGCCCCCAGACATAAGAATTCAATTTTCAAACATTGTGCCACATATTTCTGATATCACGAGAAGAAAGAAAACATCAGATTAAGTTGGGAGAACAGGTCCTGGAGCAGGTCGACCACTTTAAATATCTCGGAGCTATTATAGACCGAAAGGGAGGCATCAAAGAAGAGTTGGCCACTCGAAAAGCAGCGGCTGGGAGACTTTTTCAGGCCATAAATCGTGGATTCCTCAGCAAGAAAGAGGTTGGTAAGAAAACGAAGATGGCTGTATACCGCTCCACCTATGTCCCAGTCTTGACATATGGATGCGAGTCGTGGGCAATGACTACAACCCACAAAAGCCAGATCCAAACCTCAGAAATGAGGTATCTGAGGAAAGTGGTTGAAGTAACAAGAAGAGACATGGTCCGCAACCAGACGATCCGTCAAGGCCTAAAATCCCATCCGCTGCAGACCCAAATAGAACAGTCCCAACTAAGATGGTTTGGCCATGTCTGCAGAATGGGAGAAGATCGGCTACCACGACAAGCATGGGAAACAAAGAGCCAGGGATCCAGACCTCCAGGACGACCCAGAGTCCGCTGGGAAGACAACATTAGACAATCTTTGAAGGACCGAGGACTAGAATTGAACCAGGCCAGGAAGAAGACAGCTGATAGAATGGTCTGGCGCTCTCTCTTCCAAACCTCTACACCTCACGGTAAAAGGGGAACGACTAAGTAAGTAAGTAAGTGCCACATATTGAGCGAATATATGATGGTAAAAAAACAAAAGCATTCTGCTCATTGATGTAAAATGTACAATTATTTGTGCATGTAATTTACTTTTATTAGTAATAAAAATAAACACGATTAAACTACTGATAGTACTTACTTACTTAGTCGTTCCCCTTCTACCGTGAGGTGTAGAGGTTTAGAAGAGAGAGCGTCAGACCATTCTATCAGCTGTCTTCTTCCTGGCCTGGTTCCATTCTAGTCCTCGGTCCTTCAAAGATTGTCTAATATTGTCCTCCCAGCGGACTCTGGGGGTCTGGATCCCTGGCTCTTTGTTTCCCATGCTTGTCGTGGTAGCCGATCTTCTCCCATTCTGCAGACATGGCCAAACCATCTTAGTTGGGACTGTTCTATTTGGGTCTGCAGCGGGTGGGATTTTAGGCCTTGACGTATCGTCTGGTTGCGGACCATGTCTCTTCTTGTTACTTCAACCACCTTCCTCAGATACCTCATTTCTGAGGTTTGGATCTGGCTTTTGTGGGTTGTAGTCATTGCCCATGGCTCACATCCATATGTCAAGACTGGGACATAGGTGGAGCAGTATACAGCCATTTTCGTTTTCTTACCAACCTCTTTCTTGCTGAGGAATCCTCGATTTATGGCCTGAAAAAGTCTCCCAGCTGCTGCTTTTCGAGTGGCCAACTCTTCTTTGATGCCTCCCTTTCGGTCTATAATAGCTCCGAGATATTTAAAGTGGTCGACCTGCTCCAGGACCTGTTCTCCCAACTTAATCTGATGTCTTCTTACTTCTCGAGATATCACCATGGATTTTGTTTTAGAGCTGCTTATGACCATCCCTCTCTTCTCCAGCTCTTCCTTCCAGACTTGCAGGTTGGATTGGAGATGTATCTCTGATTTAGCAATCAGGACAACATCATCAGCAAATGCTAGCTCTGAAATACAGACCTGTCTCATCTTCCAGTACCCCACTGAATACTTTCTTGTTCTCTCCTTACATGCCTTGATGACATCGTCCATGAGGAGTAAGAAAAGATAAGGTGACTGATAGTTCTAATTATAATTATTTTAGCTGTATTACTTACTTTCTTTATTTACACAGCAATAGTAGATATAGCTGCAACGGTTTTAAGATACTTAGGCACGATATGAAAGAAAGCAGAGGAGGGGGTGTCGCAGTCTTAGTAAATGACACTTTTAAAATTATAGACTGGGAAGTATTTGATACAACTGTCATAAATTTGGATAGGAATTTAAGATAGATTCTGGTCCCGTCTGAAGAGAACTGAAAAGGTGGTAGCTCAGTGAGAGATAAGGTAAAGAAATAGATTTCACAAGTGAATAAGTTAAATGTAGAATCTGTCCCTGGATTGAGAATATACTCTAGTCCAGCCTATCTTTACGATTGTAATTTGTTCATCAGACAATTCTCCTTTCCGTATATATTAACATAAGCACTATTAACCACTCACATACACACACACAGATAAGTGACGACAAATAGACTCACAAACGTGAAACTATAGTAAATGGAGTAGGGATATTGGGCCGAGCTGACCAACACAGGTAACTAAGTTTTGTTAAGTTTATTATCATATTTAAAAAAACTTCACAACATACAATATATCAATAGCAATCGAAATCATAGGTTACAGGAATAATAACAATAAACCCATAAGTGCAATCCCTTCTATTGAGACACGATCCTGCAAGTAGAAGTTAATAACCCCAAAAGGTCAAAAGATTTGCGCTATGGTATAGAATTTGACTATACTGTAAAGAACAGAGTTCCTAATTAATCTATCCTGAAAAATAACAGTATTAGCACACATAAAAAACAAACAAACAAACAAAGTGAGTACAATGATTATATAACAGAAGAATTATTCACTCCACTTTTGCTCACTTCAGACAAACCTGTGGCCACATTCAGTCTCGCTTACCTAATAGTTGTTTAACAACATCTGGAACATATCTCCATGCCACATGTAACAAATCCAGTGTTGGGTTTTGGCAAAATAAGCCCCAGTTCCTCCAAGACTGATTAATCCTCCTATTGGGGAACACTTACTGTGTTACAGATAATTGGATCTGTTTATGTCACATCAATTAGTCCAGGTAGAAAAATAATTAAGAGATCTAGTGTTCACAGTGTACAGTAGCTTGTAATTCCGATAGTTAAAGAGAATGTCAGGTAGGTAAATCTCTCTGGATAAATCCTTGCCACAACACAGTGGTCGGTAGTCAGGTAGTGTTAAGTTTGATATTTTCGCCACAAGGGGCTGAATGTAAATGAAAATGGAAAAGAAATCTGGGTAGCTATATGTCCAGTTAAATTTATTCTTACTGTCATATGTTTGTACTCTCTCTCTCTCTCCCCCCCTCTCTCTCTCTCTCTCTCTCTGGGTGAAACAAGAGGGCCGAACAGGTCAACCTCGAGGACCCGATATTACATAAGAATATTCTTGGTACTATTAGACTTAGACCCCTTTTCTCAGATTTAGGCCGCTGGTAGGTTTGGTTTGTGACCCGTACTAGATTTAGGAAAAAGATACAAAACATTTAACCACAATATCAGTATTCTATCCTAACCCACGTAAAGGTATACTCCATTATCCACTCGGTTATTAAATTTGATTAGAAACCACAAGTGTCTAGCTTATCTTATCGTTTTTATTAACCCGTGAAATAAGCGCTAGTCATTTACAAAATTACACATAATGGATTAGAGATAAATATATATTTTGCCAGTACTCAATCGCCTAGTGCATTTACTAGTCAATTAAAATATCTCTTTCTGGGTGATAGTGAGTAATTAAATTTACGTTATAGCTGGAAAATTAGCTATATATTATTTAATACGCTAGTCAATTAACACAAAAAAATCCTAGTGAAATATAATGACGAACCTTAACAATTAAATCACTCAAAATGCTAGTATATATATATTTACCGCAACACAGAAAATGAAACTATCTCGAACGAAATTCTAAGTAATCCACTTTGTACAATGGCTCTAGGATTCGAGCTAGATATTCCGAAAATTCTGAGGCGACTAGATAATTTGATTTTAAAGGATGAGGTATTTATGTAAAATTGGTATACTTTCGCTAGCTAGTGCGAGATATCACGCCTTAGCCCATATTTTGGGAAATCTGCGGTTCGATTCCAAATTAAAGCTTTATTTCTCACCTATGTCAACAGCATAGACGTTACCAACGAGCAAACCGTCTTTTGATCCCATCTCTTACTGTAGCTAATTACGTCCCCTGAGAACATGAACAAACGGATGTGGCCGGAAACTGTGGTTATCACCCCTTTTTTCATTCGCTTAATTCCCCCTGTCAAATGTAACCATCAAAGGTACGTCTTCTGTCTTATCACCCTTGATTCTACAAATAGATGACTCGTTCTCTTTCTATGCGCATTCTTTGTCTGATCTGTCACTATTCAACGATTCCCAATTGCTTGCGTGATAATCAGTTAATGGCTCTTACTCGCTGGCTGTTACCTGTCCACTCGTGGACTAGCTAATAGGTCTGTTGGTAAATACTCACTAGTGCCTGTAAGACATAGAGGGAAAAAAAGAAAATAGGCGTGGCTAAAATATGAGTTAGACAGATATCGAAGTGCATGGGTCTGCGTTTAACAAAACGTGCATACTAATAAGGAAGCAAAGGTGGGAAACCAGGTGGAAGCAAAGACGTGCGGATACATGTAATCTATTTACATAACCTGTCACAACAACCAACATAGAAGGTACCCAGGTAACAATAGCAAGTGAACAATCTAACAATCTTAAATGTATACGCTAATAATGGAACAATTAAAGATGAAGAAATATTAGCCATAAGCACCAGATTAGGCCCCAAAACAGTCAAGACGATTTTAATTCCCATCATTATGCTTGGGGTGGACAATATGCGGACAATGCAGGAAAGCGCCAATTTGACTTTATAGAAAACAATGACCAAGTAATACTTAACGATGGGAGCCGCGCTGGTGTAATGGTTACCACATTGATCTGGCGATCATGTGTTCAAGTTCAAGCCCAGGGTGTGGGCATTTGAAGCAGTGTCATTGACCGGGATTTTGACTGAATAACCTGAACGGCTCATGAGAAAAACCCTGAGTGGATGGAAAGGAGCGGGTTGGAAGGAAAGTCCACAGGCTCCCCAGCCTCGCAATGACATGTCATTGGGCCGAAGGGCTGAAAGCCAAAGTGCCACTGGTTAAGAAAAAAAAATACTTAACGATCGAACAGCAACTAGAATTAATCCACAAACTAACGGGGCAGATACAGCAATAGACATAAGCATAGCGACTAACAATCTAGCCAATGCAAAATGGGAAGTGTTACCTGACACAAACTCAGATCATCTGCCCATTGTAATAACCATGCAAGAAAAAGTTGTTCCAAATCCAGGATTTTTAAAAATCTACTTTTAACTATAAAAAAGCAAACTGGGAAGACTTCCAATCAGAGCTGGTAGTGATGGAATATAAAGGCATGGAATCAAATGATACTGACTTGTTAGCAGAGACACTGACAAATGAATAGCAATAAAATATACCAAGTAAAAATATGACACAACACTTAAAACCAATAAATAATATTAATAAAGAAAAAAAACTCAGTGGAATAAAGAATCAGCTGCTTGGTGGAATAAAAGCTGTTCAGAAACTCATGAGAGAAGTTAAAAAGCCTTACAAAATATTAGAAATAACAGAACAGAAGAAAACTATGATGAATATAAACATATTTGGAATGAATCTAACATAATAATATTCAGAGCCAAAGAAACTCACTGGAATGAGTTTTTTCAGTCACTTAAAACTAGCATACAATTTAAAGAAGTATGGAAAACTTAAGGCAATCAAAGGGAACAACAAGAAAACAATACTGCCATCAATTAAACTATCAAAGAGAGCAGAAACAGATTTAAAAAAAAGCTAATGCCCTTGCTGAAAATTTCTTATAAAGCTAGGAAAGATACCTAAAGCATGGAAAGTAGCTATAATAGTACCCATCCTAAAACCCAATAAGGAAGCCCATGATGTAAGTTCAAATAGGCCTCATCTTAAAACCCAATAAGGAAGCCCATAATGTAAGTTCATATAGGCCTATCTCCTTAACATCACAACTAGGCAAAATACTGCAACTTTTTTTTTTAATTAATGAAGAAAAATATCCCGTTCAACCTCTGATAGGTTATAATTAGGATATGTATTGTTTTCAATTTCAAATAATATGAAAAACTGCCGATATGACTGCAACTGTTGTTAACAAAAGAGTTAAATTCTACCTGGAATAAAAATCAGTTATATAGCCCAACCCAGTCAAGGTTTAGATGAGACAGAAGCACAGTAGACCAGCTTGTAAGATTAGAACACACGGTCAAGCTAGGGTTCACGAGGAAAGAGACAACAGCGGCAGTCTTTTTAGATGTCGCTAGAGCATATGATGAATGCTGGAGAGATGGAGCTCTTTACAAGATGAGAAAGATTGGCATTACGGGCAAAACCTATAAGTATCTAGAAAACGTTTTACAGGACAGGTATTTTGCTGTACAGGTGATAACGATAAGTCAGAAATATATGAACAACAGAATGGGATTCCTCAGGGATCAGTGATTTCACCTTCAATTTTTACGATAGTTGTAAATGATCTAGCAGATGAATTTAAAGACATTAAGGATGCACTGTGACTATTTGCATATGACTGTGCCATTTGGCGGTCTGGGAAAAAACCTGAACCATGTTTTAAAAAAAAATGGAAAACCAATTAGACAAAGTTTCAGAATGGATGAAAAGCTGGGGCTTCAAAACTAATGTAAACAGAACA
The DNA here is from genome assembly GCA_024509875.1 of Oreohelix idahoensis. NCBI lineage: Eukaryota > Metazoa > Mollusca > Gastropoda > Stylommatophora > Oreohelicidae > Oreohelix > Oreohelix idahoensis. The sequence goes on along the minus strand of JAMPIV010007809.1, from coordinate 199,791 downwards.
GTAAGTATGATATTCAGTAAGAGAAAATAAACAAAAAGTAACAAAATCATTATAACCATTAAAGGACAGAAAATATGTACTTTTTCAACAACTAGATTCCTGGGCATGACTTTAGACAAACAACTAAATTGGAATAAACTTATGGACATTTTAATAGAAAGCTGTAGGGGACTCCTAAATATGCTAAGGATAGTAAAAAGTAATGGATGGGTATGGGGCAGCAACAAAATAATGCTTGTGTTCTATAAGTCAAACCAGAAGACCACAGAGAAAACCAGAACAGAAACATTAAATTATAATCTTAACTGGAACAGAAATATTACCAGATTTATTTAGATCAATCTCATCAGCCAGCTGGGCGAAATATATCGTCAGCAACATGTTAACTTACCATAGTGTCCCAGCCACTTGAAGCTATGCATATAGGAACTATCTATGTTCTATTCATTCTACATCGGCGATCACCACGTATGAACCTTACTCCCACCAACTGAAGGCAGAGATAACTTATTGTATCCAGGACAAAATTAAATCACCGACTCTAGCGATTCCCGTGAAATTTGCAGTCAGCAATTACGGCGAATCTGGGGCTTGATTCGGCACTACTCAATTTTGACAATACATCGTCTTATTACTTATTAGTGTATTTCCTTGGAATGCCTGCAACAGCTACTGGGGTAAGCATAAATCTGAAAGTGGCCACTGAATGAATGTGAATTGGATGAACGGAGAAAGAAACTTATGTCTTTGATTATCATCAGTATACTTATTTGGTTTCTTCTTTTTTTGTCTCACTAATCTGAGTAGTCACGGGATAACTTACATTTACAACCTGTTCTTTTCCTATACTGACTATCTCATAACTTGATGTTAACCTTTTGATCTTTTGGGGTTAATTAACCTCTGTTGGGATCTTCTTTCTTTTCCTTTACCAAAGGGGAGAACCTATTTGATTAATTGCCATTTGTCTGTAAACCATGATCCATTTATGTATTTGATTTATGTTGTGATTTTCTATTGATAATAAACTTAATTAACCTTTAGTTATAGTGTCGGTCAACCCCTATTCATTATATACTGTTCAAAAAAAGAAACGCAACTTTTTTGGGTGTTACTTTTATAAAAGATATTCGCTGATTAGACATCAGTCAACCTATCGACTGTGTCCATCTGGTCATTAACTTCTCGTGGTTACCTGAATTGTACTCACCTCGTGATTCGTGAGGTCATGAAAGAGGTCAAGGTCAAAACAACATTTTTGACAATAACTTGTGACAGGTTCATGAGAATCCCGTGAAACTTACTGAACACAAAACTCTCTGACCATATTATTGAATGCCTATAAAAGATTGACGCTCCTCGAATAAATTCAGTTGAAAATTCAATGCGCAAGTATGGCTCATCTCACTACAGAACAACGACTCATCATCATTGGACGTTTACAGACTGGACAGTCACAAAGTGTAGTGGCCAGACAATTTAATGTGGTTAGAAGCACCATTAGTCGCCTTTGAAGGCGATTTCAAGAAACTGGCTCAGTGACAGATCGGCCACGCAGTGGAAGACCCAGTCATAACTCCTGCCGAAGACCGCTTCATACGGTTTCATCACCTCATGAATCGACTTGCATCTGCATCCTCCACAGTCCAGTCAATGTCAGCAGCTCGTCGAATTTCAGATCAAACGGTCAGGAACTGGCTGCACGACTCTGGTCTTTGGGCTACAAGACCCTACAAAGGTCCTGTTTTTACGGACCGGCATCGCCAGAACCGACTGCAGTGGGCGATCCAGCATCATCAACGGACCGTTGGGAATGACTGGAGATGGGTTTGGTTTAGTGATGAATCATTTTTTGTGCTCCAGCGACACGATAGACAGAGAAGAGTTTACCGCAGAGTCCATGAGCGCTACACCCAGAACAGCGTTGATGAGGCTCCTCCACATGGTGGTGGAGGTGTACTGATGTGGGGGGCGATCAACTTCATGGGAATAAGTGACCTGGTGCAAATTGAAGGACGCCTGAATGCCCAACGATACGTCGCTGAAATCCTTCGTCCTCACGTCCTTCCACTTCTGGCTGCACGAGGGTCGATTTTTCAGCATGATAACGCTCGACCTCATGTGGTACAACTCACCACCCAGTTCCTCGCTGACAACAACGTCCAGACCATTCCGTGGCCAGCCATGTCATCAGACATGAATCCCATAGAACACTTATGGGATAAACTCGACAGACGACTCCGCCAGCGAGACGTGGCTCCAGCCAATCTCCGACAGTTTTCTCTTGCACTGCGGGAAGAGTGGGCAGCCATCCCACAACAACAGATCCAACGGCTAATCGGATCCATGTCAAGGAGATGTCGTTCTCTGATAGAGGCCAGAGGAGGCCATACACCTTACTGAAACGGAGGCATCAGTCGCAAAGAATAAAAGTCCAAACCAAATTTAATGAACATCATCTCATTGTTAAAAACTGAAAGTTTCTTCATGCCAAGATTGAAACATTAATTCCGTAAAATAACATTTTGGTACAAGTTTGAAATTTGGTGTCCATTACCACTGCAATAATGTTGCGTTTCTTTTTTTTTTTGAACAGTATAAGTTATTCATAGTTTGTTTTCACGTTCGTGCGTATTTGTCCCAGAATTGTGCGCATGTGAGTGCAGTGTAACTTGTATTTCTTACAGGGAGAGAAAGTACGTCTGATTTAAAGTTAGTCGTCCAGATAGGCTGGATTAGATAAATTATTCTATCCAGAGACTGTCCTTTCTCTTACACGATCACCTCGTGATAAAACTATTTCTTAACCCTTACTTTCACATTGTCAACACTATCACCTCTGTTCTGACTGGGCTATAAACAGCTATTACTTATCTGATTAATTTACGACAATAATTAGGATATATATATTGTTTTCAATTCTAAATAATATGAACAACTGCCGATATGAGAAAGTGGCATCACACTTGTCAAATCATTGTAAACACGGAAAATCACAACTACCAATTATGCCTAGATGTTTAAAAAAACGAGAAAAAAAAAAACAAACAAAAACCGAACAACATCAAGAAGAAACTCTGAACAAACAAAAAAAACAGAATAATATTAAAGTGGAGGGGTGTAAAGGCCTGTTGGTTCCAGTTATAAAACTGACTTTAATAGATATTTAATTGACTTTCATCTGTAAAAAGTCATATGCATTGTAAGAACAGCATCATACCTTCACTTTCCCAACCACTATATATTAACCTATGTTCGTGTTGACTATATTTTGCAGTTCCCTAGGTCTGTCTATTCTTAACACCTCTTCTATATTTATAGGTAAGTTTGATGCCTTCAAATAATCTAATATTGGTAGTCTCATTTGTTCATACCTCTTACATTTTAAGAAGAAATGTTCTATATTATTGTCATGTAGACATCCTGTACAGTAAGGTTATTCTATTCCGAAATAGCCTTTTCCCAGTTGTAGTCTGAGAAGTTTCTTATTACTTGGAATTTTCAATTCCCTAGATATCTGACATTTTTCTAGTTGGAGCCTTGAACATCTTATATTCATGTCTTCCTTTCAGATTTTTATCCCACTCTGCTTTCCATTCATCTGTTATTAAATCTTTAATTAAGTTCTTAATCTCTGATTTACTCATCCCTACATTTATTTGATTTTTATCATATCTACCTCTCTTGGCTTCTTTATTTGCCTTTTCACTTCTCTCTATGCCAACATGTGAAGGTATCCAAGCAATTAAGACTGGACATCCTCTGGAATATAAGTATGTAGTAGCCAGAATATCTCCTCTGCTATATCAGGTCTACTACATTCTCGTAAGTTTCTAAGTGTTTGAATTGTTGAAAGAGAGTCAGTTAAAACTGTTAGTTTTTTTGGGAGAGCTATTAGAGAATATTTCTAGTGCTTTTAGTACTGTCACCATCTCTGCAGTGAAAATGGGTGTATTTTCAGTGATACTATATTCTTTCGCCATTTTCCACATTGGAATATATATTCCTATACCCAGTTTGCCATCCTCTCCCTTGGATAGATTTGTGTATACAGTAATGCTGTCTTTTGATATTTGTGTATATAGTTATTGGCTGTGTTTTTAATATTTTCTATATTATTTGTTTTCTTAAGTATTTCTGCTAGGTGGTAGTCCGTGTCCGGTTTCTTGATCTCCCAGGGTGAAATCACTGGCTTGTATTCACAACTGTTATTAATTGATGTAATTAATGTACCCAGATGGACAATTTCCTCCAAACACTTCCATCCTGTAGGGTATCTGGTAAAGAGTATTACAAGGGGATTGACATAAGTCTTGGGCCTGACCATGAAGGAGTTACAGGAGGAAGATGAAACTTGGCACATTTAAAGTTCATCATATTTGTACTGAATGATTGAAGTACGCTTTTGTTTCTTCAATGGGTTTTCCCGCTACGGTGCACGGTGCAATGTACCCTATTGACCAGATCTGCTGCTCCAAAGATTTGACAAAACAATGGAAAAGAAGGAGGCCAGAGCTGTGATAAAATTTCTGATGTTTCAGGGAAAAACACCTACAGAAATACACAGGGAGATGAAACCAGTGTTTCGTGATTCTTGTCCTTCATATACTTCGGTAAAAAACTGGTGTCAACAGTTTAAGTGCGGCCGCTCAAATGTTGCTGATCTGCCAAGATCTGGTAGACCAGCCTCAGAGTGCAACAATGAAAATGCAACAAGAGTGAAGAAAATCATTGACCAGGATCGAAAAATGACAATTGTTGAGATAGCTAGTAGAGTAAAACTAAATGAAAAAACAGTTTATAGAATTTTACACAACAGACTGAACATGAGAAAAGTGTGTGCACGCTGGGTTCCGCGACTGTTGACATGTGAACAGAAGCAAACGAGGGTAAATTGCTGTCAACAGTTGCTCAAAAAGTGTCAGTCAAAAAATGTTGTGGAGACCATGGTGACAGTAGATGCGACTTGGGTACACCATTATGACCCCGAATCCAAAATTGCCAGCATGCAATGGAAAACCCCGGGCTCCCCAACACCTGTCAAGCCGAGAGCACAGAAATCTGCAGGAAAAGTGATGCTGACTGTTTTTTGGGACGGCAAAGGTGTCCTTTTGAAAGATTATCTGCCTCGTGGCAACACAGTTAATGGACAGTACTATGCAAATCTTCTCACCAAACTAAGAAAGGTTGTGACCAGGAAACGAGGGATTACGCGCACTCAAAATCTTCCTTTGCTTCAAGACAACGCGCCCTCTCACAAATCACGGCTTGTGCAGCTAGCAGCCAACGATTTGAATATTGAAATTCTTCCACACCCGCCATATTCTCCAGATTTGGCTCCATCAGACATTTTTCTATTCCAAAACCTTAAAAAACAGCTAAAAGGAAATCATTTTGACAGCGATGAAGAGGTTATACTGGCATGTGATGACTGGTTTAGTTTGAAAAATAGGGTGTTATACTCCCAAGGTCTTTTCAAGGTCAAGCAAAGATGGCAGAAGTATGTCAATTCAGACGGTGGCTATATTGAAAAGGAATAAACACTATAAAAAATTTCAGCTCTCTGTAACATGTCCTTCATGGTCAGGCCCAAGACTTATGTCAATCCACTTGTATATTGTAGTTTTGCATGTTGACCACACTTAATATATTAGCAGTTTAATCTACGCGGTAATATGTTTTTTCTGTGGTTAACATGATGTTGCACTCTTTTTTATTGTAAGTGAACGTGAGATATTTAATACATCACTAGGTGATTATGACGTAATCCGTTCTGCATCTAATTTATGCAAACGGTTGGTGCTAGGCCTTTCGTCTAAAGAATCCGTCAGAGGACGACGTTGATGTTGTAGCTCCAGAGATATTTGCAGATTAATCATTTTTACGTGGCTTTAAAGTAACTACGAAGGTCGCCACTTATTTTAAGAAGATGCCGGGCACAAGTATCAAGTTCCTTGACTTATAATGAAGAATTTCCAACAGGAGTATTTTAATTATCTTCATTTTTCTGGTTCAACTCTACTTGGGTGATAACCTTCATAGGCACCCCTAGTATAGAGGCCAGATTTGAATCGATGAGACGGAGACTATAGGAGGATATGTATGTACTTTCACTTTGCCATGAATGAACTCATACATAAATATCTTCAACAAAACTACAATATTTCCTGTAGCCTATTCCAAATTTTGTTTAAAAAGGATGTTATAATTTCTATGGTACTTTTTGGTATGTGTTTCAAGATTTCGTAGCTCAAGATGTCATGCCCCGCTGATGTATTTGTTTTGTCATTTATTGTTTTTCAACTTCTTCTTTTTTAGGGAATATCTTTTGAAATTGTTTCATAATGATTCTTGTAAAAATGTACACAACGCCCCCCTGAATGGAAGTAGCAACCCCCAGTCGTTGCCACCCACCAGAACGCCCCCAGACATCTTGAAAACGCCCCCCCCCCCCCCGAAGGCGATAACGCCCCCGTTGAGAAATATTGATTTAGATCAACACCAGTAGAAGCACTAGAAGTAGCTCTTGGCATACCGCCCCTTGATCTAAGACGGGAAGAATTAAAATTAAATTATTGGAGCAAAGTAGCACAAGAAGTGACCGACCCAGCACATAAAGCATTTGTCAAAAACCAACCAAGTGTATGGGACGTCCCCTTGAATACAGAAAGATATCCAACAGGGTGGAGAACTATAAAAGATCTAATACAGTTCAAAGAACTCTCAAACACAATTAATAATAGTAACAAATATAGAAACACAATACAATCCTGGGAACTAAAAGCACCAACCATCGTCTACACACTGACTGAAAAGATTAAGCAAAATATAGAAGATAAGGAAGCCAAAACGATAGTAAGAAAGTTCATAAATCAACTTACTTTGCAAAGCCTTGCTGTTTACACTGATGGATCCAAGGGTGATAGTGGGCAATTAGGTGCAGGAGTAGTAATACCACAGTGGGGAATTAACAAGAGCTACAGTGTAGCTGAAGGGGCTTTCGATTTTTACCGCAGAGATGGTGGCAATTCTAAAAAGTTTAGAAATATTGGAAGAAAATCCGCCAGAAGCAGTTACGATATTTGCAGACTCACTACAAGCACTAGAAAACCCAGGTAAATACAGCCGATCGGACATAACGGAAGAAATTATTTCTATTAATACATCACTAGGGAACAGAGGATGCAGTGTGAGGCTAGTGTGGGTTCCAACACACTTAGCTATAGCTTGCAACGAGTTTGCAGACAAAACTACCAAATATGGAAGAATAAGTAAAAAACAATATGAGAGCAGGACTTGGAAAAACGGAGATTAAGAGCCAAGTGAAGCTAACCATAAACGATGAATGGAAGACAATATGAAGAACAGTAGTAAAGGCAGACACGCATTCAAAATTCTGAAAGAACCAGCAAGGACGTGCCAGGTCAGAGAAGAATTAAAAGTTTCCTCGAACAAAAAGCTGTGGCGTCTCCGTCTCGGTGCAGCATACTTTATGAGAAAGTATGTTGAACCACACTGCCAAGAATGTCAGGAAGAAAATGATATCGACCACTACCTACCTGATCTACTGTAAAAAGTACGAGCAACATAGGCCTGAATTAAAAACATACTTTAGAAATCCCAAAATAGACATGTCAGGTGATAATGTTTTAAGTATAGATGCCCCAGGGGAAGCCCAAACAATACTTAAACGATATATACACAAAACAAAGGAAAACATATAAGGTTACTAACAGTGACAATGTTAGTAATAATAACAACAATAATAATACTTCAGAGAAGAAATGCAACCAAATAGAAATAAATCAACAAAAACTAACAAACCATTAAAGAAAAACAATTATTGACTACTCATAGCGCAAGGAAAAACAAAAAAGTAACAAACAAACAAAAAACAAGACTTAAAAAGAAGAAATACTAATATAAATTAAAACCATCAACTGCAAAAGACAATAGTTAGCTAACTACAAAACTAAAAATAAAGTTACACTAAAAACCCTAATTATAACCAAATCTTAGGTTGAACAGGGTAGACCAAGATGGTGGACGAGCGGAGGCAATAATGGTCAGCTGTTAAGTGCCCTCTCCCCACTCATCACCTTTTTAAAACAAAAACAAAAAAGTGTTTGGAGCAGGTTCTAGTGAGGATGACAGTGACGGTTTGGATCTTCAGTTGTTTAGTGATATAAGTAGGTACAGTTTACTTAGAATATTGTTTGGGTTTTTTTTTTTCGTGGCGGAGTTTGGCTTTTTCTCACAATTTTAATCTGGCAAATTAAAAACGTAAAAAAGCTCCAAACGTAAATATTATCGCAATCACTGTTACCACTACTTGGCTTTTCCGTCAAATCTTGATATCTTGGTTTTTTGTTTTTTTTCTGAGGACCTTGACTTTTTTGTGTGTGTGTGGACATTCTGAGCGTGTGTCGGTAAGTCAAATATATGTAAAACTAGCTAGGCTAATTATTTGTAAAATTTCCTACTGCACAGTAGGCCTACATTCAATACGTGCAGTTTTCGTACTAAAAGCCACTGCCTTTCAGCCTACTGTGTTTATAACTTGGAAGTACAGAAATATAGCCTAATGGATATGTTGATTAAACCTGACGTCATGCAGACTTACAAACTATCGGAGATTGATCCATTCAATGTGAACTTCCAAAAAAAAAAAAAAACAACTGGAAGACAGATGTTGGTGGTAGGTGTGAAAATTTATTAGAATACAAACCCTCGGGGACAAAGAATCACAATTTCGCCAAGAAGCATTAGCATTTTTAACAGATTTATGTGATCAGATAAGGAAACGCTTTCCTCTTTCAAACGGTATTGTTTTGGCTGAAATGAGAGTTATGGATGTCGGGGAGTCCTTGTCAAGTGACAAGCGTTTAAGATCATTAATCCCACTGGCGTCAAAATTCCCTGCACTGGTAGCTGAGAGTGAACTAGACAATTTACAGGACCAATGGAAACTTCTACCAAATTCAAAAGAATCTTCAAAACATGGCTAACCTGGAATTTTCAGGTTTAAGTTGAGATCAATGAAGGATGGGAATGAGCATTTGAAGTTTGGACTGCTTCCAAATTTATGTGCGATGTAATGGCGTTGCCACATTCATCAGCATGTATAGAAAAGATATTTTCGCAAGTCATCATTGTGAAAACAGCTCAGATAAATAGATTGCATGCCTTCACTGTCACAAATAGGTTGTTAGCAAAGCAAACCACATCAAGAAAACGTGTTGAATGTCACTCCTGGACACCACCAAAATATCTGATTGCTGACGTTGTAGAAGGATATTTTCATCCTTGCTTAGAAAAAGTGAGAGGAGAAATCGAGACATTCAACTTTCATCATGCTGCCAGAAGAGGATGATGTTTATGATTCAATTGCTACTTAAAACATGTTTCTGGAAGATTAACTTTAATATTTTAATAATACTTAATTATTTTTCAATCATTCAATGGCATGGGCGTTTTTCAATAAAGAGACTGTTTTTAGTGTCGATATAGAATGTTATGTTAGGTCTTTGGAATTGTAATTTTTTTGTTAAATACAATTTATTGGACTTATTATTTTTTTTATTAAATATATTAATATACATTTTTCATACACACACACACACAGATACATAGTTGGTGTAGAACTCAGTTTCATTCCGGAAACGTATTTAACTCATTATTTTGTTAAAAATAACCTTAAAATGTAAGTTTTTGATTGTTTCTTCAAGAAAAAATTTTAATTTAAAGTATTGCAGACTTATTATTATGGATCAAAATGATAAGATGGCTGCAAAGCAAGCTGCAGATGCTAAGAGGAAGAGACGATTGTGTCAATCACAACGAGTAAGCGAGACTCTAGAAGAAGCAGCAATATGACGACAACATGAAGCGGCACAAAGACAAGCACAGTGCCAGTCATAACGAGCAAATCAGTCTGCAGAAGAGCATGAATCTCAATGCGCTGCAGAAGCTTTTTGCATTAGTCAGTTGAGAGCATCACAATGAGCAAAGGAGACTTCAGAAGAAGCAACTGAACGTAGAGCAGCAGCTGCACAAGTGAGACAATCAAGAGCTGCTCGTAGTCCAACAATTTCAAATCACGATGCCTTCGATGAGAATGCAGTTGCTGTACACAACTGCGGTCCAATGGATCAGGAATATCAGTTCTGTCTCTCTCTCAATTTTCAAGTGGAAAAATCAGCCAGGGAGCCGCGGTAGCATAGTAGTTAGTGCACTGGCTTCCTAGCTCAGTGGTCTATGGCTCGATTCTTAGATGAGGTGGGATTTTTTTAGGCCGCAAACAGCTCCTGTGTCGACTCAGCCCCAACTGGGTACCAGAGCAACTTCTGGGAAGGTTAAGGCGGCCAGCATGATGCTGACCACATCACCCCTAGTGTGCCGATGGTCAGGAAAATATGGGCCTAACACCATATTCCCAATATGCCTCAATAGGCGTGTAACGGGATCCTTTACCTTTTTACCTTTACTCTCTCAATTTTCAAGTGGAAAGATCAACCGATGGTACACTCAGATATTGCTGCCATAAAGGTACAGTGCTGTTGGAGCAAGAAAGAGAGCAGACGTCCTTTTCCTCTGTATCTCAAGGATCTTTTGAGCAACCCAGCACATCCACAACATCGACATTTTAAGGAAAATATTCGTTCCTATAATTCAGTCTTGGGCTTTGCATCCATGGGTGCCCAAATCGATCGCTTCATTGGACGTGGACCATATATGTTCAGAGTGCACGGACAGATCTATCATTTGATTTACTTACATCATTATTGACGGGTTATTGCTAGTGTGTGTATATATATATATATATATATATATATATATATATATATATGCTTGGCTTTTTTTGATGTCTTATCTGGGCTTTTTTCAAAATTTCGACTGGTAACACTGATCGCAATTATCAGTTGAAATGAATACAGTGGGTCAAGTGGTCGATACAGCCATAAAAATAAGAATTTAGAGATGTAGTAAGAAGTTTAGGAATCCTAATGACGTTGGCAAGATACAAAGACGGCATCAAAGAATACATTGCCTCTGTTATTCATTTCAACCAGAATGATCCCTTTTTGAAAACGGTTACCAAGAGTATAAAACTAGAAATGATTATATTGTTAAAATGTAAGGCATCAACATTAATTATGTGCTAAGGCGCAACAAACATGGAGGCTGGACATTAAAAAAGAAAAAAAAAACTTACAGGGGTTGGGGGAAAAAAGTAGGCCTAACGGACATGCATGCAATTTCGCCCAAATGAATTTCAATAGATTGTCAAAGTCGTTACACCCTTTGTAGATGACGAGAAAAGTAAACAAGGTTCTGTCAAGTTTCCAGACTGAAGTAGGCAAGGTCCATCATATTGCCCCATGTTGTTAGACTGGCTGTCCCTATTTTCTTTACAGCTAGCTTAGGGTTACCATATCGTTCAGTGGAAAAATGGAGGACAATATTCTGTGTTTTTGTCATGAAAAGGAGAACAGTGTAATGAAAAAATGAGAACATATTTATTTAAACAAATTACTGATGGGGACAACTTATTTTTTTTAAATCTATAGTAAGTTCATCTAATCATCTCGATTTTGAGTCTTGTCTATTTATTTCTGATGATATAAATCTTCTTTTATAAAGCTGGATTATTTTTTAAATATAAAAACACATTTAACATGCTGCATTATGCCAAGTTCTGCAAAACATTTTGTTAAAATTATCCCAAGTCAGTGCAACACATTTCTCAGGGAGTAATATGTCACAAGTGTTTCAATTAGATATTTTAAAATTGTTTCTTTTGCCTTATTTAATGCATTCTGCACCTTAAGTAACCATTAAAGTACTGAATAATTGCACTGGACAACAGCCAAAATGTATCCGAGACAAAAGTAACTATAATTAACTAATTTGGACATGCTGTCACAAATATGAACTTAAAAATTGCGAATTAGCTCTAGTTTTCAAGATCGGGGGGGGGGTCAGTAGGCTGGTGGCTTCACTTTCCTGATGCGAATGACCCAGTCCTTCTCTTTTCTATTGCCCTGGCACGTGATTCCCCATGAGACAGATAGCCTTGAGCACCAATTGGATGACGCAATCTGTAGCAGTCATTGCAACCACATTTCCTCCTTGTCATCATTTGTGTTGTGGATTCTGTGAGTGCAGACGTGTCGTTCAAGATGTCTCGTGAATGTATAAACAGTGCGGATTATTTTTGCTATATTTGCGGACAAATAACTTTGCTATCACAAAGGTGACAAATTACGCCGATGATAAAGAAAGCTTACAGCCTTTATTTTGGTTGTGAGATCAGTGACTAGGACCGATATTGGGCCCCACACATATGTTGTCAATCCAGTGCCATGAATCTGCGCGGCTGGTTGAACCAAAAAGGAGGATCGATACGTTTTGCAGTTCCAGTGGTGTGGAGGGAACTGACAAACCATCTTAATGATTGTTTCTTTTGCATGACTCCTCCAATTGGACATGGTATTTCTAAGAAGAAAAAGTGACCTGTGACCTATCCGAATATTCCCTCTGCTATGCGGGTAGTGCATCACAGGGAAGGACTTCCTGTTCCGCACCCACCAGAATCTTATGCTCCGGATGATGAAAAAGATAATAAGGCCAGTGGACAACCGTCACCTGTGAAAGCATCTACATCAAGAGATCCTGATTTTGTGCCTATTGTAGAGTCTGCACAGCCACATCAAATTACCCAGAGTGAAGTGAATGATCTAGTGAGAGATCTGGAATTGCCTAAAAATAAAACAGAACTGTTGGGGTCCAGACTGCAGCAATGGAATCTTCTAGAAGAGAATGTGCATGTGTCTGTGTTTCTACCCAGCAAAAATATCTGCTTCCATATTTCAAAATGACAGATAACCTCATTGCTTGTGTTGATACAGTGGGTCTGATGGCAGCACTACACATCAGCTACGAAGACGATGATTGGAGGCTATTCATTGATTCGTCCAAGTTGAGCTTAAAAGCAGTGCTGCTCCATAATGGTAACGTTTTACCATCTGTTCCACTCGAGTATGCAGTCCACATGAAAGAAACGTACAAAATCATAAAAAAAACTGTTACACACCATCAACTATGACAAGTATAAGTGGCAGATTTATGGTGACCTGAAGGTCAGTGCCATCTTGATGGGGCTACAGCAGGGTTATACAAAGTTTTGCTGTTTCCTCTCTCTGTGGGACCGCAGTGCCAGGACTTCCCACTACAAGAAAAAAGATTGGCCCCAGTGACAATCACTTGAACCGGAGAAAAAGAATGTACTTAATGAAGCACTTGTAAAATCCCACAAGATCTTGCTCCCTCCTCTTCACATCAAACTGGGACTAATGAAGAATTTTGCAAAGGCCATGGATCGAAATAGGGCAGGATTTTTATACCTTCATGATAAATTTCCAAGACTTAGTGAGGCTAAAATCAAGGAAAGTATATTTGTCGGTCCACAGATACGTCAGCTCTTCCGAGATCAGTGTGTTGATGATACCATCACAGGTGATGAAAAGTTAGCTTGGAATGCTTTCCAACAAGTGGCCACAAACTTTCTAGGAAACAATATGGCTGACAATTACCTGGAATTTGTAGAAACCATCTTGCAGCACTACGAGAGATTAGTGTGCAACATGTCTTTGAAATTACACTTTTTACACTCTCATCTGGATTTCTTCCCTGCTAAATGCGGTGCTGTCAGTGACGAGCATGCAAATCGATTTCATCAGGACATTACTACCCTCGAAAAAGGTACCAAGGGAAATGGAATGCAGCAATGCTAGCAGACTATTGTTGGACCCTTGTGAGAGATGCTCCAGAAACTCATTACAAGCAACAGGGAAAAAGGCGTCACTGAATCATTTCCGCTATGAGCATTATTATCATATTGCGTATACTGTATATATGCAAATGTATAAAACTTGTTTTATAGATATTTTAAAAAACTAGACCTAATCTGACGTTTTAACTGCCATTTGCATATTCAGCAGCCCAAACAACATAAAGGTAACTTGGTTTAATCTCAGATACACTCAAAAAGTCAAAATTTGTTGTCCAGTGTTATTTGACACATTTTGCCTGAGCTGTATTTGTTCCCATCAGTGTAATAAGCAATGCTGTTTTCTTCTAATGTTTCAGAAAGTTTATTAGTTAAGTTCTTTGCAATCATAGAAATGACAATGGTTGTTTTGGTTCTAGCACATGCAGATTAATATAAAGTGTTTAAAGCATAGTGCATTGATTTGAAACTACTGTGATATTTGACAGTGTAAAAAGCAAAAGGACCTTCTGTATCAGCAACTTTATTCTGTTCTGTCTCTGCAACCAGTTTTGGTAAGATTGTCTTGAAATATATTATGTGCCCCTTGTCTGTTGTTAAAAGCTTCAGAATTCTAATTTGTCTTACTTTGTTTTGTAAAATCTACTGCCACCATCCTGGGCCTATGACAACTTCACCAGGACCACTTTAGTCAGAACTTTTCAGTGTGTTCTAAGTCACATCAGCTTGTGTGACACCACAACATACCAAATCTGAATCTACAGGCCTCTACTTTATGCTATTGCTGTCTCTTATGATGTGGATCACCATTCTCGTCAAGAGGTTGTTGACCATCACAGCCAGTGCTCCCTTGCAAATATTCTGCCAAATCACTTCCTACACTCTTGCCATATTGGTTTCTTTAACAATTTGTTTTACCTGATAAGGTTGTAATCACCTGGCACAACCTTACATTGATTGTCTCTTATTACATGTCTGATGGAGGAGTTGTTCTTTCTTCTGTCCCTGTAGACTTCCAGAAACTGGCTGGGGCATGATATGGACATGGAGTTGAATGTTCATTTATAACTATCATAAAACTGTTAATGGTATTTGTATTAGTAAAAAAGGTAAAGAATACCGTTACATGCATATTGAGGCATATTGGGAATATGGTGTTAGACCCATATTTTCTTGACCTGGGAGTGATGTGATCAGTATCATACTGGCTGCCTGTAACCTTCCCAGTTGCTATGGTACCCAGTTTATGAGGCTGGGTCGACCCTGGAGCCGTTTGCAGTTTAAAAAATCCCACCTCCACTGGGGATCGAACCATGGGCCACCTAGCTCAGAAGCCAGTGCACTAACCAGTGTGCTGTCATGGCTACTTTGTATTAGTAATCATGCATTTTCTTTACAGAGCTCAGGAAACATGGAAACAAAGATCCCATTCCTAGATGAATTTATAAAACAAGAAATGAAACCAGATCATGAAGTAAGCTATTTTTCTTGAAATTATGAATGAACTATCAACAGTTTTATCTTGTTAGAGTGAACTGAACTTACAAATTATTTTAAGTGTATTTTATATTTCCATAGAAGCATTATTCTGTTTTTATGTTCTACATTTATCTTCTAATATTCTGTATATCAGTAGACTACAACCGACATAAAAAAATAATCCTGATTTAACATTTCCATCCATCCCAGTTTTGGCAGGATTTCCTTGAAATACATTTTATGGTCATTATCCAAGGCAACAGGCAGTGGAATGTTATTTTGCCATTGCAAGAGTGGATTGGAAGAAGAAAAATTATGAGCCTGTAAGAAACACTGGAATTGGAAAGGGAAAAAATGAAAGAGATAAGAATTTGTCAAACACATTAATTTTTCTTATAAAAGAGACATACTTTCTTCAGAACATAGTTTAAGACAAGGTTAGAGGAACATGGTCAAAGGATTGACAGTATTATAAGCCCCACACAAAAACAAAAATGCCCATAATACAGTGAAAAATGCACAAAAAGCAAATTGCAGAAACATGTTTCATATTTAATTTTTTGTTTTGTTACCTGCAAACTTTATGAATACAGTAGAACTCCATTTATCCGAACCCCATGGGACCGAGCATCGTTCCGATAATCAAATGTTCGGATAATTGGATTACATAATGTATCGAGTTACATGTACACATATTTCTAAAAGTAATTAACCATCACAAGGAAATTACACTATAAAACATATTTACTTGTACTGTAATAATAATACCCACACTGTATTAGATCACTGTATCACCAAAATCTTTCATTACATTTTGCAGTGCATGTACTACTTGTATTAATTATTTTTTTTTAAGAAAGAGAAATGTTTTCAAAATAACATTACAAACGATTCAAAACCAGGCGCAACTTACGTGTACATGTACTTGTACAGATGTAACCCACTATTTAAAATAATGAGGAATCCTCTTTTGCACCAAACTGGATAGTCTCCTTTTGGCTGCTAAGTCCCGCATTCTCTTCAACAGCAGAAGCTGTGTAGCACAGCTGTCATCTTCTCGCTCGTACCAAGCCATCGCTGTTTCTAGTGCTATAAAGGCCTCTTCAGGACTTGGTCGACGTTTTGGGTTTTCTTCATAATCTATAAGTACATCATGTACTTCTGAGGAGTCTTCATCATCGGTCACTACATGTATTTGGTTTTCTTCTTGCACAAAAGACAAAATTTCTTCGTCATTCAAAAACTGAAAACCAGAATCATTATCATCTTCTAGCCACATGTGTGCATCATCTTTGTCACAGTCCGAAAATCCGGGCATTGCTTGAAACAGTTCCACAACTTCATTTATACAATCATCATTTGTGTCCACTGCAGTCGTTTCATTTCCTCCTTTTTTCCCAAGCAATCTATTCCAAGCCTTGTTGAGATTATCTTGTGACAGGGTGGTCCTAGCATCAGCAAACATATATCAGCAGTCTTTGAGATTAAGCTTTTTGGAAAACGCCAAAATACTTTCTTCATCTTCAGCCAACAATAAACGACTCAGGACTTCCTTCTTGTACATCTTTTTAAGCTTTGCTATAACACCCTGATCCATTGGTTGAATCAGTGCTGTTACATTGGGAGGCAGAAAAATTACTTAAAATTTGCATCAACTGCATTCAATGTATCCGTCTCTGGATGAGATGGTGCATTGTCCAGTAGAAGAATTACTTTTCCAGTTTTCTTTTCTTGTTCTCTCAACCTCTTCACATTTGGATGAACTGATTTGTATACCAATCAAGAAATATTTCACTATTCATCCAAGCACTCTTCTGTGCTTTGTAGCACAATGGGAGACATGTCACATTCTTTAAACAACGTGGTTTTTTGGCTTTACCGATCATTAGCACCGGTAAACGATGACTTCCACTGGCATTCGCGGCTACCACAATTGTTACTCTCTCTCTCTTTGCACTTTTTAAACACAGGGGAAGCTGCTTCGCGCTGAGATGCAAGTGATTTTTGAGGCAATGATTTCGAGTATAAGCCAGTCTCATCGGCATTATACACATCATCGAGTGAATAACCTTTTTCTTCCAAAAAAGCCAAGAATGTTTCTTTAAAATTTTCAGCGGCAGTTGCATCGCTAGATAAAGATTCCCCTTGAATCTCCAATTCTCGTATGCCATGACGAGATTTAAAGTTTCTTAACCATCATCCCTGGCTAGCCTTAAAGTCAGGAGGACAGTCAAGTTGATTGTTGAACTAAAGTGCCTTTTCACACAATAGAGAGCCAGAGATAGTTTCCCCTTTGCTTCTTCTTTGCACAAACCATGTATACAAAGCCTCTTCCAATTTCAAATCTTTCGCATTTCTCATGGTTTACGTTTCTTCGACCCATTTTCACTATCCAATTTCGATGCAAAACTCATAATTTTATCCTTGTTACTTTTGATGTCAGAGACGGTAGCTTTCCCAACATTGAAAATCCTCGCAAGTGAAGACACAGTTTCACCTTTTCCTAGTCTCTTGATAATTTCTGTTTTCGTTTCAATTGACAAAACATTGCGGTTCCTTTTATATGTTTTAGGCCTTCTGGAAGATGCCATATCGCACAGAGAAATACTTGCACACCAAAATTATTCTGCTGTAGTAGCAGACACAATTATTTTAAGTTGAACTGTCTGTTTAACCAGTGTACTGTCTAGAACGCACACGTACACTAGATTGGTAAACCAGATATTAACTGACTTTATGATCTAACTGACTTCCTGTACGTAAGCGACCGACCATTAGCCCATTCCATCCTCTACAAATTGTTCGCACACATTTGAAGCTTGCAGCATCAAAAGATTCAAAAATATAGTCTAACATGACTGGTGGCACCTGATTTTTTTTCTCGAAAAAGTGTTCGGATAATTGGATGTTCGGATAATTGGGGTTCGGATAAATGGAGTTCTACTGTAGATGATTTCATTAAGAATGGCGCCAGCTGGTGACTATCTCTCCACAACATTTTTTCCCTTAATTATTTATCATTTATTTTACAGACTTCTTTCCACAATATGATGTTAAAGTACATGTGTCTTCTTTCTTTGTTGTCCTGTGTCTCTTTTTTTCTTCAGTATTTTCTGTTGTCACATTATATTCCAGCTTTCCTCTTCTCATCACATTCCCACACAAACTGATTGCTCCTTCTAATATGAGCAACAAGCATTTTCTCAACATGCTGGTCTCTATCACCTGCTCTTCACCTTTGAAAAACATCTTTCACATGGTATTAAAGTGCTCAGGTATTTGAATCAAATGACTTTTTTTTTCAAAATTTTCTAATTGTGTTGAATCTGAATAAATAAGTTTATAATGAAGAAAGTTAAATCATTGACCAATTAAAAATTATTGCTAAATGTGTGTGAAAACTTTCATGAATGAAATATATTATCCTAGACTTGAATTTATGCAACATTTTGTTTCCAGGAAGTCACAGTGAAGAGAGAAACAATAAATGACGTGGAAGAAGGTAATGTTCATCAAGATAGACATGTCAGGTGGTGCACATCTGTTACTTGCCCTGTTGAGAACATACTCACTAATTTGTGTTGTACTGCACTTATTTTACACTACAAATGTAATATATATACATTTAGATTTATTACTTTAAAAAATATATCTGTGTTATTAGGATATGTTTATTTATTTTAGCTTTTATCGTGTTAGGCCTGTATTTTCTTGACCATTGGCACACTAGGGGTGATGTGGTCAGCATCCCGCCAGCCGCCTTAACCTTCCTAGAGTTGATCTGGTACCCAATTCATGAGGCTGGACTGAACCCAGAGCCGTTTGCGGTCTAAAAAATCCCACCTCATGGTATGAATAAAAATGATGGTGACGGAAGCGCTTATAGTTAGAGGACATGTGATGTATATGAATGTTAGCAGTAACAAAATCCTTTAGATCAAGGAAACCAATTTGTATACTGATGGTAAAATATGTCAGATTAATAATAATAATAGTTGCCCATCGCAAGCGAAGATGGCGACAGCTTCAGACTTGAATTGTGAGACCTCTGTGCCGTGATCTCATGTGGCTAATTAGTCCTATTTTGGCCCTACTGGCCATGCCACATATGGGGCACCCATAGTTAGAGTCGATAGTAGTGTTGCTGCGCATTCTGACTTTTCTTGCAGCACGCTTGCCTTCTGCCTTATCAGCTAAATTCTGTTCTGCAATGCGAGCACCTTGAGTAATGTTTGTCCGCCAGGCACAGCGATCCTGTGCGATAGTCTCCCAGGAGAAGACATCAATTTTGAAGCTGCTCAACGATGCTTTCAGTGTGTCTTTGAAGCGTTTCTTTTGTCCCCCTACTGTTCGCTTACCCATAGAGAGTTCGCTGTACATCAACTGCTTTGGGAGGCCTTTTTCGGGAATGCGAACAACATGTCCAGCCCATCTAGTTTGGGCCCTCTGCAGCAATGTTTAGATGCTTGAGATATGTCTCTGTTGAGGACCTCAGAATTAGATACTCTATCATGCCACTTGATCCTGAGTATCCTGCGAAGACAGCTCATGTGGAAATGATTAAGCTTCTTGGCGTGTCTGCTATACACTGTCCATGTTTCACAGGCATACAGGAGGGTAGTGAGCACTATTGCATGATATACTTTTATCTTGGTGGCGGCACTAATTCCTTGTCAATCCCAGACATTTACTCTTCCAAAAGCTGCACTTGCCTTTGCAATTCTGTTGTTGACCTCGGCGTCGATATTCGCATCTTTGGTAAGGGTACTGCCCAGATAAGTGAAGCTGTCCACCACTTGGAGACGTTGGCTCTTTACTGTGATATTTGGTTTAAGGTAAGGTTTCCCAGGAGCAGGTTGCAACATTACTTCAGATTTCTTCGTATTGATGGTAAGACCAAAGTCATCACACGCTACAGAAAGCCTCCTCATATTGTTCTGCATGTCTAGTTCTGTGCAGGTGTTGAGGGCACAGTCGTCCGCAAAGACAAGGTCAGAGATCATTGTTTCATTCACCTTTGTAAAGGACTGTAATCGTCTCAAATTAAACAGCTTCCCATCTGTCCTGTATCTGATGTGTACGCCGTCACTAGTGCCATGCGTAACGTTAGACAGCATGGCAGCAAATATCATACTGAATAGTGTCGGAGCGAGCACACATCCCTGTTTAACACCGTTTGTGACCGGAAAGGGTTCAGAAGGTTCTCCATCATTCAATACGCGAGCCATCATGCCTTCATGAAACTGGCGGACAACTGAGATGAACTTATCGGGAGAGCCGAATTTCGCCATAATTTTCCATAGTCCATCCCTATTGACAGTGTCAAAGGCCTTGGTCAAGTCAATAAATGTTGTGTATAGGTCACTGTACTGTTCCTGGTATTTCTCCTGAAGTTGGCGAGCGGCAGATATCATATCGACGGTCCCGCGCCCTGCTCGGAAACCACACTGACTCTCTGGAAGTAAGTCCTGCGATTCGAGATGAACAGTCAAGCGATTGAGCAGATTGTCAGATTAGAGACACAGTGACAAGAATTTACATGCGTGCTACTATATATCTGCTAACTTGACTTCTCAGAAACCTTTTTATCTCACTAAACAGAACAAAGAAAATATACTATCTTAACCTGATAGTTTCAGTTTTTTAAATCTTCAATTCTGAGATCTAAAGATCAGTTAAATCTGAAAATATTTGAGCACTAGATGTGAACAGAAGATACCACCGTTTGATAGAAGATTCCTCTGTAATGTGCAGGTGCCTCTATGCAGTAAATACTTACAAGCTTGATCTCACTTGCCATAAGAATGAAAGCAGAAGATGTGGTCCAGCATGAGAAACACATGACCAGAGATATGGTTTGCACATAAGAATGGGCAGCTAAAGCAAGTAATGAGGATAACCTGACAAAAGCTACTATTTAGAGGAAGCTTATTACAGGCAACAAAGAAAATAGAAGACAAACATTTTAGAGGACAGCAAGTAAAGAAGATAGTAAACAGTTTGACATCATGACAAGAAAATACTTCAACAGCAGAAGTGCTAAACAACACTGGAGACTAAAGATATTGGATTGGCATGACCTCGTATACTATCTGGCATAATACTTATAAAGGAGAATAAATCTGCAATGAAATTATATAATCCATCCAGGATAAATAAAAGCTTTATTATTAATCACATTAATGCTTAAAAGTTTGTTACCAATAATTATACTGCTGCATGAAGCATGAGGACATTATCAAAATGCTGGAAAGCACAAACATTAATGGTACAGATCTGAGAATGATAAAGAACATGTACTGGCAACAAACAGCTTCAAGAATTAGCAGCCAAATGAAAATGTTTCAACGTGAAAAAGGAATGTTAGACATGGATGGGTGCTATCACCTGATCTGTTCAATTTCTACATTGAGAAAGTAAAGATATCCATAGAGGATATACAAGTATAGCAGAAAAATGTGTTACACATTAGTAAACCACACTTCTCTCTACCAATCCCAGATGTCAGTATGGGTTCATATGAAAGGGATTGATTACCCTAATCATCAAAAGATGGTTGCTGAAGTCCTGACATAACAAGGATTGAGGAAAGGGAGTGTAAACTTACTTACTTAGTCGTTCCCCTTCTACCATGAGGTGTAGAGGTTTGGAAGAGAGAGCGCCAGACTATCCTATCGGCTGTCTTCCTCCTGGCCTGGTTCCATTCTAGTCCTCGGTCCTTCAAAGATTGTCTAATGTTGTCCTCAGAGCAGACTCTGGGTCATCCTGGGGGTCTGGATCCGTGGCTTTTTGTTTCCCATGCTTGTCGTGGTAGCCAATCTTCTCCCAATCTGCAGATATGGCCAAACCATCTTAGTCGGGACTGTTCTACTTGGGTCTGCAGGGGTTGGCATTTTAGGCCTTGATGTATCGTCTGGTTGTGGACCATGTCTCTTCTTGTTACTTCAACCACCTTCCTCAGATACCTCGTTTCTGAGGTTTGGATCTGGCTTTTGTGGGTTGTAGTCATTGCCCATGACTCGCATCCATATGTCAAGACTGGGACATAGGTGGAGCGGTATACAGCCATCTTCATTTTCTTATCAACCTCTCTTTTGCTGAGGAATCCTCAATTTTTGACCTGAAAAAGTCTCCCAGCTGCTGCTTTTTGAGTGGCCAACTCTTCTTTGATGCCTCCCTTTCAGTCTATAATAGCTCTGAGGTATTTAAAAGGGTTGATCTGCTCCAGGACCTGTTCTCCCAGCTTAATCTGATGTCTTCTTTCTTCTCGTGATATCACCATGGATTTTGTTTTAGAGCTGCTTATGACCATCCCTCTCTTCTCCAGCTCTTCCTTTCAGACTTGCAGGTTTGATTGGAGATGTGCCTCTGATTTAGCAATCAGGGCAACATCATCAGCAAATGCCAGCTCTGAAATACAGACCTGTCTCATCTTCCAGTACCCCACTGAATACTTTCTTGTTCTCTCCTTACATGCCTTGATGACATCGTCCATGAGGAGCATGAAAAGATAAAGTGACAGGATATCACCTTGTCTTACACCAGTGGTGGTCCTGAACTCTTCTGACTTATGGTTTGCTGTCCTCACATAATTTCTGCAAGACTTGTAGAAGCTCTGTATAGCATGAAAGAGGTGCTGGAATGTTCTTCCTTGCCAAACAGTCCCAAAGTTTGCTCCAGGGGACTCTGTCAAATGCCTTTTCCAGATATATGAAACAAAGATGGATCTCACTCTTATACTAAAGGGCCTTTTCACTCAGCTGTCTGAGTGTGAAGATTAGGTCTTGAGTACTTTGGTTTGCTCGGAATCTGCACTGGGCCTCATCCAATTGTGGCTCAGCTAGATGTCAGAGTTTCTACTCTAGGATTCTGGAGTAGATTTTACCAGGGACACTGAGAAGGGATATGCCTCTATGGTTTCCACATTGTCGATTGTCATCCTTTTTGAAAATTGGTGTTATGATGGCAATCTCCCAATCCTTTGGTATGGTCTTGTTGCACCACGCTGCCTGTAGGATCCTTAAGAGTAATAAGTCCCCTGATGCTCCCATGTACTTAACCATTTCTGGTGTTATACCATCATGCCCTGCTTTTTGCCCATCTTGATTTTCTCCAGTGCTGCCTTCAGTTCTTCCATCTTTATGTCATCATCACCATCATTGGTTTTCTCTTCTGTGCTAGAGGTTATCATTTCTGATGCTCACCATGCTCACCATCCAGGAGTTCTGAGAAATATTCTTTCCATCTTTCCATTACTTCCTTCGGGGCAGTAAGCAATTTGCCTTGCTTGTCCTTTATAAATTTGAGAGGGCATTGTTTTTACTTCCTCGTGTTCTTTAGGGTCTTATAGAACAATTTCTGGTTTTCTTGATCATCTTTTTCTAGCTTTTCTCCAAATTCTTCCCAGGACTTCTGTTTTGCTGCTAGCAACTTGTTCTTTGCTACTGTTCTGAGTATTACATATTCTCTATATTTCTCTATTTGTCCTGCTGTGTTTTTAGCTCCCAAGTATTGTTTCAATGCCATTTTCTTCTCTCTTATTTTCTCTTTGCTGTCCACCAAAGTGTTCTCTTTCTCTTGTTCCCTAGTCGTACTTCAACACATGCTTCTGCAGCAGCTGTCTTTATGATGTCCTTGAATCTAAGCCATAGGGTTTCCAAGTCATCAGATTGTTCTTCTGTGTTGCTCACTGCTGCAGCAATAAGCCCCTGATATCTGGTCTTAATTTCTGGCTCTTTCAGCTTATAGGTCTTAATGCTCATTTCTCCTGTTCGTTTACTTAGTTTCTTGCGTGATGTTGGGACGTTCCTAGGCTGAGCAACTCTTTCAGTTGTTCTTTTGATTGTAAGCAGGTAGTGATCACTTCAAATCTCTAGCCCCCTCCAGACTCTAGCATCCCGGACATATTTGAATGAGCTCCTCCTAACTATGGCATAGTCGATCACTGACTTCTCATTCTTTGTTGGTTCACACCTAGTGTATGCATGTATGCGCTTATGGGGGAACTTTGTGTTGGTAATGATCAGATTCTGCTCACTGCAGAATCTAAGGAGTCGCTTTCCATTGCCATTCAGAGTATCTTCTCCATATCTTCCGATAACTCCACCCCATCTAGCATGGTCATTTCCAACTCTGGCATTGAAATCTCTGAGCATGATAATTTCTTCTAGGCAGTCATCCACTGTCCTATGAAGCAGCTCGAAGAATTCCTCCTTGACCTCTGCTCTCTCATCCTCATTTGGCCCATACACTATGACTAGGTTGACTATGGTTTCTCCTTCTTTTAGTTTTACAACCATAATGCGCTCTGAGACAAAGTTCCATCCCTTGATACTATCTTTTTTGGTTTTTGGCCACAATGCAACCCACGCCCCCTTTAGCTCTTTCAGATGTGGGTACACCACTGTAGAGCAGCGTGTTGCCATCAAGATCCATGACTCCTTGTCCTTTTTTCTTCGTTTCCATTATAGCCAGGATTTCAAGTTTTGCTTTCCTCATCTCTTCCACCAGCTCCTCATCTTTCCCATTTATACTTCTTGTGTTCCATGTTCTATAAGTCGTAGTCCGTTCCAGTTCGTCGCCTTTAGAAACAGTCCGGTTTTCTCTCTTGTAGTTCTCATAATCAAAAGTTTAAAGCAAACAGGTGAAAGGCCTGTTGTACCTTTGCATGGTGTAGGGGCTACCTCCTTACGGCCTCCTTGTAGTCTGCCCTCCTCCTTTTTCAGCTGGGTTTGGGGCCGGCCTAGTCGGAGTTGTGTGTGTAAACATTGAATCAAAAATACTAAATTCTGTCTGAGGTGAGAAAAACTAAAGTGAAAAGCACGGAATGAATTATAGGATGGCACACCGGTAAATGTGACGTCTGAGGTTATTCTCCCACTGATGATACAGTCTTAATAGCAAAAAGGGAAAAGGAGTTGAAGGAAATGATTAATAACAGTAGTGATAAAATATGAAAATAAAGGCTTAGCGTTAATGGCAAACAAGCAGATGTAATGATCATCAAGAAGAAAATGATTTCTCCATAATGCACTATAAAAGGAAATGGAAGAGGAGGGTTCTTCTGTGTTATATAGAACCAATCCTGACATAAGAAAGTGAGTCAGTGATAATTATTGATGTGGTTCATAGAAGAATATTAAAAATACCATGGACAGCTAAATAAAGTAATAAGGATGTCCTGAAATGGGCCAGATCACAACAAAAACTGATAACTGACGTTAGAAGGAAGCTGTCTGCTGCTGTCTCCAGGCATGATGTGAACAGAAGTAAGCTGGAATATACATTATGACAACATGAAGATTGACAGAAAACAAGAGAAAATGACAGAGAGAGAAGTACAGTATGACATGGCGCGGGGGGAAGTTAACAACAGAATAGATGAACAGTACTGGAGTCAAGAAGTTGTGGTACTTGAAATAGAAAATATTGCTATATAATTATAGTCAGTTGAAGGAAATAAATTATTATTTATATTGTGTTGTAACTACCCAAGGAGATTGTGTGACAAAGCTATCAGTGACCATCATTCCTGGTGGCATCTTGTACGACAACAACAAACTGTCTTCACTTTGCTCAGTCAGCAGCCATTGTTTGTCTGATGCCCAGCTCTGGTGCCCACAGTTCTTCTGTGGGTAGTTTTGACCAGTCTCTTTTTCTCTCTCCTTAAGGAGTCCATAATATGGCAGTTCTAGTGATGGTGTCAGGATCTCTTCTGAGGATGTGGTCAACCCAATTTCAGTGTCTACCTGCTCTGATGGTGCATGTCTTCTTGGTGGCTCTGAGTTAGCAGTTCTTGGTTGATGATAGTGTTTGGTCAGCAAATTCAAAGAATATTCCTTAAGCAGATTATGTAAAAAGAGGATAGTTTGGACATTTCTTCTTCTATTACTGTCCAGCACACAGAAGTACTGAAATTTTGCAGCAGTTTTGTATTATTAATTTAGTGTTTTTACTGTACTGGGAAGATTTCCAAATGCTGTTTAGATTGGCAAATGCTTTTCTAGCTTTATTCATTCAGTTACTGATGTCTTTGCTTCTTCTGCCATCTGGTGTTACTATGCTTCCTAAGTACGTAAATGTGTTTGAATTTGCTAGTTCTTGGTCCCTTATTTTTATGTGCACAGGGTTTCTGTTACCGAGTATCATGATTTCTGAATTCTTCAGATTAATGTTCAGTCTAGCCTGTTGGCTATGTTCATTCGGCTGTCTGTTTTTTCATGAATATGTTGATGTGAGTGTGTTAATTGTGCAATGTCATCTGCATATTCCAGATCCTTCAGTGTAGAGCAGAGGTGGCCAAACTACGGCCCGCGGGCCAGATCTGGCCCGCCAACCAGTTTTGACCGGCCCGCCAACCTGTTTTGGCCGGCCTCTTAGTGTTGATTGAAAATTATTGTATACTCCAACCACTGTGCTAACAAAAATATTACAAAATAGCACACACAGGCACCAGAAACAAAACCAAAAAGACCCAAAATGTACGATTAACATCTCCCCACCTCCCACAACACCACCAACTCTGTCTCTCTCTCTCTCTCTCTCTCTCTCTCTCTCTCTCTCTCTCTCTCTCTCTCTATCATACCAATTGAGCTCTACTAGTTAGTGCCGACAAAACGGAAATGATAACGTCAAATCTCTGATCGTGCACGTGGACAGGCGAAGACAGTGTCGGTACCTACTTTGATAATGAGAAACTGAAAGCAATGACAGATCTTTTCTGTGGTCGGAAGTCTCTGAGATCCAATGATGTTGCTTTGTCTTTAGCATCGGTATGGGAAAGTGATCGTGGGAGTGGGGGTGGATGGTAGGTACATTTCTATAGGAAGGAGTTGAGGTGCACAGTTGGTCTTGTGAAGTGTGTTAAGTATAAATCAGCCAGTGACACTTCTGGGCTTGTAGCTGTTGTGCACGTTTTCATGTATAAGAGTTTGCATTTGTAAAAATGTTTTCTAAGTATAGAAAAGTGGACAGTGAAAATCGCGCATTTAAACCAGAATGGGAGTTCGATTATTTGTTCATTCTCAATAAGGATAATAAACCTCAGTGCTTAGTTTGCGCCCAAGTGTTAGCCGTAGTGAAGGAATATAACTTGAAACGTCACTACATCACAAATCATCAGAAAAACAACAACGAGCATTGCAGCGAGTCGAGAAAGCTTGTGATTGAACAACTGAAGAAAAAACTGAATCAGCAAAAGAGTATATTTAGTCATGTAAATAAGATTCAGGAATTATCGCTCATGGCGTCCTATGTGATTAGTTATGAGCTTGCAAAGGCAAAAAAGCCGTTTGCTGATGGAGAGTTTGTGAAAAAGTGTGCAGTTCAAATGGCAGAAGCGTTCAATGAAGAAAAAGTAGTAAAAGAATTTCAAAATGTACCTCTTTCAAAACAAACCGTAGCTAGGAGAACAGAAGATATTAGTTTGCATTTGTCCCAGAACTTGAAATCTTTAATTGAAAATTATCCATACTTTTCACTGGCGATTGATGAAAGTACAGACGTCACAGACACTAGCCAGCTTCTTATTTTTGTTAAAGTGATCCAGGAAGACTTTACTGTTTCTGAAGAATTACTGAAAGTTTGCTCTGTGCATGGTACAAGTAAAGGGGATGACATAATTTCTGCAGTTCAAAATGCCATGGAAGAATATGGTGGGTTTGAAAAATTGTCTGCTGTGTGTACCGATGGTTGCAAGGCTATGGTTGGGAAAAATACTGGTTTTGTTGGACTTTTGAAGCAAAATAAAATTGACGTGCCTTCATTACATTGCATAGTTCACCAAGAGGCCCTTTGTGCAAAATCCATAAACCTAAATGACACTATGGCTACTGTAGTGAAAATAACGAATTTGATCAGAGGAGGACACAGCTCTCTAACTCACAGGAAGTTCCTTGCATTTTTAGAAGAAGTGGATTCTGTTTACGGTGATCTCCTGCATCATGCTGAGGTGAGATGGCTTAGTCGAGGAAAATGTTTAATAAGATTTTGTGAACTGAAGGATGTAATATTTGACTTCCTGCGAGACAACTTACCATGTTCAATTGATCTTCAAAATAAACTCAGAGATATTCATTTCATTCAGCACTTGGCATTTCTTACAGATACAAGAATAACACACCATTTGAATGTACTGAATTTGCAGTTACAAGGGAAAAGGCAAACACTTTTTCAAATGATGGGCTATGTTGATGGCTTCAAAAAGAAACTGAGCCTATTTAGTCTGTCTTTGCAAAAGAATGACCTGTTTCATTTTCCTTGTTGTAAACAGCTGTCTGAGAAAGAGAGTGTTAACTTCAGGAGGTACACAGATGACATTGAACAGCTGATTTCTGAGTTTAATTGTCGATTTCAAGATTTTGAGATGTTTCGTCCACAAATGGAACTTTTTAACAACCCATTCAAGTGCACAATGGAGTCTCAGCCAGCAGAACTACAATTACAGTTATGTGAACTCCAATGTGACCCATTCATCAACACAACAGAAGCAACTGGAGCTGATTTGTGGAAATTACTACCAAAGGAATGTTACCCACTTCTGAGAAAATGGGCCCTAACAGTGTGCTCTATATTTGGTAGCACATGTCTTTGTGAGACAACATTTTCTGCCATGAAGCTTATCAAATCCAAGACCAGAAACAGATTAACTGACTCTGTATTATCCCATGTTCTCAGAATTGCTACGTCATAAGTGGAAGTAGACTTCAAATCACTGGTGAAAAGTTTTGATAAGCCACACTCTTCACAATGAAATAACACACAAATGTATGTTTGAAATAAATAATTACATGTCATATTACAAATTACAAAACAAATTAAAACAACAGATTCATTATATTTCTTTTTTACAGTAATTTCAGTCCGAAGACTGGTATACATGTCTTGGCAGATGTGCAGTACAGTAGTTTGCCGTTGCTTTCTGTACGTGGTTCATTATATATGTAAAACTAAATCTCAGAACATTATTTTTTAAGGATTTTATAGATCTGGCCCTCTGGTGTTACCCTTTACCATAATGTGGCCCTCGGCCAACCATAGCTTGGCCACCACTGGTGTAGAGAATGCTGTCCATCTTATTAATCTAGGGGCATCCTCTGTTGTTTGGTGCATTACACGGTCTATGACAGTTAAAAAGTGGCGTGGTTGATAAGGGACATCCCTGCTACATTCCTGTTTTCACTCAGAAGTTAGGTTGCACAGCTCAACACTGCAAGGGAAATTAGAATACAGGCTTTTAATGATAGAAACTAGCACTTAGGGATTCCATAGGCCTTCAGTATTTTCCATAGGCTGTCCCTGTGTATGCTGTCAAATGCCTTTTCAAAATCAACAAAGTCCTTTGTTCCACCCCAGTGGTGTTGTCTCTGTTTGCCAGATTTAAGCAGATAGGGGTTCTAATAGTTCTGCTACTAATTCAGGATCTGTTTTAACTACAGCTGCATTTAAATTGTCATAACCTGGAGATTTTCTGTATTTATATCTGTGATGATTTCTCTCCTTTGTGGAATATCTGCAATTATATTTAGGCCATTTTAAGTCTAGGAAATGTTCAACTGTGAATATCTGGAGGTGCTTTATTTAAAGTTTCTTATAAGTATTCTGCCCATCTTGCTTCTTGCTCCTGTTCTGTAGTGATGAGATGTCCACTCTTGTCTCTAACTAGTGCAATGATGTTTGTGCCACATTTTTAATTATAGCTTTTATTACTTTTGTAGACTGCTTTGTTCATTCACCAGAGCTGCTTCTTCTGCCTGTCTTGAAAGATTATCTAGGAGTTTCCTTTTGTCAGCTAGGGTTTGACACTTTTTTTCCATGCCTAGCTGACTGTACTGTTCACTGTGTATTTCCTTCAGCCTAGGGGACTTTGCTTCTGTTCTATTCCTTTTAACTTCTTTTCTCATCCCAATGGTTTTTAATGTTTCTGGGGTTATCCAATCTTGTATCTTCCTTTCCTGGAATCCGATGCATAGTTTGCCTCTTTGCATATTATTATAATTGTACTGAATTTCTGGTGAAAGTCATGAGCTGCTGTATCTTCCTGGCTCTTGGCCATTTGATAACGTTTCTTTACATCAAACACAAAAGTATTTTTTTTTTTGTTCTTTCTATTTATTGATGTCAAATCTTTTTTATTTGTTATCCAGTAGTTCTGATCTTCATTGTTTTTATTGCTACTACCAGGTGGTGATCCCTTTCCACATCTGTGCCTCTTCTTACTTTTACATCTTGCCATGAATGTCTGCAATTGTAATGTTTGTGTCAGGGCCATTTGTTTACTCCCATGTTAGTTTTTGGATTTTCTTGTGGGGAAAAAGTGTTCCTCCAATAACCAGCTTGTTAAAGCCTGTTAATTTATCACCATTTTCATTTGCTATTCTGCTGCTGTATATCCCCAGTATTCTTTTGTTATGTGTATTATGTGCTCCAACCTTAGAATTGAGGTCTCCCATTTCTGTGAAATGGTCATTCCTTGGGGTACATTCCATTTATTTTGTTTTGTTGTAATTGTTGATTAAATTCATCCTTGACCGCTTGTCAGTGTCATTTATTGGTGCATAGCATCGTATCATGATGATGTTATTAAATCTCTCTCTGATTCTGACTCTTGTCATTCTATTATTGATTGGCTTGTCTTCCATAAATTGTCTTTCTGTGTCCTTGTTTAGGGTAATGGCAACACCTTCACTGTGTTAACCATCCTCTCTTCAAGAGTAAGACACTTTTTTACTTTTCCTGCCCCTGCTCTTACTTATTCCTAGTATATGTAATCAGTAGCTTCTCTTTTTCATGTAATTTATTTCAGTTTTCCTGTCTTGTTCATTAGTTTGTACATTCTAAAATCCTATTTTAGTTTTATGTTTAGTGGTCAGGATATCTGTTTTCATGCCAGTGGCTTCCTTTCGGCTTTCACCACTGGCAGTCATATGAACCTCAGACTACAGATGTCCATCCCACATCAAAGCTTAGTAATCTGTTGCTGTTTTAGTAAATTAAGTGTTTTTTCATATATGGGGTGTCAGTCCTGTGCTAAAACCTCCAACCTGGAGGATCAGTGTGCGATTTTTAGTCTGACCACTACCTGCGCAGACCTGTCCTGCTTGGTAGAAGCCTCCAGAAGTTAAACTCCCACTGGCATAGCTCTGATGGCTGTCAGGGTGCAGAGGATATTAGAATAAAGAGAGGGACATCATGGATGGCACAAGCAGAGGCTACATTTAGGCAGGTGACCACAGTTGAAAATATATTAAAGGGGGAAGAGTGAAGAAAGTCAGATGAAAAGTGGACAAATTACCAGCAAGCCATCATCAGCCTTGACAGGGAGTGCAGAGCTTGAGGCAGTGGCAAAGCAGAGATAGAAATTAAACAACTGATAAATTATCATGAGTAAAGAGCAGGGTCATTACTGAAGAAAGTGGCACTTAAATGACAACAACCTGCAGTATGAAAATGGAGATAGGGTCACCTACTGCAGCCCTGATATGGCTAACTGACACTCCATCAACCAGGGTAGTTACTGCATCAGAAGGTCCAAGCTTCAGCGTGAATTGAAAATATCCAAAGCAGTTTTGAATCTTTAGGAACTGGTGTGGATCTACTGTCCTTGTCATGCAGGGGGTACATTGCCAGGATAGAGCTGACAGACTAGCTTCAATAGCTACTGTAGTGGGGGCATTGGATATTGATAATGGAGAAATAATAAAGACAATTACTGATCGTCAGCTACAGAAAGACACAGCAGTCGATAAAACAAGAGGGCTAAAATTGCTGGAATTACATAAGACTAGCAGAGATGGATATATGAGAGGATGTATCTATCGTATGTGCACCAGTGCACTACAAGAACAGTTAGCATTCACACCCGTTTACATTTGCCGAGGGAGACTGATCACTTATGGGTTTGCCTGGAGTGCTGTGAAGTCAGTTCTGATTGACGATAACAATCAATAATAACAACAGGGGCATGAGCTGCAATATTGCGACACGGTATAAGCATCATTGATGGCAGGTTAACCTTACAGTTGTTAAATAATCCCAACCTTATAGTAGCCATAAAAATGTATGAACTTTGTGACTGCTGTAAATATGTAGTTTATACATTACTGAAGGCTTGTGAGATTTACCCAAACATTGTTATGTATCATCAACTGAACAGATGGTATATTTTCATACAGCATATGTAAAATAATGTATCATTAACCTCGATGATAACACATGATCTCATCTAGGTTGCAAGGAATTCAAGCAGGAGTCTAATGGAATTTGTCATGGATATCCTATCTCTGTTGGTAATGTTGAGGTAGTAATTGTTGTTTGTAAAGTTTTTGGATATTTTATCTCGCTAGGTTATGTTTAACTTATATGTATATTTGCACATAAGTTTGTGGGCGGTGGAATTTTGTTCATGTTTACATTAAAATATTGTTGATGGCGGACATGAGTGAATGTTTTACATGCTGTTGGTGATGAACATAAGTTCATGCTTATGCTTGCATTTTATTAATGCTGGTATAGTACTACACTACATGACACTCAATGTGGGCAGTCCTCGGCCCATAACAGTAAGGAACCAGAAGCTAGAACAGACACATTTACATACCTAGGATGCATAGTAACACCAGACAGCAGAAGAAGCAAAAACATCAACAACAGAATGAATAGAGCGAGAACAGCCCCTGCTAGTCTAAACAACATTTGGAAGTCCTCTCAGTACAGCACAAACACCAAATTGAGATTATATAAGAGTTGTGTACTTTCTGTGGTGCAGAATGCTGGAGAGTAACAGAGAAGGCAATGTTGAAATTGTCCTCATTCCACACACCTAAGGAAAATTCCCTGAATCTTTTGGCCGAATACCATCACCAACTGCTTACCCGGAGCAACCAAGAGGACATGCACACCATCATAGCTGACAGATGCTGGAGTTGGGTTGGCCACATCCTCAGAAGAGAACCTGATGCCATCACAAGAACAGCTATGCTATGGACCCCTGAAGGAAAGCAAAAGAAAGGCCGACCAAAAATAACAGATGCAAAGAATGAACCAGAGCTGGGGTACTGCACAAAGAATGGCAGCTGACCAAGCAAAGTGAAAGCAGTTTGTTGCTGCCTACAAGACACCACCAGACATGATGGCCACTGACTGCTTTAACAGTCAGCAGCTAAATATCAAAGAAGAAGAAGTACTTTGCTTATGTTTGTGATAAATGATATGTATTATGGTTGGTGGGAACATGTACAAATGACATGTATTATGGTTGGTGGGAACATGTACAAATGACATGTATTATGGTTGGTGGGAACATGTACAAATAACACGTATTATGGTTGGTGGGAACATGTATAAATGCCATGTATTATGGTTTGTGGGAACATGTACAAATGATTTGTATTATGGTTGGTAGGAACATGTACAAATGACATGTATTATGGATGTGGAAACATGCACAAATGATGTGTATTATGGTTAGTAGGAACATGTACAAATGACATGTATTATGGGTGGTGGGAACATGTACAAATGACATGTATTATGGTTGGTGGGAACATGTACAAATGAAATGTATTATGGTCTGTGGGAACATGTACAAATGACATGTATTATGATTGGTCAAAATATGTACTAATGACATGTATTATGGTTGTTGGGAACATGTACAAATGACATGTATTATGGGTGATGTGAACATGTACAAATGACATATTTTCATTGGTGGGAACATGTACAAATGACTTGTATTATGGTTGGTGGAAATGTGCACAAATGACGTATGTATTATGGTTGGTGGAAACATGTACATATGACATGTATTATGGTTGGTGGAAACATGTACATATGACATGTATTATGGTTGGTGGAAACATGTACATATGACATGTATTATGGTTGGTGGAAACATGTACATGTTTTTACAGTCATTCATTACCTTCAGCTCCCCAGTGAGCAGAGGCCTTATGTCCTGTGCCATCATCTCTAGTTCTCTATTTCTTTATCATGTTCACCTCCATCTCTAGTTCTCTATTTCTTTATCATGTTCACCTCCATCTCTAGTTCTCTATTTCTTTATCATGTTCACCTCCATCTCTAGTTCTGTTCTCCATGTGCTTTTGCTGCTACCTGTACCATTTTCTCTTATTTGTTCAATGTTTGAACATTCCAGATGCCAAATCTGGAGGTTTTCCTAGAAGAGAGAAGGTTAGTCAGCAACACAGACTCCTTTTGGCTTTCTATGTATTGAGTCATATGCCTCACAACGAGAAGACCTTCTCCTGTCTTGGATGGCTGATTTGTTTTTTCCTTTGTTGACTGTCCATGTTTGTTGAAGTTTTTATGGTTTAACATTTTACATGAGATAGAGTAATCTTTCTGCCCCATGCCCAACCCTCCTTATCCGCTTTGTATGACATGCATGGTAGGGAGAGCAGTGTTACTATTCTTTGCTCCCTGGTATCACTGGAAATGTTTTTACATACATATTATTAATGATGGAAATTTGTAATATTCATGTTGGAAAAGCAGGCCTGCAACAACAACAAAAAAGTGAGAGAAAGAAAAGAGTCAGATATAAATAGATTTTTGAAAAATTATTTCATCCACTTTTTTTTCCCCTTCATGTGTTGTTAACATTTTATTGCAGACTAACTGTGGACACAGCTACCATAAAATTCAAACACAGAACATTGACCACTTGAATATGTCAGAAATGGAAAAAGAAGAACATCTTGACTCAGGTGAGCATGATGAAGGAAGCCATAGAAAACAATTTAAATCATAATTGTAAAATATCAAATGTAAAACCTAATGTGCTGATGAAGAATTTGTAGGTCTTAAATATTGAAATCTTCATGTTGTAGCTGAGCTTGTATGATGTGTATTTTGATAATAATCTGAACTTTTGTTTTAATATTTCAGACACGTACACGTATCACCCATGTAAGCAGTCCTGCCATCACAATGATGTCTTTGATGGTCATATGAAAATGTCATGCAACAATAAGCTCTGCAAACTTAAAGAACATGGTAATCTTCAGGCAGTATTGCTTGATGACAAGAGTAATAAACTGAATGAAACAGAACACAAGGACAGTGATGCCAGTTTTCTAGTTGCAGAAAAAGGATATAAGAAGATTAAGTCACAACCAACACATAAAAAAAACTTCACAGATTTTGTTGTCAGTCATGAAATAACTGTAGACTTATGTAATACCAAGTCTGATAGTAAAGTGCTTTTATATTCCAACATTTTGGAGAGTAATTGTAATATGGATTTACCTGCTGATACTTGTGAGGCTGAGAGCAGTTGTGAAGTGTCTCAAACAGCAAGCTATTCAGAGCCTGAGAATACTGAGACTTTACAAAATAAAAACTGCAGCAGAGAGTCGATTCAAATATTTTGTGATAGTAAGATAAATGTTAAAATTGATCATAGTAAAAGAGCTATGCCTTCTAAATGTGATGTTAATTTCACAGAATTAGCCATGAAAAGCTGCTTGCAGCATAAAAAAATAGTAAAAACAAGTGAAAGACAATACAAATGTGATGTTTGTGGCATAGGATTTGCTAAGAAAGGTAACTTGCTAAATCATAAAAGAACACACACAAGAGAGAAACTTTACAGTTGTGATGTTTGTGCTGTACAGTTTGCTCATAAAGCTGCTTTACAGTGTCATAAAAGAACACACACAGGAGAGAAACCTTACAAGTGTGATGTCTGTGGTGTAGGATTTGCTCAGTTAGGCAGCTTACTAGGTCATAAAAGAACACACACAGGAGAGAAACCTTACAAGTGTGATGTCTGTGATGTAGGATTTGCTCAGATAGGCAGCTTACGAGGCCATAAAAGAACACACACAGGAGAGAAACCTTACAAGTGTGATGTCTGTGGTGTAGGATTTGCTCAGAAATGCAACTTACTACGCCATAAAAGAACACACGCAGGAGAGAAACATTACATGTGTGATGTTTGTGGTGTAAGATTTGCTTGGAAAGATGTTTTACAATGCCATAAAAGAATACATACAGGAGAGAAACCTTACAAGTGTGATGTTTGTGGTGTAGGATTTGCTCAGAAAGTCAGCTTACAAGGCCATAAAATAGCACACACGGGGGAGAAACCTTACAGGTGTGATGTTTGTGGTGTAGGATTTATTCATAAATTTAACTTACAGCGCCACATTAAAATACATGCAAGAGATAAACCTTAAAAGTGAAGTGTTTGTGATGTAGGATTTGTTCAGAAATGTCAGTTACAACGCCATAGTAAAATACACTGTATAAAGAAGCCTTTCAGGTGTGATGGTTCTGTTGTAGAATTAACTCAGAAAGGACAGTTTCTAGGCCATATAAGAAAACATGCAGGATCTAAGAGAGTTACTTGTCACATTTGATGTTTGTGGCGTATGATAAACTGGGAAAAATCACCAGGCCATAAAAGTGAATGCACTGGAGAGTAACCTTACCAATGTGGGGCTTGAATTTTCTGCAACACAAATAAATACACATTAGACCCTTACAGGTATTCCGTTTATGTTGAAGGGTTCACTTACAAAACTAAGCTATAAATTCACAAAATAGTTTATATTTGATAGAAGCCTTTTGAGTGTGAAGTTAAAAAAAGGGGGGAAAGAAAGTGAAGGATAAGTGAGAAGCACAAGAAAATAAATGTAACTTGTGAGTGCCACTTGTCAGGAATTGTGCAATGAATGGAATACACACTCATTAAGAGTATGAAGTTAATAGTTTGGGATGTAACCGGAATATAACGAGATTAGGTGGCAGATAATGTGATACGGAGCGAAGGATTCAGGCTTTCGAGTATAAATGTTATAGAAGAATTTTGCGCATTTGCTATAAAGAGCACAAAACAAATGTCTATGTTAGAGAGAAAATAAAGAAGAGGAAGGCAAAGAAAATCCTGGGCTGATAACATCAAAGAATGGACACGGTTTTTCCACACTTGTACGCATTGCTGAGGATAGAGAGCAGTGGAGGACCCTGTCTGCTGATGCTTCCACCATGGCACCCCTACGACCCATGACGGGTTACGGGTTGAGATGATGATGATGAATGTGATATCTCAGATAACGAGAGATGTTAAATTTTGAGAGACAGTCTAAGAGAGGTATCACTATATATTAAATAGGTGGGACTAGAGTTATTTCTCTTGATGAGGAAACTTGGTTTTCTTTAAGATTTGTGAACCTTCTGGAAAGTTCACAAAGTTTTGATCATGTGAGTGAGTTAACAAAAACAGCTCGCATCTAGTGTGTGATCTCTCTTACTTCTGAGGTTGCCAACGAGGGAAGATGATTTAACTTAGCAGTAGTGTGTGAAGGAGCTGTCGCCTTGCATTTCTTGTGCAGGCATGATCTGTGGCAACAGATAGTAGTTCAAAACTACAGCTGTTCTTCAAGAAGTATAGAGGAGCAACATGAAGATATTTATTATGAAGAATAGAAGTTTTTGTGGGAAATATTTCTGGGATGTGGATGTCTAAAATTGAAGGTATGTGTTGAAATACTTACAAACTTTTATGCCTCGTGTTAGCAGAGATAACTCCACCTAGGTCAGTCCCAAGCCTGGCTGAAAAAGGAGGAGAGCGGCCTGCATGGAGGCCGCCACTCCATCTTGCAAAGGCCAAATAGGCCAAACACCTGTTTGCCTTAAAACACGATTACAAGAAATGCAAGAGAAAAAACCAGACTGATTCTAAAGGCGATGAACTGGAACAGACTACGGCTTATGGAACATGGAATGTAAGGAGTATAAATGGGAAGGAAGAGGAGCTGAGGAAAGCAAAACTAGAAATCCTGGCTTTAACGGAAATGAAAAAAAAGGGACAAGGAATTATGAATCTCGATGGCAACACACTGCTCTACATTGGTGTCCCCACATCTGAAAGAGCTTAAGGGGGCGTGGGTTGTATTGTGGCAAAACACCAAAAGGATAGTATCAAGGGATGGAACTTTGTCTCGGAACGCATTTGGTCCTAAAAGAAAGAGAAACCATAGTCAACCTTGTTATTGTATATGGGCTAAATGAAGATGAGTGAACAGAGGTCAAGGAGGAATTCTTCGAGCTGCTTCAAAGGACAGTGGATGACTACCTAGATGAAATTATCATGTTCTGAGGAGGCCAGTGATTGGAAGTGATCGCTACCTGCTATCAGTTAAAAGAACAACGGAAAGAGTTGCTGAACCTAGGAATCGCATAACATCACGCAAGAAGCTAAGTAAACGAACAGGAGAAATGAGCATTAAGACCTACAAGCTGAGAGAACCAGAAGTTAAGACCAGATATCAGGGGCTTATTGCTACAGCAGTGGGAAACACAGAACAACAACCTGATGACCTGGAAACCCTCTGGCTTACATTTGAGGACATCATAAAGACAGCTACTGCAGAAGTATGTGGTGGTCTGACTTGGAAAGAAGAGAAAGAGGACACCTTGGTGGACAGGAAGTTAAAGAGAAAATAAGAGAAGAAAATGGCATGGAAACAATACTTAGGAGCTAAAGACACAGCAGGAGAAACATAGAGAATATGTGATACTCAGAACAGAAGCAAAGAACAAGGTGCTTGCAGCAAAACAGAAGACCTGGGAAGAATTTGGAGAAAAGCTAAAAAAAGATACTCAAGAAAACCAGAAATTGTTCTAGAAGACCCTAAAGAACATGAGGCAGGAAAAACAATGCCCTTACATTTATAAAGGAAAAGCAAGACAGATTGCTTACTGCCCCAAAGGAAGTAATGGAAAGAATATTTCTCAGAACTTCTTGATGGTGAGCAAGGTCAAGCATCAGAAATTGTGACGAAAGTACTGAGATTCTGTCTTTCAAATGGCCCATGTCTTTTTCCCCTTGCATTTTTGGAGGGATTACAGAAAAATCCTTCCCCATGTTTCTTCTCCTTCTATTTATTTACGGTTTTCAGAGAGATTACGGTGGAGTTTCATCTCATCTACATCTATGTTCCTTCTCTATGACTAGTAGTCTTGTTTAGTGTTGGGGTGTAGGGAACTGTTGCATTATTATTCTAGACGAAGGACTTTAGAGCCTAGATCAGATTGGCACCAGTTTTAGTCTTTTTAAAGATAGGGCAGGTGGCCATAGACGCATTTTTCGGGAGTTAAATTATTTGCGGCCATTTTTGCTTCAATTTTGCAGTATAGGGCTGGGGCTTAATCCCGTTTCTTTGTCTAAAACCCATGCACGTTGCATCAGAATGATCTAAGGTTCTGATTGGCTGAGAGCTAACTGCAGTTGAAATGCAGAGCTCCCATTGGCTTAGAACCACGCCGCGCATATGACGTCATGAAGTCGGCGCGTGGGGGTCTTGATAATAAATACGCCCGAATTTCATAAGTTCGGTCTCTAAAAATTAATTGCCAAGCCGCGTTCCTGATTCAAATTATCGATTGCCTTCAGTGGGAAGATTCGAAATTTGGTAAGCAGAATTTTCGTGGTAACTTTATTTAATGTTGTCTAAGCCTAGGCCGATCAGTAAAGTTTCTTGGGAAGTTTTAGTTTAATTTAATTCTTAACTCCAGAGCCATCAATACTATCCTGGTGATAAGACTTGAGAGACCTAATAGGTCCAGTTAATTTCCTTATTGAAGGAATAGCGTTGTCTAGGTGGTTTAGATGTTGCGAGGTTACGGCCATGCTTGGATTTATTTCAAAAACAGGTCTGCAGAGAAACCCGCATCTGCGAATTTTATTTATTTATAGAATAGTCGGGAGCGTGTGTAATGTGTATTTTCATTTGTGATTTTATTGAGAGTATTGATGCTCGCTATTTATATAGTTACGCATATATCTGTGGACGGGAGTGATAGAGGTATTAATTGGAGCACGTGGGTGCTATCATTTAATGTGTATTGTTGCACGAGCACGTGGGTGCTATCAGTTAATGAATATTTATGCAGGAGCACGTGGTCATAAAATTATAAACACGTGGTTGAACTACGGGGTTTTCAATTTGATAATCTGTGGTTATGTATAACTTTTGACGGCATGTAGATGCTAGCGTAAACAGGGTTATATGTTATTGATTGTGCATTGTTATTCTGTGTATTCAGAAGATGGAGATGAAATTTATTTCTGTTAAGGGAATAATACTTTATTTCAATTTTGAGGTGATTAATCATACTGACGGGAATTTTAGGAATTCCTAGAGAGGGCTAGTTTTATTTTGTATTAATCATTACGGCATTAGTGTCAGCGTAAGAAGTAGGCCACAGTACGACTGCCCAGACCGGGCCAGTGAAAATATTGTTGTTGCTCGGAGTTAGTCAGGCAGAACAGGCGATCTGGGTTAGCCAATGTTTACCTTGTGGGCTCAGTTAGAGAAGGGAACAGGAGAGGAGCGGACGGTGTTGGCATGATTTTTGTATGGAGGTGCATAACGTGTTGAAGAGTCAGAGAGGTAGTGTGATTAGAAATGTATTATTACGGTTTGTTTAGCTGTTGTTTTGTTTTGTCTAAAACAGCAGGTGCCGGCTTTGTGGGGAAGAGCAGAATTTTTTGATACCACAAAAATTTCTCCCACGGCACAGTTGTGGCATTCGTCGACACGCAAAGTCGTGCGTTCCTTTGCCAGTGGCGGATGGAGTGAAAGAAAATACGTTTTCCCAAGGCAGGGAAGACATTGTTCCAGTGAATAGGATTTTGGTGGATAAATCCTGAGCTCTGACGCTCGGTCTGTTACACACGCAGATTGGCATGCTGCCAGCATTGTTGTAATTTTATGTTCGCTTCGTCACGGCCATAATAAAGCCGAAAGCCCATCGCCCAGTCATAGGTAATCGGGCAGGTGAATTCAGAGTGGTAGGAGAAGCCAGCTACAGTTCCAGGCTAGAATCCAGTGGGGTTCTTTTTTTTAAACCTTAGTCATCAGTTCCAGAATGGTGGAGA
Source organism: Oreohelix idahoensis (assembly GCA_024509875.1). Lineage (NCBI taxonomy): Eukaryota > Metazoa > Mollusca > Gastropoda > Stylommatophora > Oreohelicidae > Oreohelix > Oreohelix idahoensis. The sequence continues at coordinate 158,611 of JAMPIV010007809.1, read as the reverse complement.
GAGAGAGGGTGACCATACTCTCCACAGAAGTCGTCGCAGTGTTGTCCCAAGTATAGCAGATGACAGCTGCTGAAGGTTTTTTTGACGAGTTAATTGTGTAGCAGTGTGCAAGAGATTTCAGGATAGGCTGTGTAGAACCAGAGTCTGCGCAGAGTTGGTGTAGACACTTTGTAGTTGTTCCAGCTGACTGTGCACTTAACATTTAATTTAGACTAGTTGTGGAAGTGGAGGCTCGACAAGTGCAGTGTGGTTTAATTTTGTCTAATCCAAACTTCTGTCCCCATACAGGTTGCAATTGTGGGAGAAGGGTTGGGGTTGATGCATTTTTAACTGTGCTTGATTTTGTTTCAGGTGTGCATCCTCGCACTTTATGTATGGGACATGCATATGTTTGGTTGTTTATAGGTGTATAATAAACTTGTATAAATTGTAGCTGGCATCAGTCGTTTCATTTAAGTACAGTAGCTATATGTTGTCTGTATCTTGGTGTTTGTGAAGCTTGATATAACCTTATCCCCTTAGGGTAGCTAGAGGTCGTTGACAACTATAGCACATAAGACGTCCGAAGTGGCGAGGAAAGAATCAACCTCGGTTCTTAACCTCGGAGCCAATAGTGTCAACTGTTCACATTTCACTATCATTTTCTTCTAAATCTATCTTTTCAGTCTTTCTTCTCACTAGTGTCTTGTCACTGTATGTAGACAGTCTCTAGTCCTAAATCCATTTCGTGACAGAAATGATAACCACTAGCACAGAAGAGGAAACCATTGGTGGTGAAGATGGAATATAGATGAAGAACTGAAGGCAGCACTGGAGAAAATCAAGATGGGCTAAGCAGCAGGGCATGATGGTATAACACCAGAAATGGTTAAGTACATGGGAGCATCAGGCGACCTATTACTCTTAAGGGTCCTACAGGCAGCATGGTGCAACAAGGCCATACCAAAGGATTGGGAGATTGCCATCATAACACCGATTTTCAAAAAGGGTGACAACCGACAATGTGGAAACCATAGAGGCATATCCCTTCTCAGCATCCCTCATAAAATCTGCTCTAGAATCCTGGAGCAGAGGCTCAGATGCCTAGCTGAGCCACCAATGGATGAGGTCCAGTGTGGCTTCCAAGCAAACCAAAGTACTCAAGACCTAATCTTCACACACAGACAGCTGAGTGAAAAGACCCTTGAGTATAAGATTGAGATGCATCTTTGTTTCTTAGATCTGAAAAAGGCATTTGACAAGGTCCCCTGGAGCAAACTGTGGATTGTTTGGCAAGGAAGAACATTCCAGCACCTCTGATTCATGCTATACAGAGCTTCTACAAGTCTTGCAGAAATTATGTGAAGTTGGCAAACCATAAGTCAGAAGAGTTCAGGACCACCACTGGTGTAAGACAAGGGGATATCCTGTCACCTTATCTTTTCATACTCCTCATGGATGATGTCATCAAGGCATGTAAGGAGAGGACAAGAAAGTATTCAGTGGGTTACTGGAAGATGAGACAGGTCTGTAAATCAGAGGCACATCTTCAGTTCAACCTGCAAGTCTGGAGAAGAGAGGTATGGTCATCAGCAGCTCTAATACAAAAACCATGGTAATGTCACGAGAGGAAAGAAGGCTTCAGATTAAGCTGGGAGAACAGATCCTGGAGCAGGTCAGCCACTTAAAAAAATCTCAGAGCTGTCATAGACCAGATGGGAGGCATCAAAGAAGAGTTGGCTACCTGAAGAGCAGCAGCTGTGAGACTTTTTCAGGCTATAAACAAGGATTCCTTAGCAAAAGAGAAGTTGGCAAGAAGATGGCTGTATACTGTTCCACCTATGTCCCAGTCTTGACGTATCAATGCGAGTCATGGGCAGTGACTATAACCCACAAAAGCCAGATCCAAACCTCAGAAATGAGGTATCTGAGGAAGGTGGTTCACAACCAGACAATACGTCAAAGCCTCAAAACCCAACACCTGCAGACCCAAGTAGAACAGTCCCAACTAAGATGGTTTGGCCATGTCTGCAGAATGGGAGAAGATCAGCTACCACCAAGCATGGGACACTAAGAGCCAGGGATCCAGACCTCCAGGGCGACTTAGAGTCCGCTGGGAGGACAACGTTAGACAATCTTTGAAGGACCAAGGACTAGAATGGAACCAAGCCAAGAGGAAGACAGCCGATATGGCGCTCTCTCTTCCAAACCTCTTTACCTCACGGTAGAAGAGGAATTACTAAGTAAGTAAGTTTGCAGAGATAGACATTCATGACCAGCAGAAATGACAGTTGTTAGGGAATACAGAAATAACAGGTGTATCAGGCTTCTAAGAAAGTAATATTCCCTGGTGATGACCGGCTACGTTTAGAAAATTTGTTTTCATGTAACTTCAAACATTACAGAAGAATATTAATGATTTTTGCTATAAAGAAAACAGTAAACCACAGAGTAGACGAAACATGGTGAAGTGAAGAAATATCTTAGTCAAGAAAAACACCCATGAACAGTGTTTTAGTCAATGAGAATGCTGTAGATTAAATGAAACTGATTTACTGGTGACCTTTGAATGCAGACATCAATGTTTTACATATCATTATACATACATTGAATATTTGGAGAACTAATAAAATTACTGAAAAGCATCTAGAGTTAACTACGCATGTTATCCTTGTACAATGATGTCCCTTTGATGACAAGAAGATAGAAAGTAACAAGTTTATTACTTACTTAGTCGTTCCCCTTCTACCGTGAGGTGTAGAGGTGTAACAAGTTTATCTTGATTATAAAGATTTAGAAGTCAAGATGGATCAAACTATACTCGATCACGTATAGTCAAACTAAACTTTGTGAACTAGTAATGACATAACCTTCAGAAATACAGAAAAATAAATTATTGGGAAAAGTTTACAAATTTAATGTGGAGGTTTTGTTTCTTAAATTGAATGGCAGGCCATTAGATAATACCGGCAAAAATAGGCACATACTGCAGGTGGCATCAAATTAGACCACCTTGGTGCATGTTGACAATATGCTTGACATGGATGTAGACAAGTGCCAGTCTGATGGAAATGTAATGGCACTTGGAGATTTCAGTGTGAAAGTTGGTGCTAAAAGGTGAAATGTGTGTGTGGTAGCTGTGGCCTTCAAGAGAGAAAGAACAGACTAATAGAGTTGACAAGATCACCAAATTTATTTAAATTAACATCAAGTTCAGGCAACTAGTGCAAAAGCTCAAGAACACTTGGAAGAACATACCTACAAGATGAGCTCTCTTACATATATGTGTTTCTTGGTAACAATATAGGCAACTTGGATTAAGCAGACTGTGATATCAAAATAAGAATATGAAAAGCACAAGGAGAGTTCTTTGCATTCAGAATTAAATCAAAAGAAATAAAGTGTATTGTGTGGCTCAGAAACATGGAGTACAAAAATGAAAACCAAGAAGATACAGACTTTCATAAACCTGCACATAATAGAAGTAATGAAATTAAATGACAAGATCACCTATGACATTGAATAAGGAAAAAACTTTTAGCACAGCAAGGCAATCTTTGTTCTGGAATCACTTTAAAACGAAGAAATAGGAGAAACCTAAAACACATGAAAAAAGAAACAGAACAAACATGAAAGAGGTAAAAAAAAAAAAAAACATGGAAAGACCATGACAGGAAGGTTTGGTGTGAATTTATTGTAGGCCTATGCTCAACAGAAAGTTGAAGGGTAATAAATGAATCAGATGTACTATATACTGATGTCAAGTATCTTTTTGTATAGTTTGTTATCTTAACACTGAACATACCCTAGTGTCTGGACACTCACATTTGGTATAGTTTGATATCTTAATTCTGAAAACACTCTTGATCTCATCTCATTGTAACATCCACAGCCATGAAGAGGCTGACAGATTAGTAAAGGAAGGCGGAAAGCTACCTCAACCTGATACAAGCATAACTTTTAAGAGCAATTTAGTTTTATCAGAACCAGATACATAAACAAATAAGATGCAGAGCACCCACAACACACACAATAATGCATATCATCAGCTCAGCAGAAGAGTACAAGTGATAATCTTCAGACTCCTCAGGGGCCACAACAGATTGGGATATCATGTGGCAGGGAATGGGAAAAATGAGACTAGCATAACAGCAGGGGCAGGCTTTGTTTGGTTGTTCTGTAAGTGAACACACATAATAGGCTCATTAGCATATTAAGCTAGAGAGTTAAGGTCAGTTCAACAACAGTGGAAACAATTACTACAGGAGCTAATTTTACTGGTAGGCTCATTTCATTGTAGTAAGAGCTGACAGATTTATTTGTAAAAGATGTGGTCTTGTCCTTTCTTGAACAAAAAGACTAAAGCTGAATTAGTAACACTGACAAAGACAAACAGTGCGGGACTAGGAACTATTAACGAGTAACAAAACTTTTCCCATGTGTAGTCTTCAGAACTATAACTTTAAGGTTACAAACTGATTTGTTTACCACTTGAAGGTTACAAACTGATTTGTTTACCACTTTAAGAATTAGTGAAAAGCACATTTTTGTCTAGTGAAAATGATGGTAAACTTATTTATCAGAACACTGAGTCAGGGATAGAATCTAATTAGTGAATCACTTTTTATTTTTTTTAATGACAAAAGTAAGGGTGATTGCCCGGTCGAAGGAAGTTGAAGGGTATTGGTTTAGAAACCAGAAATATTATTGTCATGACAAAAAAGATTTTTCTAGAATTTAAGATGAAAATGTAGACAAGAGCAGATGTGTCCACGAAGATGGTTCAACCATAATTGTGCGACGATGTAGTAGTTTAAGACAGGAGCTTAGTAGATTTATTTTTTTTTGAGTTATAGGAGAAATAATATCAACAGTGTATTTTCATACATAAAGGGTAGTTCTCAAGTTGTGAAATGGTTTATAGAGATATGATATAGACGATCACATGGAGTAAGGCTTTTACTCTGCAGACTGCAGAGAGTACTTAATGTGTGATGTAGATTGCAGATAAGTAACATGGTGGGAAAATGATGAGAACCATGAGTAGTAATTCATTTTATATAGAAAGGAACAGTAACATTTATAACAGATTATTTTGATGATATTTTCAAGATGTTTACCTTAATATATGAAGTTTAGACATTCATTTTTTTTTAAATCATTCACCGGTGAAAAGTGAACGCACAAACTGTAGCAGCAATATAATAGGATCAAAATTTATATCCAATAGGATAGGCAGGTCAGACATACCATCCACATACCCCAGAAGAATGTTTGATGCTGATTATTTGAGAACTTTTGAAGAGAACATTGTTGTATGGCTGAACCCTTGAAGAGAACATTGTTGTATGGCTGTATATATAACATGTTTGAACAGAAGGAGGAGAGTTTTTATATTTTCATTAATATGTCATCATTTGATATTGATGTTCGTATTTTTTCTTAATAAATATAAATAATCATGATGGGCATCATTATTTGTTTGCAAGTGTGGCTGACTATGAACTGTATGTTTCATCTGTATGTAAGATAGTACCACCACTACTTCATCATGGTCCCCAACAACATTGTACTTGTAGTGACATTGCTGTCCGGTCTGTAAACTCCTGGGTTGTAAAAAGTCTGATTCATAAACTATCACACGCAGAAAAGAGCCCTGACTGTTACAATCATCTATTCAGCACACTTAAGGTAGGAACTACTGATGATAGTAAATGTCTCTTCTTCTTTGGTCCTTAGCTGCTGACTGTCAAAGAAGTCAGTGGCCATCACACCTGGTGGTGTCTTGTAGGGCAGCAACAAACTGCTTCCACTTTGCTCGTTCAATGGCCATCCTGTGAGTGTAAATATGGCTCTGAGAAAATGACTGCTGATCATCTGCTTCAAAGATGCCCAACATTATGAGGAACAGAGAAAGAACATATGGCCATCCCCAGCACCGTTTTCCCCTTCCTGTCTGTCTCCAGTTCTCTTGTCCATGGGTTCTTTAGGCTTCTTCTACCTCTCTTAATCAGGGGATTCCAGAAGGGAAATTATCTGGTAACGCTATCAAAACGTTTTCTCAATGTTTGTCCCATCCATCTTCTTCTCATTTCTCGTTCCAGTGGGGCTTGTCTAGTTCTTGTCTTTAGTTCCACATTAGTCATCTCATTATACCACTTCATTTCTATTTTACGCAAGCTTCCATTATAAAAGTCTGGGGCTCTTTGCTTTTTGTTTTTGTTGTTCTCCACATTCTAGAGGCATAGATATGGGATTTTGAATTAAAAACCAGACCACGCGATCTTTTATATTTAGACACACACTCAAATAAAACCGATGGGCCCATGTCTAGGTTGAATGGGGCACGACTTGCCAAAACAAAGCACAACTTTATTTATTTATTTCCTCTACACATTTCACAATGCAATGACTGTTGTTTTCTAAAAACATTGACTTATTTTATTAAGTTCCAGTTTTAGTTTGTCTTCTTTGACCATTTCCATTGACAAACTAGCATCATTTTGTGTTTGTTTCTTCCCATTCTTCAACTTCGTTTGTTTTCGTTGTTGATGACGAGATGTCGCAGAAGAATGTGTTCCTTCATTTTTTCAGTAAAAGAACATAAGGTAGTTTCTGAGCAGAAAGCACCCATGTGTTACCGGGGCCCGAAAGGGGAGCAAAGAATAGTAACACTGTACCCTACCAGGCATGTCGTAAAAAGCGACTAAGGAAGGTTGGGCATGGGGCTGGTTACCCCATCCCGTTAAAAACCTTTTACTACAAAAACTTCAACAAGCATGGACAAGTGAAATAAAGATTATAAAGCAACTCAGCCGCCCAAGACAGAAGAAGGTCCTCTGGAAAGGAGGCGCATGGAGCAACCTAGAGAAAGCTGAAAGGAGTCTGGGTTGCCGACTAACCTTGTTTCGTCTAGGAAAATCTCCAGGATTGGCACCTGGAATGTTTGCACTCTGAAAAGAACAAAGGAAAACTGCACAGGTAGCAGCAGAAATGACAAATTACAGGATTGATATCCTGGGTCTCTGCGAGACACAGTGGAAAGGCATAGAGAAGTGGAGATTGATCACAGGAGAAATGGTGTTGTCCTCAGGACATGAGGAGGAAAGAGCCCACCACAGTGAAGGGGTGGCTCTAATGCTGTCCAAGGAAGCACAGAAGGCATTTATAGAATGGGAAGCAATGGGACCCCGAATTATAACAGCAAGGTTTAAATCGCCAAAAAGAAAGTAAATATAAACATCATCCAGTGTTATGCACCAACAAATGATAAAGAAGAATCTGTATAAGAAGACTTTTACACCAGACTACAAAATGTCTTGGACAATAAGAAAAGAAAGGACATCACAATTTTGATGGGGGACCTAAATGCGAAAATAAGAACAGACAACACTGGCTTTGAAGAAATCATGGGAAAGCATGGATTAGGTATGATGAACAAGAATGGGGAATTATTAGCAAACTTCTGTGCTTCAAATCAACTAGCTACAGGAGGAAGCATATTTCCACATAAAAGAATACATAAAGCAACATGGATATCACCAGACCACAGAATGGAGAATCAGATTGATCACATATACATAAGTAAGAAGTTTAGGTCCTCATTGCATGATGTGAAAGTATGTAGAAGAGCAGATGTTGTATCAGACCACCATCTTCTGTTGGCTAAAACAAAATTAAAACTCAAGAAATTTGCAGCAGCATATAGCTATAGACAACAGTTTAATGTGGGATATCTTAGAAATCAGGAAATAGAAAAATTTTCAATCACAGTATCCAACAAATACCAAGTACAAGTAATCCAACAGCTGGAGATGAATTGACACAGATACAGAAGACCACTGGCAACAAGTAAAAAATATATGGAACGAGACATGTGAAGAAATACTGAGAAAAAGAGAACATCAGCACAAAGCATTAATAACAACAGAAACTATTAGTAAGATAGAAGACAGGACAAACAAGAAAGCAGATTTAAACAGAAGCAAAACCAGAAGCTCCGAAGCCAAGGCTCATGAAGTGTACATGGAAGCGTACATAGAAGCAAACAAAGAAGTAAGAAGAAACATCAAAAGAGACAAGATGAAATATATTGATGATTTGGCAAGGGAAGCAGAGGAATCTGCAGCCATAGGAAATATGAGGGACCTGTACAACAACACAAAGAAGCTAACAGGAAAATATAAGCAAGCAAATGGCCTCATAAAAGATAAGAATGGAAAATTGCTTAGTAATATACAAGAACAAATGAAGAGATGGACAACATTTTGAGGAACTTCTCAATAGACCAGCTCCAACTAATCCCCCAGACATCCAGCCAGCAGAAGAGGAGCTACAAATCAGCTGTGAATGATCAAGTAGAGAAGAAATAAAGAAAGCCATAAAGCTTCTGAAAGATGGAAAAGCAGCTGGTTTAGATTGCATTCCAGCTGAGGCCATCAAAACAGATATTGATACCTCTACAGAGATATTATACAAACTACTTGGCAAAGTCTGGGAGAGAGAGGAAATACCAGCAGAATGGAAGGAAGGTTATCCGGTCAAGTTGCTTAAGAAGGGAAATTTACAAGAGTGCACAAATTATAGAGGAATAACATTACTATCAGTGCCAGGAAAAGTATTAAACAGAATCATCCTGGAGAAATTAAAAGAGTCCATAGACAAGCAACTGAGAGATGAACAAGAAGGTTTTCGACAAAATAGATCCTGTACAGACCAGATAGCCACATTGAGAGAATAATAGTTGAACAAAGTCTGGAATGGACTTCACCATTATACATCGGATTCGTGGACTATGAAAAGGCATTTGACAGTGTAGACAGAGAATCGCTTTTGAAATTAATGAGGCATTATGGAGTTCCCATGAAGATCATTAACTTAATAAAGAAGACCTATAAAGACATGACATGCAGAGTTCTTCATGAAGGACAGCTTACAGAACCGTTTAGGATTAGAACGGGAGTGAGACAGGGATGCCTCTTGTCTCCATTTCTTTTCTTACTAGCAATAGATTGGGTTATGAAAACATCGACATCATACAACAGAAATGGAATCCAGTGGAATCTGACTAAACAGCTCATTGATGATCTGGAATTTGCATATGACTTGGCTCTTCTGTCCCATAACCATAAGCAGATGCAAGAGAAAATGAAAATTCTCGATGAGAGGTCACAACAAGTGGGCATTAAAATACACAGGGAAAAGACAAAGATTATGAGAATAAATGCAAGAAATGATAACAAATTTGAACTTGAAGAAACACCACTAAAAGATGTAGAATCGTACACATATCTTGGAAGTAATATAGACAAAGTTGGGGGGACAGACAGTGATATCACAATAAGAATATAAAAAGCAAGAGGAGCTTTCATTGCATTGGGAAACATATGGAGAACAAGAAAAATCAAGTCCAACTCGAAAATAAGAATCTTCAACTCAAATGTCAAGTCAGTCCTATTGTATGGCTCTGAGACATGGAGAACAACAAAAACAACAACCAAAAAGCTACAGACTTTTATAAATGGGTGCTTGCGTAGAATAGAAGGACTGAAATGGTATGACAAAGATGTGGAATTGATGACAAGAACCAGACAAGTGCCAGTGGAACAAGAGATGAGAAGAAGATGCTGGCGATGGATAGGACACACATTGAGGAAACCTGTTGGTAGCATTACAAGGTAGTCCTTGTTCTGAAACATATTGTCAAAAGAGTGTACGGACTTGTCACTTCCATATATGGGAGACGTGACCTTTTTCATCACGCACAGAATTTTCCATGTCGGAATAATTTTGAATTACCCCACCAAAAATTTGCAGTTTTGAAAAGATTGGTGAGAGTTCGAAATAGAGGAACCAGCAAATTCTTGATTTGACCCTGCCTAAATTGTAACAAAAACTGCAGGGGAGGCGAAGTGTCATATAATTTGACGCTTTAGCCAGGTTAGAGCACTGTGAGAATAGCTTGCCAAGACGACAACCAGGCTGTCAGAGTTAGAATCAGAATTCCATTTATCAGACCGGATATTGTTGGAACATTTTGAAGGACTTAAACAGCCCAGGAAAACTCTATCATTTTAACATGAAACACCGGGATCTCAGGAAACTGAAAACACAGAGTCAACGTGGGAATTTATTATTAAAGTAACGACCCCCAAGAACACATGTAAAAGGCATCTGCAAGTGCTTTAACCTACTTCTCTGTGCAAACAGTCTGTGAGCCAAGATTGGCGTAAGTTGTACATTTTACATTTAATGTTTCATTACTAACATGTGAACTAATATGTATATATTGTGTCACGGATTGCCCCCCCCCCCCCCTTAAGCTCTGCAGTAGTTGTCCACCTGTGGCCAACACTCAAGAGTATCTAATCTGTGTCTTGAAATGTGTCTACCTTTGCACAAGATTACTCTTGGCAGGGTTGTAGATAGAAGGATAATGACGCTTCTGTCTCAAGGTAGTTTCTACAAGATGTTTTCAGAAGTCAAGAACAATGCTGCGTAGGGCAGAGCACTTTTAACTTATATCTGATCCGTCACCTTTAGTGGAGAATTAAGCAACGATTTTAGCCCGATCAAACCCCCAGCTGGTGTAAATCCAGCAAAATTCTTTTATAAGTATTTACTCTAAACCTCAGAAATTAGGTATCTGAGGAAGGTGGTTGAAGTAACAAGAAGAGACATAGTCCGCAACCAGACGATACGTCAAGGCCTAAAAACCCAACCCCTGCAGACCCAAGTAGAACAGTCCCAACTGAGATGGTTTGGCCATACCTGCAGAATGGGAGAAGATCGGCTACCACGACACGCATAGGAAACTAAGAGCCAGGGATCCAGACCTTCAGGACGACCCAAAGTCCACTAGGAGGACAACATTAGACAATCTTTGAAGGACCGAGTACTACAAAGGAACCAAACCAGGAGGAAGACAGCCGATAGAATAGTATGGCGCTCTTTCTTACAAACCTCTACATCTCACGGTAGAAAAGGAATGAATAAGTAAGTAAGTATTTGCTCTATAGATGTAGATATATGTCTAGATGTAAATATATTAAAGTCTTGCTCATACGTTTGCTTTCATACCTATAGTAACTGAATCAACTATGATTGTTTTGTTTTAAAATAACATGTAACAAATTTAATAATCAATTATTAGTGTTAACATGTGTTAAGCTGAGATAAATTAGAGGATCATGCATGGATACACGAATGATAGCAGGTGTTCATTCAGGACAAATATTGTCAGTATACATAACAAAAGCCGGCAGGTGAACAGGTCCACGGAAAACATGGTTGACATTTAATAAACAAAGTCACTTCACAATAGTATCCATCAACACATCAAAAGTACATAGCAATGGATAAGCGTAGTAGATTATCCCTCGTCCGTCAATAAGTTTCAAACGTTAGACATCTTTACGTGGCATATAATATAATAATGATACACTACTCTCATCTCCACTCAATCCTGGCCGTTGTACTAAAGGTTCGGGCAATCCACGAAAACCAAAGTAATGCGGCAGAAGCAATCAGTGCAAACCAAATATTAGTTGCCTCGTATATCAAAGTTACTTGTAGTAAATTAAGGTCTGAACTTCTAGATAAGTTCAGGAACCAACTTGCACATAACGTGGCGGCCTCAAACAATAAATGCCACGATGTATATTTATATATCACACTCCATTATCCCGGAGCTTGAAAAATTACATCTCTCTTGGACGCAAACACAAAGACGGCAGCCCAATTAATTAACACACTGAACTGACTTATTATCTCCGCACAGATGCTAGTTCAAAATATTTTTTCTGTACCAACTATTTTGAGGTTACCAGATGTGTGGCTAAGTCGACGTGAGAAGGTTCCGCCCTGTTGGGTGCTGAGTTTTTTGTAGCGGCCTGTCGCCGGAAAAAGTGATCTCTATATTAATGGGGAAAGAGGTAGTCTCTTTAGATATACCATGTATTATTCACCCCAGTGTTCATTCTTACTGCCGAGGAAGGGCAGAATCATATTCTAGTGTATTTCTGATACCAAGGTAAAGACGCATTTCTTATGAACTTTTCCTGAGTCATTGTATTCGATGCGCAGTCGTACGGTTGTATGGTTAGACGAATATTAGCCAGATGAAGATGACATTCATACCTAGCAGCACCATATTATGTGATGAAGTCAATTGTAGAAATGGTAGAATCTACAAAGCAATGAGGACATTTAATGTATGATCAGCTTTGATTGTGCTTCATAGTTTGTATCCTGGGTGAGCGACAACTCACTGGGAGGAGAAGCCATTTTGAATTCCATATTTTCCAATCATCGAGGAGAGAACAGGGATGCCCCCTTACTATCACCTGATGAGTCCAGAGATCGCTGCTACAGAAGAGAACCCACTACCAGTGGTTCAATATTATTATCAAAAAAATATGTGCTGAACTTTATCCATATGAATCTTCGCTAGACGAGGATAGGTCTAGGAACTATTTTGAATATATTATTTATGAACTGACGTGCTCTGTCAGTAAAGACAGATGATTATCTGTATTGGAATCACTGAATGCTTGTCTACTGAGATTCCATTATGCTGTCATGCAACATGAATGCCGATTTAAAACTGTAGACTATTGTTATACGTATATGATGATGTTGTGCAACCTGTTTCCTGTTCCTGTGTCGTCGAAGTATGTGTCCATTAAATACAAGGAAACGTAAACAGTAGTTCGTCTTACACTTCCTGCCACGAGTGAGTGAGATTGCCCTATTGTCAACTCTCAGAACATTTTCCAGCATTCGCGTACTGTTGTATCCTCACTCCAAATCAATAAACCACTGCGAAGGTCGAGTTGACTTTTGGTTTGTCTTCATGTTTGACAACACCTATCGACACTCTTCGAACACGATTACAACTACTCACACTCCAAACAACACTGGTGGGCCAGCTTTCTGGGTTTGACCTCGCAGAAATTGAGAAGTCAACAGACTACTGATACCAGACCGTTTCCTGTGGCTGATACGACACACCAGCAGTGATAGTCTACACTTGATTGACAGTTCCTCACGTGACTTATGAAGCGAATACTGAATCTAGGTCAGCGCTTGTTGACATTTTTCGCTGTACAGACTACATTATAGAGAACAGGTGGATCAAGTGAATATTTAACTGTTTTGGCAGGAAATGAAGTACTATTGAGCTGAGAAGTCCTACATTTGTTAGTTATTGTACACATCAACGGTGGAGCTTCTATGCTGTGTTAAACTTTAAATATATTTAAGGCCAGAATTTGTTATTCATTAAAGTGGCAATTTATTTTGATTGAAAACTGAGCATTCTCTGCAACACTCTATCCACAACACATTGCATTATATGATGTATGTATTGATATTACATGTATTTATATATTTATGTTTACATGTTTATATGTAATAGTTGTTTATATTTCTGTTGGTGAGGTGACTAGTATAACATTTCCCACGTCATAGAGGGGTTATATAAGTGTTCTGTAGGGAGCAATTTTCTTAATTGAAAATTTTCATGCAACATTTGTTGCAATTTTTTGGTTAGCTGTGACGATATGTGCAGTTTTGTTTTCGTTATTTTTCGCTTTCTTTAGTTTTGTTTTGATTTGTTTGTATTTGTAGGTCTAACCTTTCCTTTCATTTAGTTCTATACACATTTATATTTATACACTGTGACGTCATTTGTTTTGTTTATTCCCTTGCAGTTGTCATCACAGATTCTGTGATTATTTTCATTGATTTCCCTATTTGATTTATTTGATTTCTGCAAATGTTTTCGTATTGTCTTTCTTATTTGTACTTTACGTATGTTGTTGGTTGACATATACTATAAAATATACTTGATCATACACTACTAGCTGTGTAGTGAACTTATAAGAAATAATCAGCTGATGACTAATTGTTGTTATTATAGGTACACAGTTGATTATACAAGACCTTTTTGGAAGGCTTGTTTCCCACAGAGATTGGGATAAAGGAGCTGATTATTCAAGCTATTAAGAGCTTGTTGCCATTTATTTGGAGATAGATTTCATTATTGCTATTTCAGGTATCTAGTCACATATTGATATACATTATATCGACTTTAGATTACTTCATTGAGATAGGGAAATCCCTAGGCAAGACTGGAGATAAGTTGGAGGAGTATGCTACCAGTCAATATGAAAAAGCACAAAAATTGGAAATTGAAAAACTGAAGGCTGAAGAGAAAAAACAAAAAAAGTGAGAATAGAAGATTGGAATTAGAATTTGAACAAAAGAAATTGCAGCTGCAGGTTGAGGAAAAGAGATTCCAAATGGAAATGGAAAAACAAAACAAAGAAGCTTAACAAAAGAGATTAGACAAAGAGGCTGAACAAAAGAGATTAGACAAAGAAGCTGAACAATAAAGATTAGAAGGAGAAGCTGAGGCTGAACAAAAGAGATTAGACAGAGAAGCTGAGCAGAAAAGATTAGACAGAGAAGCTGAAGCTGAAAATAAAAGATTAGAAGCTGAGGCTGAGGAGAGAAAAGCAATGAGAGAACATGAACATCAAAAAGAACTTTTAGCATTTGAGTTAGAAAAATTGAAATTGACAAATATGAGTAATGTTAATCAGTCAAATGGTAATAGTGGTAAACCCTTTACTTATAAGGTCAAGGTACCAGCGTTCAATCCTTCCAGTGACGATATTACATTCTGGCTAGATCGTTTTGAACGTTCTTGTCGAGCTCATAATGTGGATAAATCACAATATGCTAACCAGTTGTCAGAAAATTTGAAAGGTGATTCTCTGACTAGTTTAAGTTTGGTTGAAGAGGCTGACAAGGATAATTATGATGTTATTAGAGCAGCTTTATTGAAAAATATCAATTAACAGAGGAAGGTTACCGTATTTTGTTTAAGAAAATGGTACCTGAATCAGGGGTAGAATTCTCAGAATTCATTGCAAGGACACGTCTTACATTTAATCGTTGGATTGAGTTGTCCAAAACAGAAAAGACATATGAAGCCCCTATGGACTTGTTGCTCAGGGACAAGATTATGTCAAGTATAAATAAACCATTCCTTGAATTCCTACATGGGACCAAAAGACGCAGCAATAGAGAACGCAGTCAGCGACTCATAGCTTGACTGCTTGCGTCAGGACCAGCGAACCAGAGCTGGTCAAGACCGTGCTCCACCTCCACGTGGTGGTCCTGGAAACAGTCTGCAGCAGTGCAGTCTGGCTGAGCGAGCACGGATCGAAGCGGGAAGGCAAACCCGGT
Source organism: Oreohelix idahoensis (assembly GCA_024509875.1). Lineage (NCBI taxonomy): Eukaryota > Metazoa > Mollusca > Gastropoda > Stylommatophora > Oreohelicidae > Oreohelix > Oreohelix idahoensis. The sequence continues at coordinate 143,377 of JAMPIV010007809.1, read as the reverse complement.
CCCAAAAAATGCCGTGCAGAAGTCGGATGTGTCGACCGAAAGGTGCAGATATCACAGCTTAGGCGTAAACAGACACAACGCAACCATCGTCCTTTTCAGGACGAACGAGGAAGAAGAAGAAGAAGAATTCCTACATGAGCGTAAACCCAAGACACTAAAAGAAATGGAAGAATATTGTACCCAATACGTCACGGCACATCCGGACGTAGCTTTTAGCAATGCTAAGGTTAAAGAAAGTATGCCAGTTGCATCAGCAGCACCATACAACACTAATTATTCACACAAATTTCAGGGACCACAAAACAGGTTTGATAAAAAGGGTAACCATAATAGTTATCAAAACCAAGGTAACCAATCATTTCAGGGTTCTTCTGCGAAGAACTGGAGACGAGCCGACAGCCCTCGATTCAGAGGTGGTCATAATTATAGAAATTTCCGCAGAGGAAGTCATTATAGAAACTATCTAAGTCATCCATCATGGAGACAACAAGATCATAATTATAGAGATACTCATTATAATGAATATGATAATGGTAACCATGAGAACTATGACTCAAACCCAAATAGGTAATAGTTGACGTAATCGTCTATTACGATTTTGGAACCGGCGTGATCTTGCTTTAGCAGCCTCAGAAGAAGCTGTAGCCAGTTGGCAGGCATCTATAATGTTACGCCGGAGGTTAACGACGTATTCATACGATGACTGGATGTCCTGAGTCATCTCTGAGTCTATGAGTAGGTCCTTAATAAGTGACATGGGACCTCGAGGTTGAGCTCCAAACACAAGCTCAAAAGGCCAGAAACCGGTCTGTTCATTTGCTACCTCACGGTATGCGAACAGTACGGCGGGTAAAACCCTGTCCCAATCTTGAGGATATTTCACTGTAACCTTTCCTAATAACTGCTTTAACGTCCGGTTAAGACGTTCCACCATGCCATTGCTTATCGCATGGTAAACACTACTGAGAGACCTGTCGATATTAAGGCGTTTCATAACAGCAGTCATAGTGTCAGATACAAATTGGGTACCAAGTCTAGAAAAAATCAAGAAGAGGGCATCAGCAACGTCATTAGTGGTGATGTTCTTAAGCGGTATGGCCTCGGGCCATCGAGTGCACATGTCGATACATGTGAGCACATACCTGTGTCCTCTAGCGGACATAATAGGTAATGGACCGATAATATCCACGGCCATTTTCTCAAAAGGGCGTACAGGTATTTCACACGCCTGAATCGGTGCCGTATGATAGGCTCCTCTTGATTTTATCTCTTGACAAATAACGCAAGAGCGACAATATATGGAGGTGTCTCTGGAAATTCCCTGCCAAAAAAAGAGGACATAACTCTAGAACGCGTTCTAGAGTAGCCCATATGGCCAGCACAGTGGGAATCGTGTGCATGTTGTAAAATATATGTACGAAATTTTTGAGGAACCATCACCTGATGTCTAATTAAAGATGAATCTTTAAAATTCCTAACCAATACATCATTTTTAAGTGTGTACCACTGTTTGGGTGACAAACTATTATCCACATTATCATTATCTCTAATTAATCTAAAGAATTTCTTCAAAGAGTTATCTTCTCTTTGAAGTTAGACAAAGGACTGTTTGTCTATATCAGAGTGAACGTGAAAATTGTCCTGAGTTCCAGGATCGGTATCATCATTTTCCTTTGGTGCCTTGGCTTGGGCACGCATAGTAACTGCATCAGCAGTTGATAAATTTTGACGTTCCCATTGAACAATTTCTTCGGGTGAGCAATCATTGCTGCCGTATATCCGGCCAAGTGTGACATCCGCTATTGGGCTTCTTAACAGACACACTTTAACCTTGCCTGTAAAGAATGGTGAGTGGATATCCACAACGGCTGTGGGATAAAATTCCACTGTCCCGCCGAAAATTACACATTTAGCAAAGTCACCTGTTGCATGAGACGGATGTACTAATGACTGTCTTACTCCGACAGTCGTGCAACCAGAATCACGGAGTACTGTAACTTGAGTGCCATTCAATAAGCCTCTATGAAGCTGTAGTACCCCCGTGCCATCATGTGCTGATGAAGCAGTAACTGCTGGTAGCGGATGACCGCATTTTAATAGGGAAGTCACATTAGACTGGAATAGAGTTTGGCAATCTGGACACTGTGAATCAGTATCAAAGTCAAATGAACAACATGAAGCTGAATGATTAATAACATTGTTGTCCTGCGCGTTCTCAGGTGTAGCAGCAATGTGTGCTGAGTTGGCATGGTAGTTCGAATATGCATTTTTTCTAGCGCGTGATCTATGTCTCTGATTGTAAAAAGAGTTATTTTGACTCCTGTCATTATTTTCATGGTTCCTATTGCTGTTTCCTTGATTTATATAGTCTTGTGACCTATTAAGATGTGAGAAATTTTGGTTATTGGGTTCCCAGTTATTCCAATTCTTATTATAGTTACCAAAATTATCATTCCTTCCCTCTCCTGAGTTTTGTTGGAAATTGCCTGTTTTGGGGTGAATAGTTCCTATATGGTTGTCTACCTCTATATGGTTGTGAGTTATTGAATTTACTTGGTTTGAAATTCCCATCAAAACTGTGGGATCTTTGTCTGTAATTGTTGTGGTTCCAAGTTTTAGCTGCGGCAACAGGTAAAGCTTCCTTAATATGGTTGTTACTGACACAAACTCCCGGATGTGCATTACAATATTGCCTACATTATTCCTCCATTGAACTCAAACTCGACGGCTTCCTTTCCTGTAGATATTCTCGCAGTGGTCTACTTACGGAAGACAAGACTTTGTCTCGCAATAACAAGTCCTTAAGGCCCTCATAATTCTCTTCAATGCTGGAAAGTTGTATCCATTTATTAAATGTTAGTCGAGTTGCAGCTACAAACTGTGTAAAATCTTTACCAGTTTCAGGAATCATATGTTTGAACTTCATACGATAACATTCAGCGTCTAACTGATGAAGTTTTAATAATAATGTTTTAGCAGCATCATAATTGCGTCTATTCGGCCCGTCCAATTGGCACAGAGCCGTTAAGGATTCTTACTTACTTACTTAGTCGTTCCCCTTCTATCGTGAGGTGTAGAGGTTTGGAAGAGAGAGCGCCAGACCATTCTATCAGCTGTCTTCTTCCTGGCCTGGTTCCATTATAGTCCTCGGTCCTTCAAAGATTGTCTAATGTTGTCCTCCCAGCGGACTCTGGGTCGTCCTGGAGGTCTGGATCCCTGGCTCTTTGTTTCCCATGCTTGTCGTGGTAGCCGATCTTCTCCCATTCTGCAGACATGGCCAAACCATCTTAGTTGGGACTGTTCTATTTGGGTCTGCAGCGGATGGGATTTTAGGCCTTGACGGATTGTCTGGTTGCGGACCATGTCTCTTCTTGTTACTTCAACCACTTTCCTCAGATACCTCATTTCTGAGGTTTGGATCTGGCTTTTGTGGGTTGTATTAAGGGGTTAATGATTCACCAGTCATTAAATCCATCAATCTTGTACATCAATGAGACCTATCAAGATTATTCTCTTCACAAACATTTTCATAGCGTTGTAAGAAGGACGAAATGTCGTCTATTTCTAGATTAAACACAGGTAAACGAAATTTAACAAACCCGCTATCGTGGTTGCTAGAGGATCCTCTATGTTCAGAGTCATCATTTTGTCTACTCTGATGTTGCACTTTTTTTTCTTCAATACGTAAAGTCGCCATTTTCTCTTCATGTGCAAGCTTTTTTTCTTGTTGTTCTGCAATCCTTTTGTTCTCTTCTGCAAGTAGCTCTGCTTTTCTGAGCTCTCGCTCCTCATACCGCGCATCTCTTTGTCTCTTATTCTCTAGGGCTTCTTGATTTTCTTTGGAATTGAATTCCGCTTTGGCAAAGTCTATTAATTCCTTTGCCTTGTAACCATATTCTTGGCCCATAGTAATAAATTCCTGATACTCCATTATTTACTTCTTCGGTATCTTACTATCAATATTACATAATATGTAATAAATGTATCTCACTTAGTCCGTCTATATCAATTTACTAGCTTTGTGCTTTGCAATATTATCAATGCAAATAGATTCTTAATATTACTAATCAATAATAAAATAGTATGACAGATCAACAGTAGTAAAGATACGAGGAAAACGAGAAAGAGAGGAGAAAAAATGTAATGTACAAGAATAGAATTGATGGAACTAAACAAGAAGACAAGTACAAGTGACCAAGACAATGTAATAACAGCGGCACGTAAACGAAAAAGAATGCAAATGAGAAACTTAAAAAAAAAATCCAATAAATCACACAGACTTACTGCTAAGAAAACAGGACAGGACCTGTAACAATATATATATATACATGTAAACAAGTGATAGAAGGTTAGACTAGCATTACGAACAGAATGGTTGTCAGCTAAGGAGAAGAAAACAAAACCAACACACTACAAAAACTGACTACTAAAAGGACGGAGCAGCACACCTAAACAAATTAGGTCACACTAAACAGGCAGTGAACTAAACGTCGGTGAGAAAACTCGTGCCGGAAATTTCCCTGCTTGAGAAATGTAAGCAAAACCTATAGAAATATCTGCTGAGCGGTCATTTTACAATGACATGTGTCGCTAACAACAGATTTGTACAAAGACATAGAAACCAAGAAAACGAATAACACAGATGTAACAAAAAGGCTTACACCACGGCAAAGATACAAGAGTGTATTAACAGGCACTTATCTTATCGTAATCCGATCAGATGCAAGTCCGGAAAAAGGCGTCAACACTGGAACAACACTGTCCCTCAATACAAGTGAAGCACGGATGAAATGTAAACAAATACACGGTCGCAGTCAGATGGGCATCATAAACTGTGTAGACCTCGAAACGTTGTGTTGACTTGGCACAAATAACTTGACATCGCTGTGGCATATACTTGAAACTTGAAAGAATCTTACAAACGTTGTGATGTAGACTGGAACACGAAATAAACTTGCAAACTGGTTGGTTTGAAATTGCAATCTTGAACGTTACAGCGAACTATAGGATATTGAAACTGGAACACTGGACATGCGCAGTGGCAAAGTTCGTTATCCAACTGGACCCGCTGGCAATGACTGAGTTCATGAGGTGGTGTGTTTACAATAACACGCTAAACAGAGATGACGATCGAATATACAGATTAAATGGCAGCTGTAGATTTGCCAAGTACGAAGGCATACTTGCTTATGTGAATTTGAAAACCATGTCCTGATGAAAATATCGATCCAAAATCATACTGGCCCACCAATTATATGTTGTTACGCTGAGATAAATTAGAGGATCATGCATGGATACTCGAATGATAGCAGGTGTTCATTCAGGACAAATATTGTCAGTATACATAACAAAAGCCGGCAGGTGAACAGGTCCACGGAAAACATGGTTGACATTTAATAAACAAAGTCACTTCACAATAGTATCCATCAACACATCAAAAGTACATAGCAATGGATAAGCGTAGTAGATTATCCCTCGTCCGTCAATAAGTTTCAAACGTTAGACATCTTTACGTGGCATATAATATAATAATGATACACTACTCTCATCTCCACTCAATCCTGGCCGTTGTACTAAAGGTTCGGGCAATCCACGAAAACCAAAGTAATGCGGCAGAAGCAATCAGTGCAAACCAAATATTAGTTGCCTCGTATATCAAAGTTACTTGTAGTAAATTAAGGTCTGAACTTCTAGATAAGTTCAGGAACCAACTTGCACATAACGTGGCGGCCTCAAACAATAAATGCCACGATGTATATTTATATATCACACTCCATTATCCCGGAGCTTGAAAAATTACATCTCTCTTGGACGCAAACACAAAGACGGCAGCCCAATTAATTAACACACTGAACGCCACGACATGTGACAGAAAACGTCACTAGTTGACCGTCGCTCAACACGAGTGAACGCCTCGCTCACCATGGGTGGACGCTTCGTGCAAACCGTAGTTTGTCTACAGGCGAACACAGTTCCTCACATAAAAATGGAAATGTGTTAGCGTGTAGTAACATGCCACACTATTTTATCTGCATCCCAAATCTATCCTTAACAACATGTTAAAATAACGATGAAATGATGGTGAATTTTACATGTAAATCAAATTTGTCTTCACTGAGACTTGGTTTGAGGATCTATATAAAAAAAATTGTCCTTTTGCTGGTTCCTTTTACAAGCACTTAGCTGGTATAAGTGAGTCCTGAAGCCGTGGTTTCGTCAATTCTTCTGTGATGAGGGCCCTTCTCCACACAACTCGTCCAATGTAGGCGGTTAGTGTTGATTGCCTCTTTTTTAACTCACAACTAGTGGCGTCGAAACTTTAGTCTTTCAGCTTCATACCACGAACTGTCTGACAGCTTCGTTCCCCGAAATTTAGACAAAATAAAAAGAACAAATGCCTCTTTTAAGTACACTGGTTTGGGAGATTAACAGCCGCATTGTCTCGCTGTGCACCCACCAATGTTAGCCTCTCTGAATAATTATATTCTTTTGAGTATACACAGCAGAACTCAGGGAAGATAATTAGAAATCTTCAATATTATTCTGGGTATTAAACTGGGAAAATATGTGCATGAACAGCGTGAAGGCAATGGCGTGCCTGAATTACAATTAACAAGGCACATATATCTCACAAAATGATACGATACACTTGAGGCACATGTGATGTAATCATCACTCATCACTGCTCCATTCGGAGTCTGGGGTCACCTCTGCTGTCGGTTTTCTGTACGACTAGCAAGAAACAATCACCAGCGCTTGCTGTAGTGGTTTATGAATATACTATTTTCATATGTCGAGGTTGCCAGCCTCACATATAACCACTTAGCAAGAAAAACATGTCAAATTATAATTTGTAAAATAAATGTTTACACTTAACTCAAAGTAACTTCTGGGAACACAATCTCCTGGCTCCACGGCCGTAGATACGGGGAAAGGGGGGGGGGGGGGGGGGGGGATTATACTGTACCGGTACCAAAATAGTGCATTAAAATTTTTTTTTATTAAACCTCCCCTTAAATAAAGTTCTCTACGGCCCTGCCTGGCACATTTTAGAATGGAGACAGCAACTTTGGTTAAATGCTTTCAAATCACTTGGTCTGTGAAAATGTAGTATTCCTCTCATGACAGGTGATCTCATTCCTTTGGTCTCCAGTATTTGTATTTAAAAATGCGGGTTTACTTTTAAGTTTCAAAGTTGCCCAAATACTCTGTCCTGGTCCTTTAAGTTTCCAGTCTTTGTATTTAAAATTACGGGCTTACTTTTATTTTTGAAGTTTTAAAGTTGCCCAAACACTTCGATCTGTCACTTATAATTTTGAAATTCTTAGACCGATGTCTCTCTGGCTCCTGTGAGTTGTTAATTTGATGTGGCGATGCAGTCTGATCTGTGACTCCAATTTCGCTAGATTATATTCCCATGTCTCAGTTCAAATCCCAGAGGGTACTTTTAGATCAACTTGCCAATAAAAGGTAAAGTCTATTCCGGCTCTCAAATCAAGCCAATGGTAAGCTCTTTAGAACTATATGGGTCGGTGTGTTAAATCATAATATCCCCGCGTGTTTTAAAATATCACATTTTAAAATTTCAACGCGTGACCTCTTTCTAATAAGGCCGTAATACTTCCGATTGCATCTTTATGCAAACTCACAAACATATCTGTGAACTTATTTCATGTCTAGATACTTTCCCACTGTTAAGTCATGTTTTTGAGTAGGAGTTAAGTGTTTGGGATTCTTACGTACGGGTCTGATTTTTTATAGACACGCGAGTAAGCACGTTTAAAGTTATGAGATCATTTTTTACTTGGGTGCTTTGTACGCTATATTTTTTGAACATAGCTCAACTGAGTATGTGTTAGTTTTTTTTTAAATAAAAAAAGTGTTCAAATGTTCTTAGTAGTAGTTGGGGGAGAGATGCGGGTGAGCTGAGCTCACACCTCAAGCTGTTAGTTCGCGCTTGAGCGAAGATTTACTGAGTTGTACTGAGAAACTATAATCTCGGTCAGTATGTATCTGGCAGAGCTTTGAGACGCGGATAGTCTCGCTAGTGTGTGTCCAGAGTGTGTTTTTGAGTCTTGATTCGGGGATTGTATGAAGAATAACGCATTATTCTTATCATGGTAGCCAGTCTATATATTATTCTATAAGCTAGATAATGAAGAATCTAAGGATATAAGATTTCATCACGGTAAATTTTCCACCGTCTATGAGTGAGCCCGATCAGATTCCTTATGGATTATTTGCATATGTTTGACTTTGTAACTTTGGATATTTGCTAATGCAATATATAGTGAGTTGCTGTGTATGCAACCAATTTCATTCTGGATTATTACCGCATGTTTGATTTCAACAATTGACTGTTCCTTGATTAGCTGTTCATGCGATCTGATTCATTTTATAACCTGTGACAATGTACTATCCGTGATGTCAATGTTGCTGTGATCAATAAATGGTGTATGCATTGGAAAAACCTTATTCGTTTTACCCGTTGGTGGATTTCCTGACCTAACGTTACTGTTGTGTGGGTGATTACAGAATGTAAACAAACCTAAAGAACTCATTACATTCGCTTATATATATTATACAACTGTCGGCCACTATAGTAAGCCCGACCTTGCTGACGTGAACATTGTCAGCTGTGCCAGACAGTAGCACTATATTTCATACAACCCCCACACATACACATACAGAAGTGACAGCCAAAAGAAACACAGTAACACCCACCATATTGTTTCACCTGACAGGTTATCTGTAATAATTACACAGAGATGGTCCAGCGGAAGCGATTACATATTATCACCCGTGTTTGCGTAAACCCCTCAGATTTCTTAGACAGCCAATATGGCTTTCTTTTCATCGATCGTGCACAGCCATCTTGCGTCAATAAAGATCGACTCTATCAAAGTTGGTTAGACGTCTAAAGTGGTAAACGTAATATCCGCTGACCTTTCTAATTAATCTCGATAATACTTCAGTTCAGCTGGTGAAACGTAAACAAGTCTGGGAGCGGCTGGGAAAAATGTAAGGGCATAAAATATGTCAAAGAATAGGACAATGAATGCGAAAAAATGAAGAACTAAAGTGATAGTGCAGAAGATAAAGTACGTGATGTAAAAGGACATACACAAATATCGTTACATACTGCCATGTGAATATTAATATGTGAAAATTGCTGGGGGATGTCCAAGTCATTTAAGGCTGGCAACCTCAGCATATAGGATGATTTCATGAACCACCACTGCAAGGGCTGGTGACTGCTTTATTGCTAGTTTCTTAATGAAAACTAAAAGCATAGGTAGTCCCAAGTTCCATATGGAGCAGGGAGGGAAAGATGAAAGAAATGATGTACATTCTAATTATAATATTTATATTTACTTCTTCTTCTTCTTCTTTGATCCATAACCGCCAACCGTCAAAGCAGTCAGCGGCCATCACGCCTGGTGGCGTCTTGTAGGGCAGCAACAAATTGATTCCACTTTGCTCGGTCGGCGGCCATCCTTCGTACAGTGCCCCAACTGTGGTTCATTCTTTGCATCTCAGCTTCCACAGTTCTCCGCCAAGTTGTTTTTGGTCGGCCTCTCTTTCGCTTTCCCTCGGGGGTCCATAGCATAGCTGTTCTTGCGATGGTATCAGGGTCCCTTCTGAGGACATGGCCAACCCAACTCCAGCGTCTGCCAGCTATGATGGTGTGCATGTCCTCCTGGTTACTCCGAATAAGTAGTTCTTGGTTGCTGATGGTGTTTGGCCAAAAGATTCGGAGAATTTTCCTTAGGCAGATTGTGTGGAAGGAGGACAGTTTCGACATTTCCTTCTCTGTTACTCTCCAACATTCCGCACCATAGAGAAGCACAGAAAGTACGCAGCTCTCATACAGTCTTAATTTGGTGTTTGTGCTGTACTGGGAAGACTTCCAAATGTTGTTGAGAATAGCAAAGGCTGTTCTCGCTTTATTCATTCTGTTGTTAATGTCCTTGCTTGTTCCGCCGTCAGGTGTTACTATGCTTCCTAGGTAAGTAAATGTGTCTGTCTGTTCTAACTTCTGGTTCCTTACTGTTATTGGCTCAGGATTGCCCACATTTAATTTATATTTACAAACCAGTGTAAATGTCTATGTAAAACATATTCACTTTAAAAATAATGAAAGTTTTCGAGCTTTTCAACCAGTGTAGATGTAAATAAAAACATATTCTATCTATATTGTGAACATTTTTCAACCAGAGTAGATGTAAATGTAAACATTTTCTATCTATACTATTAACCTTTTCATTTGAATGTAAAGTAAATATAAAGCATTTCAAGTTAAATGTAAAAAAACAGTTTCTCGCTTAATTCTCATCGAGGGTAAAGTCTGAGGTAGATGGGATGGTGGAATAGGAAGAATGGGACACATAACTATGTGTCGGGAAACTTAATACTCAGAGGGTATTTGTTTCTATTATTTTACCATACTAGTTGGTGGTACTGTTGAACAAGAAGGGAACAAGTGGCCTGAAGTCCTCCACTTTATTATTCTTGTTCAGAGTTTCTTCTTGATTTTTGTTGTTGTTGTTTATTTATTTAACGTATAAGCATAATTGTGATTGTCCCTATTTACAATGATTTGACAAATGTGATGCCACTTTCTCATATCGGCAGTTGTTCATATTATTTGGAACTGAAAACAATATATATCCTAATTATTAACCCATTAGAGGTTAGAGGTTGAACGGGATATTTTTCTTCATTAATTAAAAAAAAAGTGGCGGATATTCTGATTCATGGACAGTCAACTATTTGTGAGTAATATTTTCTTTAATGCATAATGATAATCTTATTTCTGTCAATGACGTTGCAGTTAAACACTTTTACGAAATATCAGAAAATCATAACAAATACAAATGAATTTTCTCGTGACAGGATTTCTATATTTTTATTCAACTTTTTTTCTTTCAAAATTAGTAAGGGCAACACTGTTGGTGAGCGAAAAATAAAAAGTTAAAACGTATGTAATGGCGAACTCTTCTATTAGGAAATAATGACTAAAAGCATGTAAGTAAAAATAATATTAATTTTCCCACTTTAGGGCCCTGAATTTTGAAGTAACTAACAAGAGACCACGGAAATAGTATTTTACCCTTTTTTTATATTAATGAAGCGGTTAATGTAGGCTATTTATTTCGTTTCGATAGCTTTCGGGCAAAATTGATGATCTTATTCTACTGTCGTTCTCATCTACCTCGTTGTAATTGTTCAGAATGGACATCACTGCAATCCGGGAAAACCCTTAGGTTTTCGACAGCACTGTAATTTGCTGTGTACAAATGCATGACCAGGACTATTGATCCACATCTGCTCCTGAATGTTTGAGTTTCTTTATACGTTCTGGAAAGAGATGAAAACAAATAAGGAGGTCCTAGATAATATAGGTATGAAAAGAGAACTAATGAGGGAGGTCAAAGTTCGGCAGCTAAAATACTTTGGCCTTATAAAAAAGGCATAACACCTTGCAGAAGACCATAACATAAGGGAGAGTTGAAGGCAAACGTGCAAGGGGAAGACAGCGCTATAAGTGGGAAGATAACATCAAGAGATGGACAGGAAAGAGTCTATTAGAGTGCACCACCAAGACAAGAGACAGAAGACATTGGAGATCCAATACAGCCAACCTTCGTTGTGGAGATGGCAACTGATGATGATGATGATACGTTCTTCATTCATGTCGTAGCCATCCAAAGCGCGGACTGAGAGTCCAACACAATAACTGCCCTGGTTAATGGAGTTTCAGATAGCCAGCTTAGGGATGTGTATCTGATTTTACCTAAATGTGCGTATATGCATGTTACCACAGACAAAAGGCATCCCCTGCATAGGAACATAGCTGACATCAAAGGAGCGGGAATAAAGAGGGGGGTGTCATGGAGGAGACTATTAGACAGGTGACCCCAGTTGAAAGTATATTTAAGGGAGAAGAGTGGAGTAAGTCAGATGTGAGCTGGATGAACTACCAGTAAGTCATCATCAGCCTTGGTAGAGAATGCAGAACTTGGGCCAATGGGAGAGCAGAGCTGGAAGTTGATCAGCTTATAAATGATAATGCTGGGGATGATGATGCCATTGTGTACACTGATAGGTCTGTAATCTGTGGTAATAAATCAGGGTAGGGCTTCTCTGCTAGAGTAAAGGGCAGAACCGTCACTGAACAAAGCAGGGCTTACATGATAACAACCTCCAGCATGAGAATGGAGGTAGAGGCAGTTACTGCTGCCTTAACTCCTTCAATCCCAAGCAAAAAAATTGGGTTTGGCCCAAACAAAAATGGCCAACCCGGTGCTTTTTTATTGTAGTTTGTAAAAAAAATTTTAAAATGTTCATATGCATAAATACACAAGGTATTTAAAAGAAAGTACCTCCAGTCAGAAATGACGTTTTGGGTTGTTAAAATTAGAAAACAGCTCTAGAAAGGAGCAAAAGATACGAAAGCCGATTTAACGTTGATCAGGGCAAATGGGTCTAGAAGGAAGTACGATATATCGGCTTTTGGGACAAAGAGTTAAGATGGCTGTCTGAGACTTCATTAACAAAGGCAGTTATTGTATCAGGCTCACAATCCATGCTTTGAAAGGTCCAAAATGGCTGGCTTCAACATGAGTGGAAAACCTCCATAGAAGCATCAAATCTTCAAGAACTGATATGGATCTACTGTCCTGGTCATGCCAGGGTACGTATCAGGCTCACAATCCATGCTTCGAAAGGCCCAAAATGGCTGGCTTTGACATGAGTGGAAAGCCTCCATAGAAGCATCAAATCTTCAAGAACTGATATGGATCTACTGTCCTGGTCATGCCAGAGTACGTGGGAATGAAAGAGCTGACAGACTAGCTTCAAGAGCACCCATAAAAGGTGCATTCGCCATGGATAAGGAAGAAATACTGAGGGCGATTCATGTTCGTCTATTACAGAATGACACTACAATTGATGAATCATCAAGGCTAAAATTGCTGGAATTTAGCATCAAACGTAAGACCAGCAAGGATGGACGTATGAGAGGATGCATCCGCCGTGTATACAACCAGCGCGCAACAGGAACAATTAGCATTCATACCCTTCGACATTTGTTGTGGGAGGCTGAGCACCTATGGGTTTGCCTGGAGTGCAATAACGTCGATTCTGATTAACAGTAACAATAACCTAAATGTGCATAAATCTGCCGATTATTAATTTTTCCAGATTAGTGTGGTCTTTAAAAAAATAATGCAGTGATTAATGGATAAGAGTAAGGTTTAGGAATCCTAACTCTAAATCAAACCATAAAATAAATTCTGATGACATGTGTAAGGTAATTGGCCGCAGGATTGATAGACATTTGTGCGAAATGGGACACTGTTCTTCTTTCAATCCTTTAAGGCTGCAGTAGCTGCATCTAGCTCTATTCTTGTTCCTCGATGATCATGCCCTATACTGTAGCTTAGAAGCCTGATCCTGATTTCTCACTATGGAGTACAGACCTTCAGTGTACACTATTACATCATTATACCCGGCATAATCATTTATCATTTGATTCATTTCCAGCTCTGTTTTCCCACTGCACTAATCTCTAGACTCCTTGCCATAGCTAATGAGGACTTAATAGCAGTTGTTCAGTTTTCACTCTGTTTACTCCCCTCTGCCCCCATGAATATTTGTTCATCTGTGGTCACCTGCCTTATCATTGCCTCTACCTGATCAAGCCATGAAATCCTGTTTTTATTCTTGCACCCTTATTGTCATCTATAGTCCCATGCAGTGGGTATTTGTGGTTACCCGCATATGGTCCTTTGCCCATGCCTGGATCTTAGTGACAGCAATCCAAGCATGTACTTTATTCCCATTGTGACAAGCATACATAAAAAATTAATTAAAATATAAATCATCATCATCATAACCCTCCACTCCCAAAGGAGCATAGGCCTTCAACAAACACATGCCAAGTCCTCCTGTCACGTGCCATCATCTCAAGTTCTTTCCACGTTCTCCTCATCATTTTCACCTCTGTTTCCAACTCTCTTCTCCATGTACTTCTTGGTCTTCCTCTGCCTCTCTTGCCCTGGGGGTTCCAGAACAAGGACTGCCTTGTAATGCTGTCAACAGGTTTCCTCAGTGTGTGTCCAATCCATCGCCATCATCTTCTTCTCATCTCTTGTTCCACTGGCACATGTCTAGTTCTTGTCATCAGTTCCACGTTGGTAACCTTGTCATACCATTTTAATCCCTCTATTCTACGCAAGCACCCATTTATAAAAGTCTGTAGCTTTTTGGTTGTTGTCTTTGTTGTTCTCCATGTCTCAGAACCATACAATAGGACTGACTTCACATTTGAATTGAAGATTCTTATTTTCATGTTGGATCCAATTTCTCTTGATCTCCATATATTTTCCAATGCAATGAAAGCTCCTCTTGCTTTTTGTATTCTTATTTTGATATCGCTGTCTGTCCCTCCAACTTTGTCTATATTGCTGCCAAGATATGTGTATGATTCTACATCTTGTATTGGTGTTTCTTCAAGTTCAACCCTGTTATCATTAAAATATAAATGTATACCATATTTCACTAACTAATTTGTACAAAAGCACCATTACTTGTACTTCCATTAAAAAGGGGAAAAAATGAAACCCTAGTATAAATTGACAACACAAATCTAGTTCAACAGAATCAAATGTTCTGACATTTTATAGTAGCCTTTATTACACCATTTTTGACTTGCTCATTCATTAAACTGCTTATTGGCCATTTTTTGTGCTGTAATAGTTTAAGCTTGGAAATGACAAGAAAATATTTTAAATGGCCTATGTTTGTTAATTTAAAAGAAATTTGAACAACATAGTGCAACCTTGTCTTTTAATAACTGCACGTTTTTAAGGCTCATACAAGTTCATAAAATTTTGCACATTTCTGTTCCCTTGGTCCTTCAAAGATTGTCTAATGTTGTCCTCCCAGCAGACTCTAGGTCATCCTGGAGGTCAGGATCACTGGCTCTTAGTTTGAAGCATACATAAAAAAATACCTTACTGTCTTTATAAACCCTACCTGGCAATTTCCCTTCCACCTGATGACTACCCTAGGTACAACTTTTTTTCTCAGTTATTTTAATATCATAATATTATTAATTGTAGGATGCTTTATTTACCAATGCATAGTCAGTAATTGCAGCATTGAAAAGCCAAAATAATACAGACCTGGATGACCTCAGAATAATAATAATAATAATAAATTCTTTAAGCGCCAAACACGGCGCATAAGGCAGAAACCAGTGCTCTCCAGGTTGTTCGTTGTGACGCCACTCCTCTTAGCTCTTGCACATTATTTAGGCCCAACGTTCTTCCTTCTCTTATTATTGTTCTTCTGAGTGTTTCTTTTGGTCTTCCTTTTTTCCGCTTACCCTCAGGAACCCAAGTGAGCGCCTGTAGTGGTATTCTGTTGTTTTGCATTCGTAGGACATGACCGATATATGACCATCGTCTTTTCCTTATATAGTCGGAGACATATTTCTGCCTAGAGAATAGTGCTCCACAAACTATATCAATGATTCAAAAGTGTTGTGATCCAATGGATCCCATCTCATTGTAACATCACCAGCAATGAAGAGGCTGACGGGTTGGCAAAGGAAGGTGGAAATCTATCTCAGCCTGATGCAAGCGTAACTTTCGAGGAGGCAAAGAGTTTTAATAGAATCAGATACTGAAACAAATGGGATGTAGAGCATCCAGGTCATACACAAAATGATGCATACTACCAGCTAAACAGAAGAGAACAATTGGTAATCCTCAGACTCTGCACTGGCCACAACAGATTGAGATACCATCTATTCAACAAGCTAAAGATAGGAACTACCGATCAGTGTAACTGTGGCACTGATAAAATGACTGCTGAACATCTGCTTCAAAGTTACCCAACATATATGCAACAGAGAAAGTGCATATGGCCGACACCAGTAACATTCATGGAAAAGCTCTACGGAGACTCAAATAGCCTCAAACTGACTACTGCTTTCTTTGAAAACATTTAAGTGGATGTCTGAAAGTTTATGAAAAAGGAGAAGAAAGGGTGTACCCCATTTTCATCTCCCTTAAGACTTTAAAAAATGTATGTATTAGAATCAATGAATTCTGATGTACGTTATAATTTCATTGGCTGTTTAAATTAAAATTTATTTACTAATTTACTCACATTTCTTATTTTGATCGATGAGCAATGTCTTTTAGACATAGCTATGCCAAACTTCCATCACTGTAAGAACATGTGACTGCTTGCTGTTGGCTTCCTACAGGGAGGCCAGCTGCAATTGTGGCTCATGGTCTGTACAGAGCACAATGAAAATCTTTACTGGTCATGGAATGACACAGGCTTTTTCTTGAATGTGTGCTATCAGGATTTATCTCCCATGTTGTAGTTGTAGTCTTTACTGGTCATTGAATGACGCAAGCTTTTTCTTGAATGTGGGCTATCAGGATTTATTTCCCATGTTGTCGTTGATGTTAAATAAAATAAAGAACCTATGGCATAACACCAGCAAATTAATAAAAGTAAAACTTCTGAGAACGTGCATCTTTCTGCTGGCAACGTACGTATGGACCATTACACAAACATTAAAGAAAATTATTGAATCTTTTGAAGCAAAGTGTTACAGAAAAATTCTCAGAATATCTTGGACCAAGAAGAAGAAAAGTATAGATGTCGAGGAAAACTGGCTCATAAACAATATCATGTCCCGGAAACTGAAATACTTTGGCCACATTAAACATCATAGTGGTTTAGAAAGCGCAGTGATGGAGGGTATCGTACTTGGAAGGCGAGGCAAGGGCAGACCAAGACGACGGTAAACACAAGACATTGAAAACACTTTGAATATGAAAATGGAGGAGGCAGGAAGGCTGGCCAGAGATCGAGTCTTTCAGGCGGGCTGTGATGAGAGCAACATTCTGCAAAAGACATACTACATGATGATGTTGTAGTTGTAGTCTTTACTGGTCATGGAAGGACACAGGCTTTTTCTTGAATGTGGGCTGTCAGGATTTATCTCCCATGTTTTAGTTGTAGTCTTTACTGGTCATGGAAGGACACAGGCTTTTTCTTGTATGTGGGCTATCAGGATTCATCTCCTATGTTGTAGTGTACCCTAGGGATGGCTATATCTGTGTATGCTTGTTCTCAATATTCTTGAGATCTATCTTAATAGTGATAATTCCCGCTTAAATTTATGACCTCTAAAGTCTCGACTTCAACTGCCATTCTTGTATGCCCTCCTGACTGCACTCAATTTTCTCTACATTCAGAAACTGTACACACTGAAAAAACATTGTGCATTAATAATGTTCAGAATGCTGGCAGACAATTATAATGATGATTATGTTGAACTTCCATCACTGCAAAGTGTCCAACATGATACAAAATGAAAATCAGCTTTTTGTGTGTGTTTCTCAGTTAGTTAGATGTTAGACAGCACCTTAAAATCCACATGAATAAAAAATACATTAATACCTGCTTCTTTCTGAACTGAATTAATTATTTATTTTAAATATATGTTATATGTACAGCATCCGATTGGCTTAGCAGTTAAAGTGCTTCCTCTCAACCAGTTACCAGGTTCTCAGATAAACTGATAGCATCACACTGTACATTGATACCTCACTCCTGTCTAGAGTTAGAGAAGATACCTCACTCCTCTCTAGAGTTAGAGAAGGTACCTCACTCCACTCTAGAGTTAGAGAAGGTACCTCACTCCTCTCTAGAGTTAGAGAAGGTACCTCACTCCTCTCTAGAGTTAGAGAAGGTACCTCACTCCTCTCTAGAGTTAGAGAAGGTATCTCACTCCACTCTAGAGTTAGAGAAGGTACCTCACTCCTCTCTAGAGTTAGAAAAGGTACCTCACTCCTCTCTAGAGTTAGAGAAGGTACCTCACTCCTCTCTAGAGTTAGAGAAGGTACCTCACTCCTCTCTAGAGTTAGAGAAGGTACCTCACTCCTCTCTAGAGAAGGTACCTCACTCCTCTCTAGAGTTAGAGAAGGTACCTCACTCCTCTCTAGAGTTAGAGAAGGTACCTCACTCCTCTCTAGAGTTAGAGAAGGTACCTCACTCCTCTCTAGAGTTAGAGAAGGTACCTCACTCCTCTCTAGAGTTAGAGAAGGTACCTCACTCCTCTCTAGAGTTAGAGAAGGTACCTCACTCCTCTCTAGAGTTAGAGAAGGTACCTCACTCCTCTAGAGTTAGAGAAGGTACCTCACTCCTCTCTAGAGTTAGAGAAGGTACCTCACTCCTCTCTAGAGTTAGAGAAAGTACCTCACTCCTCTCTAGAGTTAGAGAAGGTACCTCACTCCTCTAAAGTTAGAGAAGGTACCTCACTCCTCTCTAAAGTTAGAGAAGGTACCTCACTCCTCTCTAGAGTTAGAGAAGGTACCTCACTCCTCTCTAAAGTTAGAGAAGGTACCTCACTCCTCTCTAGAGTTAGAGAAGGTACCTCACTCCTCTCTAGAGTTAGAGAAGGTACCTCACTCCTCTCTAGAGTTAGAGAAGGTACCTCACTCCTCTCTAGAGTTAGAGAAGGAACCTCACTCCTCTCTAAAGTTAGAGAAGGTACCTCACTCCTCTCTAAAGTTAGAGAAGGTACCTCACTCCTCTCTAAAGTTAGAGAAGGTACCTCACTCCTCTCTAGAGTTAGAGAAGGTATCTCACTCCTCTCTAGAGTTAGAGAAGGTACCTCACTCTTCTCTAGAGTTAGAGAAGATACCTCACTCCTCTCTAGAGTTAGAGAAGGTACCTCACTCCTCTCTAGAGTTAGAGAAGGTACCTCACTCCTCTCTAGAGTTAGAGAAAGTACCTCACTCCTCTCTAGAGTTAGAGAAGATACCTCACTCCTCTCTAGAGTTAGAGAAGGTACCTCACTCCTCTCTAGAGTTAGAGAAGGTACCTCACTCCTCTGTAGAGTTAGAGAAGGTACCTCACTCCTCTCTAGAGTTAGAGAAAGTACCTCACTCCTCTCTAGAGTTAGAGAAAGTACCTCACTCCTCTCTAGAGTTAGAGAAGGTACCTCACTCCTCTCTAGAGTTAGAGAAAGTACCTCACTCCTCTCTAGAGTTAGAGAAGGTACCTCACTCGTCTCTAGAGTTATAGAAAGTACCTCACTCCTCTCTAGAGTTAGAGAAGGTACCTCACTCGTCTCTAGAGTTATAGAAAGTAGAGGCAGTGATGAAGGGATCTGGTCACTCTACCACATAAACAAGCTGGACCTAGTTTGGTCTGAGTTCCCTCCCCTTGAGCAGTATCTGCTGTAGGATTATCTTTCCTGTGTTATATGTTTAATCACTGAATACAAATATTATGATTGTACAGATGTCCTCTAGCATTCTGTATTTCTTGTAGGTGACGAGAGACTCTGAAAAATATATTCCTGGCTTAAGTTTGTCTTTTATCCCCAAATTGGTAAGATTGTTCTGGAAACTCATTCCGTGTCCCTTGTCTGTGGCTAAAGGCTTTGAAATCCTATTTTGTCTTTATTTGTTGAATAAAATCTGCTACCACCATGCTAGGTTGGCTATGATAGCTTCACCAGATCCACTGTAGTCAGAAATGTTCAGTGTGCTCGGAGTCATATCAGCTTTATGTGATACTCACGTCATACCATGTCTAATTCTTAAATCTTCTACTTTATGTGACACTCACGTCATACCATATCTGATTCAGAAATCCTCTACTGTATTTGACACTCACGTCATACCATATCTGATTCAGAAATCCTCTACTGTATTTGACACTCACGTCATACCATATCTGATTCAGAAATCCTCTACTTTATGCTATTGCTGAATCCTATGATGTGGATCATTATTCTCCGTTGATACTTCCCAAGGAGCATAGGACCATTCTGGCTGGGATTCCCTTACAAGGATTCTGTGCAAAAGGAATTCATGTGCTGTTCCAGATGGTTTCTAAAGCAGTTACTTTCAAATGATGATGTTGCAAGCACAGTGCACAACCTTGCATATGTTGACTCTTCTGACATGTCTGATGGAGCAGTATTTCTAGCCATGTCCTCAGGACTCCTAGAAACCAAATAGGGCATGCTGTTGATATGGAGTTAAATTTTGTGATATTATTATCATTATTCTATTAAAACTGTCAGTACCATTAGTGTATTTTTCCTTACAGAGCTGAAGAAATATGGAAAAAAGGATCCCATTCCTAGATGAATTTATAAAACAGGAAATAAAAGCAGACTTTGAAGTAAGCTCTTTTTCTTGAAATCATGCATGAACAATCAACATTTTTATATTGGTAAAGTGAACTGGACTAACAAGACATTTAAAGTGTATGATATATTTCCACAGACAAAACAAGATGCCAACCAAAAATTACCATCGATGATGAGGAAATTGAAAATGTCACAAATTTTGAATATCTTGGCTCCATAATTAACAACAATGGAGACTGCTCAAAAGAGGTCAGAAGGAGACTGGCCATAGCAATGCAGAGGTTAAATAAGATGAAGAACCTATGGCATAACACCAGCAAATTAATAAAAGTAAAACTTCTGAGAACGTGCATCTTTCCGGTAGCAACATATGGATGTGAATCATGGACCATTACTCAAACATTAAAGAAAAACATTGAATCTTTCGAAGCAAAGTGTTACAGAAAAATTATCAGAATATCGTGGACCAAGAAGAAGAAAAATATAGACATCCTACAAGACCTGAACATCGAGGAAAACTGGTTCATAAACAATATCATGTCCCGGAAACTGAAATATTTTGGCCACATTAAACACCATAGTGGCTTAGAGAGAGCAGTGATGGAGGGTATGGTACCTGGAAGGCGAGGCAGGAGCCGACCAAGATGACGGTGGACACAGGACATTGAAGACACCTTGAACATGACATTGGAGGAGGCAGGAGGGCTGGCTAGAGATCGAGAGTCTTTCAGGCGGGCTGTGTTGAGAGCGACGTTTTGCAAAGGACATGCTACATGATGATGTTATATTTCCATCAGAACCATTTTTCAGTTTGTACAGTTATTTTGTAGCATTCTGTATTTTACTATACTATAATTTACATTGAAATTAACAATTCCATACATCCCAGTTTTGGCAGGATTGTCCATGAAATACTTTTTTTATGATCGTTATCCGAGGCCAAAAGCAGTGAAATAATATTTTGTCCTGGAAGCGTGGATAGGAAGAAGAAAACAAATAGTGGGGCTGTGAGACAAGCTGGAAATAGACAGAGAAAAAGGCAAAGAGATCAGAATTGGACTAACACATTAATTTTACCAATAAAGAGACATACTTTCTTCAGAACATAAATTAAAGATAGCTTGAAGAAACATGGTCCCCCCCCACCCCAGATAACCACGCTTCAGTGAAAAAATAGCATACTGCAGAAACATGTTTCATATTTGTTGTCACATATTCCAGCTTTCTTCTTCTCATCACATTCCCACACAAATCAGTTCCTCCCTCTAATATGAGCTACAAGCTTTTCTCAACACGCTGGCCTCTAGCCGGACACCTCTTTATTACTTTGAATGTGTGTGTGTGTGTGTGCTTATTATTAGTATTCTTCTGTACAAAAATAAACTAATTTCTGTGGCCTCAAGATATTGTTTATTCACTTTCTATGACTTGCTTTTAGATTTGACAAAAACTCTTTTGCTTCCACTGTTACATACAATAATTTTGCATGGGTTATTCTGCTCTTCACCTATGAAAAACATCTTTCTATGAATAACATACTCAGGTATGTAAATCACTTTCTCAGAACTTTCTAACATTTTAGAATCTAAATAAAAATCATGCAATTTTCACCAGTTTTTAGCTCCCACTCTTCCTTTGTCACATTTCATCACAAAAACCCAGACCCCCCTCTTATGTGATGTCACAAAATTCATATCCCCACAACCTCCCCCTTTTTTACCCCAATTAGTTTCTGATAAGAAATAATATAGTTGATTGTAAATTAGTTAACTATTGCAGACAAAATAACAGTTTTTTAAATTAAATAGCTTTTAATTAATCCAGATTTTACAATAACGGCTTTTGCTGGTCAAATGTTGCTATTTTATTTGTATTTTGCTCATTTTGGCTTAATCTCAAAAAATTAAAAAAAAGTTAAAAGCAGAGTATCAATAACCTCAGTTCTTACTTCAGTTAAAGTTTCACAAAATAACATTTCATTTGGAAGAAAATCCTAAAAAATTCAAGGGTTTAAAAAGTTGCTATCATAAAACTATTTCTCTTCATTACACTGACAAACAACATTTTTCTTTCTTATATAAGAATAAGTGTTCTTAGTTCAGTTTCTTACGCTGATTTCAAATTTGAAATCCGTTTATCTCTATCACATCGGGTTCTTAAGATATTTGTGAATATATATATATTTGGGAAACCGTTATTTGCTCCGTTTCATTTTTACTATATAACTTATTAAAAATTAATAAAATGCAAAATAATTCTACTTTTTATACTGCTAAAAGATGCATGACATATGTTACGCTATTTTTCAAATAGTTACTGTATTTTGAAATAATTCTGAGCGAAATATGGCTTCTAGAAGTTGTAGAAATTCGGCTGATCTGTTCTGTTACGTGTGCGGATATTTTACCGATCGTGTTCACCAGAAAAACTTTACACCATTACTAAAGAAAGCATATGAACTTTATTTCGATTCGAATGTTGATGATGCAAATAAATCTTGGAAGCCAAATGCAGTTTGTTCGACTTGTGCAAATACATTGGCAGGTTGGTTACGAAATCGCCGAAGCATAAGTCGATGCCTTTTGGAGTGCCAGTAATATGGCATGAACCGACAAATCACGCTACTGATTGTTACTTCTGCTTGACAAATATCCATGGTTTCACTTTTAAAACTAGAAAGTCTGTGGTTTATCCAAATATTGAATCGGTTTCGAAACCAGTGCCTCATGATCCAATCACGTGTCCGATCCCAGTTCCACAGAACAATATCCGTTGGACGTGAATGAACCATCAGAAAGTGATAGTTTACCTGCTTTAGAAACTAATTCTGACTCGGATTATATACCGGTGAATGATGGTGTTCACTTAATTAACCATTCAGAACTTTCAGATCTAATACGTGATCTCGCTCTTACCAAAGGACAAGCGGAATTACTCGGTTCGCGACTCAAAGAATGGAATCTTTTAGCGCCCAATACTCCGATATCTAAATTTCATCATAGACACAGAGAACTTGTTCAATACTTTGAGATGGATGATGACATTTGCTATTGCAAAGATGTAAACGGTCTAATGGTGCACCTCGGTCATGAGCACATAGTCAACGAATGGCGACTTTTCATCGACTCTTCCAAGACTAGTCTAAAAGCCGTGTTATTGCATAACGGAAATTTATTTTCATCAATTCCAGTCGCCTACTCTGTTCATATGAAAGAAACTTATGACAATATGGCTATACTTTTGGCAAAAATAAAGTACAATGACTACCAATGGCAGATTTGTGGAGACCTAAAGGTCATTGCAATTCTCACGGGCATACAGACTGGGTATACTAAATTTTGTTGCTTCCTATGTGAATGGGACAGCCGCAACAGACAAGAACAAGAAAGGTGTGGCCTATCAGGGATCGTATGCAGCTCGGGCATAAAATGTAATACACGAGCCATTAGTTAACAAAGACAGCATCATTTTACAACCGTTACATATAAAGTTGGGGCTCATGAAGAATTTCGTAAAAGCGTTAGATAAAACGAGCAAAGCTTTCACTTATCTTCGAGAAAAGTTTCCGCAAGTTAGCGATGCAAAGATAAAGGAAGGTATCTTTGTAGGACCTCAGATTAGGAAAGTTATTGCAGACAAACAATTCGAGAACTTGTTACATGGTAGTGAACTTCGCGCATGGATGGCATTCAAATCGATCGTCGATAACTTTCTGGGAAATCACAAATCTGTCGACTATGTGCATATTGTTAAGCAGTGCATAGATGCATACAGAATTATGGGCTGTAACATGTCCCTCAAAATCCATTTGCTCGATTCGCATCTTGACTTTTTCCCTGACAACCTTGGCGAAGTCAGCGATGAACATGGAGAACGATTCCATCAAGATATCGCCGTAATGGAGTCACGTTATCAAGGACGGTGGAGTGTGACCATGCTTGCCGATTATTGTTGGATGCTTCATCGCGATGTACCACATGCCATTCACCGATGAAAGTCGACTGCAAAGAAATTCAAGCCTACATAACTGTTATACTTCTTGTACGAATGATGTTGTAATACTGTATGCGTTGTTAAAAAACTTAAATTGCGTATTTCTAGAGATCCCGACCTGATAGAGAAAAAAGGTTTGCAGATTTAAAAACAGCGCATTAAAATTGACCATAAAAACATAGAAATGTTAGAGAAAGAAAAAAAAAAATTTTTTTTTGTTAGCCAGTGTTATCATTATCCCACGGCAAAGGGAGATGGTCCTCCATTGAGTGAACTAGAAATCCATTATCTTCCAGCTCAACATGAATTATTAGAAAGGTATGCATTCTCAATCTTCTTTGCATTGTCGCTCCTCACGGAGCATGCAGCCAGCATTAGAGTTGTTCCAAGGAAGCCTGTACCAACTCTTTTATGTTCTAAATGGAGCAATCAGCCAGCATTAGATTTGTTCCAAGGAAGCCTATACCAACTCTTTTATGTTCTAAATGGAACAATCAGCCAGCATTAGAGTTGTTCCAAGGAAGCCTGTACCAAATCTTTTATGTTCTAAATGGAGCAATCAGCCAGCATTAGAGTTGTTCCAAGGAAGCCTGTACCAAATCTTTTATGTTCTAAATGGAGCAATCAGCCAGCATTAGAGTTGTTCCAAGGAAGCCTGTACCAAATCTTTTATGTTCTAAATGGAGCAATCAGCCAGCATTAGAGTTGTTCCAAGGATGCCTGTACCAAATCTTTTATGTTCTAAATGGAGCAATCAGCCAGCATTAGAGTTGTTCCAAGGAAGCCTGTACCAAATCTTTTATGTTCTAAATGGAGCAATCAGCCAGCATTAGAGTTGTTCCAAGGAAGCCTGTACCAAACCTTTTATGTTCTAAATGGAGCAATCAGCCAGCATTACAGTTGTTCCAAGGAAGCCTGTACCAACTCTTTTATGTTCTAAATGGAGCAATCAGCCAGCATTACAGTTGTTCCAAGGAAGCCTGTACCAAATCTTGTATGTTCTAAATGGAGCAATCAGCCAGCATTACAGTTGTTCCAAGGAAGCCTGTACCAACTCTTTTATGTTCTAAATGGAGCAATCAGCCAGCTTTACAGTTGTTCCAAGGAAGCCTGTACCAACTCTTTTATGTTCTAAATGGAGCAATCAGCCAGCATTAGAGTTGTTCCAAGGAAGCCTGTACCAACTCTTTTATGTTCTAAATGGAGCAATCAGCCAGCATTACAGTTGTTCCAAGGAAGCCTGTACCAAATCTTGTATGTTCTAAATGGAGCAATCAGCCAGCATTAGAGTTGTTCCAAGGAAGCCTGTACCAACTCTTTTATGTTCTAAATGGAGCAATCAGCCAGCATTACAGTTGTTCCAAGGAAGCCTGTACCAATTCTTTTATGTTCTAAATGGAGCAATCAGCCAGCATTAGAGTTGTTCCAAGGAAGCCTGTACCAACTCTTGTATGTTCCATATGGAGCATGGAGCAAGCATTACAGTTGTTCCAAGGAACCATTCACATGGGCTTGCAGTGGTGGTTTCTGTAGCACATGATGAGGTTGTCAGCCAAATCAAAACTTTATAATAGGTTCCTCTTGTACTGAGCAGGAGAACTAGCAATGACCTGTCATCATTGGGAGAAAACTAGCCTGTCTCATGACGGGACTGTAATAACTTTAATACATGCAATTGGAGATCAAAAGTTTTTAACTGTAATAACTGATCTTCACAATGCTTTAGCTTTTAAACTGCAAACAATTTAGCATAATACTTAGAGCTGGAATTATTGTGGCTGCTGGCACAGACATGCCCTCCAATAGATCCTCGTTAAAGGATTTAAAGTATACTCATACCAATTACGGGGTCCTAAAGATTCTGCTATTGGAGCTGGAATTACAGTGGTGATGTGTGCATTACATGATAATAAACAAGTAATGTATGACTAAAAAGGAAATTTAAACTGATACAGGCTATAACATTTATTTGATATTTCAGCTGAAATTTTAATTTTAACATAAATCACCCATGATAAATGTATTCTACTGCGAATAAAGGTAAACTTTGAGGATTTAGGTTACAAAACCTATTTTGTTCCGACATCCTTAATGAAAGAAGCAAATCTCTGTCACATTTGTGTTGTGACATCACATCTTTGCAAACCCTCCTGCCCCTGTTGTCACACAAAGTTTTAGACCCCATCTCCCCCCTCACTGCATGATATCGCGTGGACGACCGCGAAGCTTTATGATGTATATCATTCAGTATCCCATATGACAGGGCATTTATAAATCTATACATCCACAAACATAGTCTCTTGAATGCCTTCCGTGTCAGATATGTTATCTTGCAGTTAATATCACAGTAACTTCAGGATACCACACACAGGTAATAATGAGACATCATAACTGCCAAGTCAATCTCCATATATTTTAATACATCAATAATGTTTGACAATAATACATCAATAGTGTTTGACAATTATACATCAATAATGTTTGAAAATAACACATGGATTGTGTTACTCTAGACCAGGGGGGCACAACTTGTTTATTGGTGAGGGCCATATTGCTGTCAATAAGTTTGCCGTGGGTTGGAAGTGTAAGTTTGGGTTGGGGTATTTTATTAAGAGGTGATTAATTGATTAAATTAAAAAATTGACATATATTTATTTATTAACCATAGGTAAATGAAACATATATGTGAAATTACAAGGAGGCATGGGTATTTTTCATAATGTTCTTGTACTTAAAATGAGAGATATTTAGGCAACAAGTTTGTCAAATTGTGGACTCATAGTTGAAGTGGATATTTTCATAATGTCTTCCAAGTGGTCATCAGTGAGTTTGGAACTTTGGTTGATTTGTTCATGTTCATGAGTGAAAATGTTTGTTCACATATGTATGTGCTTCCAAACATGCTGAAGGTTTTCAATGTGACTTCAATCAAATTTGAGTATTTTCTACTGTCCAGACTTTTATAGAAAGCACAAAGTCTGCTTTCTCTGTGCTTATTTCGACAAACAGCCGAACATTGTAGTTCAGTTTACTCCATCTGCAAATCTATCTGCTCTTCTTCTGAATCCACAGAAATAGGATCGTCAACAAGCTTCAACTTGAAATCTTCAGCTTTAGATAAAGTAAATCTTCTGATAAACTTCAATCAAAACATCAATTTCCTTTGTATAGTTTTCTCCTAACTCAGTGTGTCTCTAGTAAGGGATGTGTTGTGCACATGTGAGAAAATGATACATTTCTCATTTGGACAGTTGACTTCTGACAAGATTCAATTTCATTGTAAAAGCCTTGACTGCATCACACATTTGAAATATAAGTTGATTTTTTTCCCCTGAAGTTGAATGTTGAGATCATTCAAGTGTGCTGTAATATCACTCAAGAAAAAATGTCTTTGATTCCAGGTTGTATTTCAAGTTGCGGAAATATTTTTTATTCACTTTGTAGGAATGTTGCCACCTCCTCCTTCAAAGCGACAAAACAATGGAGCACTCTGCCTCTACTCAACCACCTAACTTCAGTTCAGTACAGTCAGTCACTGCACTGTGTCTACCTCTTCAAACAAATTCTGAAATGTTTTATGGTTGAGTCCTCTAGAATGGATGTAGTTCCCAATGGAAACAACCATTGACATTATGTGCTCAAATTTTAAGACTTTGCTACACAAAACCTGCTGATGTATGATGCAGAGGTGCTTGATTATTGACCTATCAATAAATTGTTCATGAAGGATAAATGCTCCAACATTTTTTTCCACCCATAGCTGGAGCACCATCAGTACAAATGGCCACCAAGTTTGTTAAATCCAGTTCCAGCATATCATTCACGCATTGTAACACTTCGTCATAGATTTATTTTCCAGTTGTGTGACCTGTCATAGAGCACACACCAACAAGTTCTTCAGTAATTTGAATGTTCTTATCAATACCTCTTATAAAAATAAGAAGTTGGGCAGTGTTTTTTAAACTGATACTCTCATCCATAGCTAAAGAATAGTAGCATAATTCACTCACTCTCTGCTTTAACTAGTCACTTAGATTGCAAGAAATGTCAGCTATTCTTCTCAGTACAGTCATGCATGATAAACTGACACTCTCAAATATTCTCCTCTTTTCTGGACATAAGTCTAATACAGCAATCAACATGCACTTTAAAAAAAATTCACCTTCTGTGAAGCATTTCCTTGCTGCTGCAATTTAATTAGAAATGTCAAAACTAACATTGGTAACCTTCTCATTCTCAGTGCTCCAGACCAGTGTTTCTCAACCTTTTTGTGTTCACGGCACTCTTTTCAATTTTCTAAAAAATTGCGGCACACCTATCTGACCCCACACCTGAATAAAAAAGTACAGTGAAATATACTAAATAAAGAAAACTCTAGTTTGATTTTCTTTTGTTTAAAATGATAAGAACATATAATTTACAAACAAAAAAAGAAATACAAAATTTAATTAGGTCCAAGTGGAAGTTCTATGCTTCTTCCGGGGCCTTTGAACATTGTTTATGCGCCTCTTGCGTTTTGGTAATATCATGAAATTTTGAAGTATATATATTTTTGTTCAAAGCAGTTAATAGCTCCAATTATTATTGAATGAATTCAAGCTGTAAGATCAGTTTTATATTACATCATCACTAAAAATATACTTCATGCAGTAAATTTACAAAATTTTTGTGGTACACTTTGATAGACGCGGCCGCACACTAGTGTGCCGTGGCATGCTGCTTGATAAACACTGTTCTAGACAATTCACTGTTCCTCTAGCAACTGCTACTATCAATAACACAGTGAAAGCATCTCCCATATTTCTCATCACGCTGCTACAATACAAAATAGCCCATGGCTTCACAAACCTTTGTTCAACTGTGCTTCTACTACTAGCCCCAACTAACTCAGCATGTCCTGACATTTACTCGCCCTGTAAACATCAGCTTGTTTAGACACAAACATCACAAAACAACTCATATGGGCTTCATCCAAATACAATCACACTTTGAGAGACCCCCACCCCATCACATGTCATACTTTTATACCCAAACCAGTGCATCTTCCTGTGGAGCACATGTTCCAACGACTACTCACAAAAACTGTTTGACACCAAAAATATCTCTTCTACAAAAGTTAAAACAAATTAGAGATGTCAAGTGTGGAGGACAAGTAGAGAGAGCTGACAAAATATCTGAGTTTATACAAGAGTGGTAAAAAGAGTGAATAGTATGTTCTCTACTGGTGTTTTTTTTTGGGGGGGGGGGGGGGGGGAGGGGGGGGGGGATGTCAAAGGTGTGAAACCATTTATAAATGAAACATTTTATTCAAGACTTGAATATCTGCAATATTTTGTTTCCAGGGAGTCACAGTGAAGAGAGAAATAAATGATGATGTGGAAGAAGGTAATACTCATCAAGCTAGAAATAAATGTTGCACATCTGCTTTTTGTCCTGTTGTGTAGAACTTTCTCAGTAATCTGTGTAGTATTATACTTTTTTAAAAGGCTGTGTTACTTTTGAGAATATATAATGTGTTGTTGTTATGTTTATTATGTTTATTTGTTAATCATTATTATGTCATGATTATAAATAAGAATGATAGAAGCACCTATGGTTAGAGGACAAAGAATGTATATTGTTAAGGTTGATCAGAATCAATGTCATTGCACTCTGGGTAAACCCGTAGGTGTTCAGTCTCCCTCAGCAAATGTCGAAGGGTATCTTCTTCTTCGTACACTCTCAGACGTCCACTTGAATGTTCTCAAAGAAAGCAGTAGTCAGTTTGAGGCTATTTGAATCCCCGTAAAGCTTTTCCACGAAAGGAGCTGGCGTCGGCCATATGCACTTTCTCTGTACCACATATAAGGGGCAACTTTGAAGTAGATGTTCAGCAGTCATTTTATCAGTGCCACAGTTACACTGATCGGTAGTTCCTATCTTTAGCTTGTTGAATAGATGGTATCTCAATCTGTTGTGGCCAGTGCGGAGTCTGAAGATTACCACTTGTTCTCTTCTGTGGAGCTGGTAGTAAGCATCATTCTGTGTGTGCCCTGGATGTTCTACATTCCATTTGTTTCTGTAACTGATTCTGATAAAACTCTTTGCCTCCTCAAAAGTTATGCTTGCATCAGGCTGAGGTAGATGTGAACCTTCTTTTGCCATTCTGTCAGCCTCTTCATTGCCGGCGATGTTACAATGAGATGGGATCCATTGGATCACAACACTTTTGAATCGTTGACAAAGTTTGTGGAGCACTACTCTGAGATCATCCAGGTCTGTATTATTTTGGCATTTCAACGTTGCAATTACTGACTGTGCATCAGTAAAGAAAGCAACTTGTCTCTCTGCCCTTTCTTCTGTCAATATAACCTCTACTGCAGTTTTCAAGGCCTCTGCCTCTGCTCTGAAGTTGCTGGAGAATCGTCCTGTCGCCACTGACAGCCTTTTTTCTGCACCAGTGCTTAAGGTCAGAAAGACACCCCCACCTCCATTTTCTGTTGCATTTGTTGCTGATCCATCTGTGAATGCATGGGTCCAGGTGTTGCGTGGATAATGTTTCTCTATGTATTTTGTCGCTATGGATTTTCTATCTGTTGCAGTTTGGCTCTTTTTTATGAAGGGTATGAATGCTAATTGTTCCTGTTGCACACTGGTTGTATACACACTGGAAACGTCCTCATTCCTCTTTTCCCTTCTGGTTTTTCATTTGATGCCAATTCCAGCAGTCTTAGCCTTGATAATTCATCATTTGTAGTGTCATTCTGTAATAGGCGATCATGAATTGTCGTCAGTATTACTCTCTTATCCATGTCCAATGCATCTTCTATGGGCGCTCTTAAAGCTAGTCTGTCAGCTCTTTCATTGCCACATAACCTTCAGGACAGTAGATCCATATCAGTTCTTGAAGATTTTATGCTTCTGTGGAGGTTTTCCATTCATGTCGGAGCCATCCACTTTGGACCTTTTGAAGCATGGATTGTGAGTCTGATACAATAGCTGCCTTTGTTAATAAAGTCTCAGACAGCCATCTTAAGACAGCAGTAGCTGCCTCTACCTCCATTCTCATGCTGGAGGTTGTTATCATGTAGGCCCCACTATGTTCAGCGACAGTTCTGCCCTTTACTCTAGGAGAGAAGCCCCACCCTGATTTATTACCATCGGTTACAGACCCATCAGTGTACACAATGGCATCATCATCCCCAGCATCATCATTTATCAGCTGATCAATTTCCAGCTCTGCTCTCCCATTGGACCAAGTTCTGCACTCTCTACCAGCGCTGATGATGATTTACTGGTAGTTCATCCAGCTGTCATCTGACTTACTCCACTCTCCTCCTTGAGTATATTTTCAACTATGGTCACTTGTCTAATCGTTGCCTCTGCCTGCGCCATCCATGACATCTCGCTCTTTATTTTTGTCAGCTTTGATGTCAGCTATGTTCCCATGGAGGGATGCCTTTTGTCTGTGGTTACTGGCAAATATGCTTTTACCTGGGCCATCGCATATCTGGATCTAATTGACAGCAATCCAAGCATGTGCTACATCATCACAATGGGGGAATCTCATGTACAACCCAAGGCTATGCGCATCCCTTCATTTTGAATGCATTCAGTTGTTCACATTGTGATATTGACAACGTGAGTATTCCCAGGCCATACTCGATTACAGACAAGACCAGCTGATGATACAGGAGAAACAGTAGTCGCTGCTCCAGGTGTGCTGCAGCCATTGTTTTTAGGGCTGCCAGACCTCTCTTGCACTTCTGTATGATTTCTTCTTCTTCTTCTTTGTACACTCTCAGACGTCTACTTGAATGTTCTCAAAGAAAGCAGTAGTCAGTTTGAGTCTATTTGAATCCCCGTAAAGCTTTTCCTTGAAAGGAGCTGGCGTTGACCATATGCCCTTTCTCTGTACTGCATATAAGGGGCAACTTTGAAGCAGATGTTCAGCGGTCATTTTGTCAGTGCCACAGTTACATTGATCGGTAGTTCCTGTCTTTAGCTTGTTGAATAGATGGTATCTCAATCTGCTGTGGCCAGTGCCAAGTCTGAAGATTACCACTTGTTCTCTTCTGTTGAGCTGGTAGTAAGCATCATTCTTTGTGTGACCTGGATGTTTTACATTCCATTTGTTTCTGTATCTGATTCTGATAAAACTCTTTGCCTCTTTGAAAGTTATGCTTGCATCAGGCTGAGGTAGTTATGAACCTTCTTTTGCCATTCTGTCAGCCTCTTCGTTGCCGGTGATGTTACAATGAGATGGGATCCATCAGATCACAACACTTTTGAATCGTTGACAAGGAGTTGATACAGGAGAAACAGTAGTCTCTGTTCCAAGCACGCAGCAGCCATTGTTTTTAAGGCTACCATTCCTTGCTTGCACTTCTGTATGATCAGTTCGACATGATACTTGAATAATAGCCCACTGTGACACTGGGTTTAAAACTTTGGCACAGTCCTAGAGCTCATGCACACCCTAAATTCTGTTTGACTTTTGGCCCGCCCATTTCATTTTTTTTTGGTTGCCTGTAGTTGTAAATTGCGTTAACTGGCTTGTCACTTTAAAATCGAACAGGTTTACTCCCCTCTTCTTTTATGTTGGTAGGAGAAATAATTGACGCACCCAGGACTCCCTATCGCGGGTAGCGTCATCTTTTTAGAGTTATTTGACCTTGAGTGAAAGCCTGGGACTCGGTTTCTGAGAGAAGAGCAGCAAACTTTCCCTGGCCTTTGGCTCCAGGGAAAGCCATTGCCTTTCGTGTGTCCACGGGGAGACCGGATTATGCCAAGCAATGGTGGTCTCTCTTTTAGCGCGGCTTTTTGTGAACGGCCCACGGGGAAACTAGTCTCAGAGATCCGTGGACGGTTGCGTCATGTTATGTGCAAACCGGCAAAAGAGTCACTTGTAAACGCAGGTGTCCCGGACACCTGGTGCCTGAGAGTACTATATAATCTAAACGTTTTAGTTGTCTGGCTCTTAATGCTCCAAGAAGTTCTAGTAGAGTGGACGTGTCATCATTATTTGGCAGATTCGACCAGCTACTGTTGGTGTAGTGGATTTCTTGGCCTCTCAGTAAGAGCACTATATTATTAGGTACCACAAACTGCCCGGAAATTTCACAGAAAAAATTTCCTTCATGGGGCAGAAAGGGGAAACTAGGTCGTCTTTGTTGTTTTGCTGTGCTTGCATCTTTGTGTGTATTGTAATAAAATTTACACAAGATAATTCTGTATTAATTTCTCTCTCAAAGTATGTAAACTTGAAAACGGAATGTATTTTTTAAATGATAAAAAAATTGCAATGAAAAACCTCGGTGTATCGAGGTTTTTGGTGCGGCAGTGAACTCTGGAGTTTCCCGCGTGACATTCAAACACTTGATGCTATTTCAACAAAGAGCTATACTCTCCAAATTTGCAATCAATGGAAAGGAGAATTATTGGGCCTCATTTTCATATTACACAAGCCCCGATAGGTGTCGAATTAGTTGCACAAATTTTGAAGTAATGACAAAGTTGTCATTTTAAGTGTGCTTCCAAGAGCCGAATCTCTGCTTGTGTTACATCCATAGATTCACCATCTATTCGACTATCAGTGTGCAAATTTTTATCATTTTCTGAGATTTTTTGAAAGAGCAAACTTTCGTGAATGCCGACCAATGCTACAACTTACTACAAGTGTTCTGTGCTAGTGTCTGGTCATGCAGGCTGTTCCACCTGGGAAACATCAACCCCTGAGCATTATTCGAATGAGAGAAACTATCAGGCTGATTCTACTGAGCACATGAATGAGAGAAACTACCTGCGTAAGTTAATATATATTTCTGAAAATTGATAACATTTAATTTATGTATGACTGTGATAATGAAAATAAAACCAAGGGAATTAGCAATGGGAGTGCAGGTAGAAGATTCAAGGTTGGAACAGTGAAAATGTCATTCGCTCGATTTAGCTTTTGTTTTGGCAATTTAATTATTTGAGGGCGATTTTATTATCGTTGGCAGCATTTCAAAAGCTTCGTGCACATTGAATGTGGTTTTTAGATACTTTTTAATCATGATTAATGCCCCAATCGCTCAAAAACTCAGGTCAGCTTGGTGACCTCATTCAATGTAAACAATAATGGCAGCTGCGAGACTGGACAAAGAATCGTCATCTTTAACAATACTAACATTAATTAACAAGCCAGTAGAGAAAAATATCCGTACCAGCAGTCATGTATACATTTCACATGCTAATGCTAGACTAGTCGTAGTAGTAGTAGTAGTAGTACAGTACTAGTAGTAGTAGTGCATGCTTTTAGTTGGTTTGTATTGCAAATTTATATGCGCAATCTGCTTTCATGTGCCGAATAGATCATTATATATGCACTTGCATTATGAATTAATGTTAGTTAGGGCCTAGAATTTAGAATCTGGATATACTAGTTCTTCTTTCAAGTGTTACTTATAGTATATTTATTTATACTATAAACTAGGTCCATCTAAATAGTACATGTATTTGTTACAATCTGTCTGCGGGTGACAGTGTATGTGATGACACATATTGAGCTTTACATGAGCATTTCTTAAAGAAGGGAAAAGGCAGAAGACCAGCTCTGCCATCATATCAGCCCCTACCAACAGGCTTATGGCTCAACTATTCCTGTTGAAAGAAAATGGAAATGCTACTTGGGATGAGGTATGCAGGTCCACAATTCCTTCTTCTTCTTTCTTTGATCCTTAGCCACCGACCGTCAAAGCAGTCAGTGGCCATCATGCCTAGTGGCGTCTTGTATTTCAGAAATTGAAATCATTGTCAGCCCAATTTCACCCAAAAATGTTATTGTTAGGCCTAAATAAGATAAATTTTATTCAATAATTTCTTTTTAACTTGAACAAAACATAATGATACAATCATGTTTCACTAGCAAAGAAAGGATATTGTCTGAATGTCATCATTGTGTAAACTTGTTCTTACATCAGCTGAAGAATAATACAACGTCCAACCCTTTTTTTTTTTTTTTTTTACACATTTTAAAAAAATGCATCAGGTTGTCTGTACAGACAAGTATAACTGCTTCTTTAGCAACCCAGTAGCTAAAAAGGTTCAGCGCTTACCCAAGGTACCTTTGTCCCATTTCTCTTTCCATTCCCACTCAATAAAGGTGACCTTCTGGTTTGTGAAAATATTTTCTGATGAACAATTTACTGTGGGATGACTGAATTACAGATGTGAAAAAGCAGTCCAGGGCATGAGGTCAGAAGCTGGAGCGGAGCTTTTGGAATTTTTAAATACTTGTCTGATCTTTGATTGTAATGAGAATTTCCTGAGCTATTGTCCAGATATAATCTGACTAGGGAAATGACTTTGAAGTGAAAGATGACATTCAGTTATTTTCAACTGATGTTGTAACCTCCTTTGAAACATTCTGTAGTAAAGAGTGTTTACCCCATACATTTATGTATAGGTAGTTGCTGTTATTGTGTAGTAGTAGTAGGCCTATTGGTAGTGGCACTGAACTGTTTGAGTCACAGATCAGACAGAGAATTACATTCATTAGTAAGAGTGCACAACAACTAAAAAAGGGAAAGAAAGATGTATTTTTTGATTTTCTAAGAAAACCATTCATGGACTGTAGAACTGAGGAGAACACAAAGAACGTAAAACCAAGTGCCAGCATGAATATGAATGAAGTTAAAGATCTAAAATAGGCAGCCATAAAATCTAATGCAAGACTTAAGAAACAAGTTGAAAACTTAAAACTGACTACAAAAGCTCTTACAGAGGAGAGAGAAAAATTAACGGCCGATGTTCTGAAGTTGACTGCCAATAATAAGTGCTTACATCAAGACTGGAAAAGGAACTGAAAGAAGTGACATTTCAAAATGATCAACTGAAACAGGAAGTGGAAAATCTTCAAGTACAAAAACACATAGACAGAACACAGTTTTAAAGAAGGTGGTTGCAGAATTGGAACAGACATTAAGAGAACTGGAAAAAGAAACAGAAAAACTGAAGGCATCATCATCAATTACCATTGTGACCAAACTTAAAATGGAAACTAAAGGCTGAGCAAAAAGTGAATGGAGGGTCAAGTGTAACAAACTGGAACTGGAACTTGAAAAAGAGCTTGAAAAATGTGATGATGGCGATGGCATGCTTGCCGTCAGTTTAAAGGAAGATATCTGTAACAAATTTACTAAAGATGTAAGACTGACGTATATGGCACTACAGAGGGAAGTCAATGTACCTGCTGCTAAGTGCTTAAAGTAGTTGACATTGTGAGCAAGCACTTATTCCACAAGAATATTAAGGACCTGCCAAGTGTCTTCTCTGCCCTTAACTTTGCTGAAAGCAACATGTTTACCTTTGCAAGCGACGGCACAAGTAGACAAAAAAAGCATTTCATTGAGAGATAAATATCGTCCTTGACAATGGATTTGTTATGAGTTTAGGCTTCTCTGAGATTGCCACAGATGACGCAAAGTCCTTACTCGAACAGACTCTGGAGATCTTGGATGAACTTTCTCAAGTGCATAGCTCTAGCAGCAGTTCTGCAAGTGAAGACAAAAAACACATATGAAACTCTCAAAGAAATCCTATCCAAAATGAAATGTTTGATGTCTGATATGGCAGCGAATATGAAAGCTTTTGACAAGCAGTTTTCAAATTACAAGACCTCCATTATAGGCGAAAAAGCTAGCACTCAATTCCTGTTTTGTAATGTGCATTTTCTGCTAGGCCTTTCAAGCGCCACTGAGACAGCACTGGCAGGCATAGAGAGCAAGCTGAAAAAAAGATGGCTGTTCTCTAGGTAGGGACAATGACAAAGCCTATGGAAGATTTTCCTCAACTACTGAAAGTGCCACCATCAGACTTATCCACACCACCGCCAAAATCTTTGGGCCACGAGGAGATGAAAAAAATGGCTGCTGCCAGGAATAGCTTGCTTACTGTGAGGAAAATAGATTGAAATCCTCATTCATAAACTACAGAGGTAATCGATTTAATAATTTGTTTGAAAATGCATATGCCCTAATCTGTCATCATCTTCACATCATTGACTTCTTGAAAAATGTATGCTCCCACTCAAATCTTAAAATTCAAAGCATACTTACAGATGTGAAGGACACACGAGTGTTGGCAACCATTTCAGCCACGGCCACATTGCGCAAGAATTTTACAGGACCTTACTGGCTGTTGATGAACAGCACTACATCGTATGGAGCTTTCCCAAAGTTCGTCACGCTGATGGATGCTGCCTTGAGTAATTGGTCTTCCTGGGAATCCTCATTGCAAGATCTTCAGCCAGTATTTGAGGAGTTGAATCTTGAAGGAACAGGTTCCCGTCAGCAGTTCTTTGCATCAAACTAGTACAATGCAAATGTAGCTTTAGCAGCTTTCAAGCAGATTGTTACTCAATGCAGGATTATTTTGCACAGGCAGCTTGCAGATTTCCTACCCGGAGGTGTCTTTGGTAGAGAAATTGATGGAGAAGTTCAATCAGTTCTAGACAAATGTCCACTCACCAACCTGACGGGCGAGAGAATATTTGGTGACTTCGACTTTGACATGAGCAAACGAGGACACTGCTCAACACACCATCGCACAACTATTTATATGTGGAAACACAACAGGACTGCTCAATGGATCAGCCAAAAGAGCATGGAAGAAAAAAGAAAATATTTTACTGCAGCACAGAGAAATGGGTCACTTCTAAGAAAGAATCACAAGGATGCCAAGCAACGTTAATAACATAAGATCAACAAAAAAATTGAGGGAGAGTGAACGTAAAAGAAACGCAATGGATATGCAAGTCAAGCAACAAAAGACAGAATTATTGGATATCATCATCATACAGGGAGATATTTGCTCAACAAAAGATGAAGTGGATACGTTTTTAAAGACTGGAAAGACTGAGAATATGAGGATACAGATAAGCTACAGGAAAATTTGTCTAAATGAGAGACATCTAAGAGTTACTGGATCAGAGAAAGAACTTCTTTATAAAACTTTGTGCCAGCGTGTAACAGAAGACTCTGGGGTGACTTGTCCAAAAGGAGGACTTTACAGTCCAGATGAAACAGGGAGCAAAAGCGTTGTTGAATAAGCTATAAATATATTATACTCTAGGATTCTTTCTTAACGAGATTGGGAATAATAAAACATTTCTAAAAGGTGCCACATAACAGAATATGTCATATAAACATGGTTTATTTGAATTACATTGCAAAGAGCTGTAAAAATGCTTTAAAGTGATGTATGATATATAAATATACCTTAAATGGTTAATTGTTTTTTCAGTCTTTGTTGGTTACAAAAAATATGAAAAATGTGCATTTTCTTCAAACAAGGCATCTTTGGGCCTATACTTTGTTTAGCAAGTCAAAGTAAATGTGCTTATTTCTGTACTGTTGGAAAGTGCTTGAAAAGAGCTTTAAAATGATTCATGGATCATTACTGTAACTTCATTAGTAAATTTTTTTCTATTCTTTGTAAACATGTAGAAATCTTGACGAATTGCGTGGTTTCTGCAGAAATCATTTTTTTTTGCTTTCTTGTCATTTTCAACTCATAATAACCTTCTTCAAAATAATGTGAAATGTTTAGAAAAAATTGGGCTTGCTTAGTTTAACTATGACATTGGATATTATAGATATTGAGTGTCTGCAGTGCATAGATTTTGAGCATTGACACTTTAAAAATGTGTGTCGAGCTGATTTTGTAACCAAAAACACATGACTAACCTGATTTTCTTTAAATCTGAATAGTGCATATTGGCCTTTTTATGTCCTCCATGCCTTCTATTTCTTAATTTCTTACAATTACAAGTAGTTTTTAACACAAACATGACCTTATATGTGCTTATACATGTTATTTGTGATCCTTTAGTGATAACAAAGATGGCCCATTTTCACTTTCAGACGGAGCGA
Source organism: Oreohelix idahoensis (assembly GCA_024509875.1). Classification (NCBI taxonomy): domain Eukaryota; kingdom Metazoa; phylum Mollusca; class Gastropoda; order Stylommatophora; family Oreohelicidae; genus Oreohelix; species Oreohelix idahoensis. The sequence continues at coordinate 104,290 of JAMPIV010007809.1, read as the reverse complement.
TAAAATTTATGTCGAAAAATAAAATTAAAATTCATAACTATTTTATTTATAGACCGATTTTGATTACGGTTTTTTTTTGTTCATTTTTTTTTTTTGGTACTTTCTAAATATCTTATTGAATTGTCTATTTAACAAATATGAAAAATCAGTTAGTGGTACCTAATATTATGTAGACAGGTTGTGTTGGTAGAATCTATCACTTATTACTCCTCAGAGGGCGAACGCGTATAACAGTAAATTTTTAAATCTCATTTCATAACTAGAAGGTGAATATAGTTAGGTTCGCTATGTACCACTAAACTGCATAGAAGGGACCTTTAATAATTGTATTCAAGAGACAGTGAGTGAGTGTTTATTTCAATTTTGTTAATACAACTGTAAACTCCACTTCTTTATTGCAACTGACTCCTTGAGAGAGGGGTGTTTATTTTTCCCCTTAGAGATGTGTATAAATTGTACTCATTGAATGACTTATACAAATCATTTATATAACAGGATATTTGGGAGTTCCTGGATAAGTATTGTCAGGGGGCCATGCTTGTAAATATTGATTGATTGTTGTGTGTAACCCGATGCGGGTGGTTTGAAGGATAATCGCATCATGGACAGAACAGTATTTTTTTTTCTCTCGCTGGCCTGCACATGCCCCAGCCAGACAGAGCGACGAGTTGTTTATATTCAGGCCTTAGACTGTACGCCACCTCAGTGCATGAGCAGTTTGTGTGGCTATTAGCAGGGCAAACAAGAGACAGGCAAACATGCTTAATCAGCTGGCCCAAAGCTATTTTGTCGTTCCACGATAATTTGGATGTGGGAGGCATTGAGTGTTTGTAAACAATCCTTGTCTCGATATGTATGTATATGTAATTTTAGCTAATGGACCCTAATTTAGGCGACTAGCTTATGGCTTGTAATTTTTGTTTTTTCACAGCGGAGAAGGAAACTTCCACACGCCATCGATGTGGAGACCTGGAAACAAGCATTTCGTCACAACTCTGGTCATATCATCACATCCTTGACCGAGTTCTCGAGTTGAGAACGGTTTGGGTTAAATCCTAAAAACCCATTACCCGGAAGGCGGAGGGAGTACCCAGCTGCTGGTACCCTCTGCTATTGGAGCTGCTCAACCTCTGACCCCAGTAATATTCAAGCTCACCAATCTGCAGAATAGCGCGTTCATCCTGTCTTAAAGTTTAGACCTGTGGGCCCTTTCTTTATATGCCCAGTTACCATTGAACTGGCCGCGCCCCACTGGTATATTAAGGCGCATTGCTTACACAAACCCGAGTTTGGACTCATTTTAACCCACAGGATATCAGGGTTCATTATCATTTAGTCACTGAAAGGATATATTTTCCTCTGACCTTGTCAATCGTGGATTTAAGTTAATTCTCACTTCATCGGAAAGGCACGAATTTGCAAGTAATTTTGGTCAAGAGTGCAGGATACTACCCCACCGACATTCAGTGGACATTGTCATCAGGATGTGTAATGGGCAGTAATTAATCGGGGTTTTTGAAGTACTGGTGGTGCCAGAATTGGGTATTTATTAATTGTTGTAACCAATGTGGTTTACCTAATGGTGGTGTATTCATTTGCTGTGGGGTGTTGTTTTTTCTCCCATCTGTAGCCTGTTTGCAATCATCTCTATTTGAGGCTGGGTACTGAAGGATGGGGACACAGATTAGGATTGGGTGTTTATTATTTCTAGTAGCCAGTGTGGGTCTTTTTTCTATTGGGTTAATTCGTGGAGTTAATTTTTTGTGTACAACTTGGGTACCAGTTTGGATTATTAACCAAAATCAGGTTGTTGTATGTTGTTATTCTTGTGTTTATTTACAGTGAATAATACTTTGTTGGAGTGATTTTTTAAAATAATTTCTGCCATCATACAGATACAGTATGTTTTTTCTATCTAAATGTATATCTTAATAAACATAGAAAACTAAGTTGCTGCTGATCAGAATTGTCTTGTACCTGTACATCTGTGATCGTTGAATGTGAAAACTACTTGGTGTATCAGTCTATTACTTCATATACAAGTATCTATTCGTTTGTCGATAGGTGAGAAAGAGAAGGGTGAGTGGAGTTGAAATCTAAAAAAGTCCAAGTGGCAGGGTAAAAGAGTGTTTATCATCTTGTATGCCTGACTCACTCAACTTTTGTCTTGTCTTAGACAGACTCTATATCATCACTCGTGACACCCATGATCAAACGTTACCCCCAGATACTTCAGCCTGTTTTGCCTTTCAATGTTCTGCCCATTGAAAGTGATGTCTGGAAGGTCTGCTTTCACTATGGAATTGTTCAAAGAGCACCACATCACACAGGTCTTGTTGGGATTGACCTTTGATCTGCTTTCCTCACACCATTTAAAAACTGTCTGTAGTGTCTCTTGTATGCTTTGAATCATTTCCTGTCTGTCTGAGCCAGTTCTGTACATGAGTATGTCATCTGCGAAAGTTAATGTTCATCCCAGTCTTGTTGGTTGAAAGGTTGCTACTTTTGCTGTGTAAATGTTAAACAGCACTGGTGATAGTGGAGAACCCTGGGGTAGTCCCGGGCAAATGTGCATTGGTTCTGATGTCCATGTTCCCAAATGAAATGCAACTGATCTCTCCATTAAGGCAGCTGCTATCCACCTTGTTATCCATGGGTTTACACCTATTAGGGTTGCAAAATCCACACTGTTATAAGCATCCTCTAGGTCAATTGCGGCAGCCAACATTTCTCTTTTACATGGAATCCCTCGTATGCAAATGTTCCAGCCTTACCCCAAGTTGTTTTCATAGGCCTATAGCTTCCCAGGGTATCAGGAAGGATGTGTGCATTTTCGAGGTGGCTCATTACTTGTCTTGCAACTATCTTTTCAAGTAATTTACCATAGACATTCTGTAGTGTGATAATTCGATAGCTGTTGGGCAGTGTGGGGTCTTTGCCAGGTTTAGGAAGTGGCCGAAGGTAACTGTGTAGCCAGTCTTCCGGCACCTCAGCATTCTGTATGCTGGTATTGAAATCGATCACCATATTTGTGATGGCTGTGTCGTCGAGTTGTTTAATGTGATGGTATTGTACACCATCAGGACCTGGAGCAGTGTTTCTGCTGGTTTTCAATGTGTACACCACGTCCTCTTCAGAAATGAGATCGAAGTATATCTGATCCTTTAGGGCATTTTCCAGCACATTGTTCTTTATTTTCAGGCAAGGACTTTTGGTATTATCTACACTGTAGATCTATGCTTTTCCTATGGCTTTTCTGCCATTCCAAAACGTGTTGAGTTGAAGTCATGAGCTCCAGTTTCTCCAGCTTGGCTTGCATTTAAAGGATCATCACATCCAGCCCCAAGCTAGGAGTAAGATATGTGAGGCATACTGTGCATTCCTCGCCATCCAAGGGGGCTCTCCAACTATGCAGAGCTAAATACTGTACTCTTGTTCTGGGCTCTCCCACGGAATAGTCACATCCTGCACAGAGTCACTTCTCAGCTTCCCCTGCCTATCACTGGGTCCATAGTGAGATCCTTCTGCATGCAGTGAACCAAGTCAAAACCAAAGAATTACGCCTGGGCTCAAGTGACTTCTCCAAGTGTAACCGTATGGCTTACTGCGCCACCCTTAGGATAGAAAGTACTTCAGCAAGTCTGATACACTAAGTACTTGTATAGGCTAGTTAGTACACACACACTAGTCATAAACCAATGACATCATTTGTCATGGTACTCATGAGTCGATGATGTCATTAAATCTTGTGTGGATTTTCATACAAGATATACCGGAAAGTCCATAAACTGGAACTATGATTGGTCAACGTCACTTGGTGATATTAAATTTGGTAGAGAGATTTTGTAGTTAGTTTTGAGATTAAATTAACTGACTGTTAACCCAAAGACCAATCATGAGTTAGTTTCCGGTTAACCACAAAAAAGAATAACATCCACCCCAAGCTGAGACCAAAGAAGTAGATGAACAGAAGTAGATTTAGATTGGACACAAAGAGTATATTAAAAGTTCCAATTAGTATTGCTTTTTAATATTTCTTCAACTGGAATAAACATCTTTTATATGAATGATTTTGACTGAATTGAAATCAATACTGGAAGCGAAAAACAAAAGTAAGACAGTTGCAGTTTGATGAAAGCTTAAGTTAACTATCGGTCATCAGATTCCTCTACTATACGATCACGATCCACTGCTACACAAGCTTAGTGTGCAATGCTGGGTTCTCAACAAATTTCACCATGCCTTAGCCTCAGTGGAAGTGTGTGGATGATTTCAAGAGTCAATGAGAATGTAATTAGCCTCACAGACATAGGTGCATTTCCACATACATCTATTGAAGCATTGTGCATAACTGGTAGTCATATAATGATGACTCCAGATATGCCTTCATGCATGCAGAGAGACAATAAATTCAGCAGCCTGGGAGGATGAAGCTGTCGATCGCACCAAATGGTGATGCTCCCTACAGCGCCACCTCAGATTGAGTGAAAAGAAGCTCTCACAACAAACATAAGAGAAAAGAACACGCCAAAATGGTTACCAGGCAAAAAAAAAATAAACAGCTGATTGCTATCTTCTCAGGGGCACATTCCCATAGACAGTTATGACTGAAGGGGGCTGCTATTAAATTATAAGTATGAGGAGACTATCCTTTCAGGACTAATGAAAAAACACCTCCCATATCCATACAGTTGGACTCTTTATTTAATAATAATAATAGTTGCCCATCGCAAGCGAAGATGGCGACAGCTTCAGACTTGAGTTGTGACACATCTGTGCCGTGATCTCATGTGACTAATTAATCCTATTTTGGCCCTACAGGCCCTGCCACATACGGGGCACACATGGTTAGAGTCGATAGTAGTGTTGCTGTGCATTCTGGCCTTTCTTGCAGCACGCTTGCCTTCTGCCTTATCAGCTAAATTCTGTTCTGCAATGCGAGCACCTTGAGTAATGTTTGTCCGCCAGGCACAGCGATCCTGTGCGATAGTCTCCCAGGAGGAGACATCAATTTTGAAGCTGCTCAATGATGCTTTCAGTGTGTCTTTGAAGCGTTTCTTTTGTCCCCCTGCTGTTCGCTTACCCGTGGAGAGTTCGCTGTACATCAACTGCTTTGGGATGCGTTTTTCAGGCATGCGAACAACATGTCCGGCCCATCTAGTTTGGGCCCTCTGCAGCAATGTGTAGATGCTTGAGATATGTGCTCTGTTGAGGACCTCAGAATTAGATACTCTATCATGCCACTTGATCCTGAGGATCCTGCGAAGACAGCTCATGTGGAAATGATTAAGCTTCTTGGCATGTCTGCTATACACTGTCCATGTTTCACAGGCATACAGGAGGGTAGTGAGTACTATTGCATGATATACTTTTATCTTGGTGGCGGCACTAATTCCTTGTCGATCCCAGACATTTACTCTTAGTCTTCCGAAAGCTGCACTTGCCTTTGCAATTCTGTTGTTGACCTCGGAGTCGATATTCGCATCTTTGGTAAGGGTACTGCCTAGATAAGTGAAGCTGTCCACCACTTGGAGACGTTGGTTCTTTACTGTGATATTTGGTTCACAGTAAGGTTTCCCAGGAGCAGGTTGCAACATTACTTCAGATTTCTTCGTATTGATGGTAAGGCCAAAGTCATCACACACTACAGAAAGCCTCCTCATATTGTTCTGCATGTCCAGTTCTGTGCAGGTGTTGAGGGCACAGTCGTCCGCAAAGACGAGGTCAGAGATCATTGTTTCATTCACCTTTGTAAAGGACTGTAATCGTCTCAAATTGAACAGATTCCCATCTGTCCTGTATCTGATGTGTATGCCGATGCTACTGTCATGCGTAACGTTAGACAGCATGGCAGCAAATATCATACTGAATAGTGTCGGGGCGAGCACACAACCCTGTTTGACACTATTTGTGACGGGAAAGGGTTCAGAAGGTTCTCCATCATTCAATACGTGAGCCATCATACCTTCATGAAACTGGCGGACAATTGAGATGAACTTATCGGGACAGCCGAATTTCGCCATAATTTTCCATAGTCCGTCCCTATTGACAGTGTCAAAGGCCTTGGTCAAGTCAATAAATGTTGTGTATAGGTCACTGTGCTGTTCCTGGCATTTCTCCTGAAGTTGGCGAGCAGCAAATATCATATCGACGGTCCCGCGGCCTGCTCGGAAACCACACTGACTCTCTGGAAGTAAGTCCTGCGATTCGAGATGAACAGTCAAGCGATTGAGCAGGACTCGAGCCAGGATTTTGCCCGCAATAGATAATAGGGAGATTCCCCTATGGTTGTCACATGATTGATGATTTCCCTTTCGCTTGTATATGTGAACGATGGTGGCATCTTTTAATTCCTGTGGTATCTGTTCTTCATCCCATACTGAGTGGAAGAGGTCTGTTAGTCTCTGCAGCAGCATGCTGCCTCCAGCTTTATAAATCTCAGCAGGAATAGCATCTGATCCAGGGGCTTTGCCGCTGGACAGTAGACTGGCTGCTTTCTTGACCTCTTCCATGCTGGGTGGAAGGTCAAGTCTGACATTGACTGTAACTTGCGGTATACTTGCAATGGCCTGGTCGTTGACGGTTGATGGATAATTTAAGATGGCGTTGAAGTGTTGTGCCCAGCGTTCCAAAATCTGCGTTTTATCAGTGAGCAATGCCATGCCATCAGCATTTAGGACCGGTGATGATTGATTCGATTGAGGGCCATAAATTGCTTTCAGGGCATCATAAAAGCGCTTTGAGTCATTTCTGTCTGCATACCTCTGTATCTCGTCTGCTTTATTGCTGAGCCATGCATCATGCATCTTCCTGAGCTTATTCTGGACAACTCTGCGTATATTGGTAAAGGCTGCCTTTTTGGATGTTGAGGAAGGGTTGCTTTGATAGTCTCTGTGCAAGCGATATTTTTCAGCCAGCAGTGTTTTAATATTTTCATCATTCTCATCAAACCAGTCAGGGTTCTTGCGTGTTGTATATCCCAAGCTCTCAGAGGCTACAGAGTACACAATGTGCTTTAAAGTGGCCCATTTTTCCTCTATAGTGGTTTGACCGAGCTCAACGTCCCTCAGACGGCTGTCCAAGTCCCTTGAGAAGCTCTCTGCGGTTGCTTCGCTTTTAAGTTTTGTGACGTTGAGCCTCTTCATGGGTTTCTGACTCTGGTGTCTTCGCTTGGGCTGTATGTTAAGGTTGAGTTTTGATACAATCAGCCTGTGGTCAGTCCAGCATTCGGCACCACACATGGCCTTGGTCACTCACGTCACGTCTGTCGCTCCTTCTCGTGATGACATAATCAATGAGATGCCACTGTTTGGATCGGGGGTGCATCCATGTTGTTTTATTTCGAGTGGGTAGGCGAAACATGGTGTTCGTGATGGACAAATCATGTGTGGCACACAGGCTGAGTAATAGGAGCCCATTACTATTACATTTGCCTATGCCATGTTTTCCAAGTATTCCTTCCCAGGTGTTGTGGTCAGTGCCTACTCTGGCATTGAAGTCGCCGAGAATAATAAGTTTCTCAGATTTAGGAACTGATGAGATGATTGAGTTAAGTTCGTCATAGAACTTTTCTTTTGTTTCCTCGGGGTTTGTCATTGTTGAGGCATATGCACTGATCAGTGTGGCACTTCTGTTGCTTCCTAGTGGGACATGAAGGGTCATTAGGCAATCATTAATGCCCTTAGGAGATTTGACACGTTTTCGTACGATATGAGATTTAATGGCGAATCCAACACCAGCCTCACGCCGTTCCTTGCTGTCCCGGCCACTCCAATAAAATGTGTAGCCACCTCCAATTTCAGTAATCTGACCTTCTTCTGGTAGTCGCGTCTCACTTAGGGCTGCTATATCGACATTATAGCACGCCAGTTCTTTGGCCACAAGTGCAGTCCGTCTTTCAGGTCTGTCGGCCAGGGTATTGTCGAGTAGTGTTCGCACGTTCCACGTGCCGAAGGTAAGCACCTTCATTTTTTTCTTACTTTTTGTTCGAACGCATGATTGGGATACCCTCCAGCCGCGTCAAGCTGGTCAGAGTAGGTTGAAGCAGGCTATGTTCAGGGCACCTTTTCTAGCCCCTTCCTCATGCCATGGAGGTGAGCAGAGTGATCCTAAAGAGGGCTGCTCAGTCGCTCAGGGGGCTGCCGGATCTCGCTGCTGCTTCAAAGTTCCAGCGAGAAACGACCCTATGGCCTGAGCCGCATGTGTGCAGGATTGTGGCTGCAGCTTGAGTGTATCCACACTTTCTGGTTCGCCACTCCCCCATCGCCACAGGTCTTTGAGTGTAGTGTCTGTATGTATCTGTCTGAGGCTGTGGCTTGCGCTGTAATTGGATTAAAGTGAGGAAGAGTTGCGCTAATCGTCATCCTCACTCTCTCATCCAGAGTTATCTGTTCCAGTGGCAAGATATTATCGAGACGACTGGAGACAACACAGGATGCAGTGGATGACCAGGGCGTTCTACGTGCCTCGCCATGCTTCTTACGCTCCACAGCGCATTGCTGGTAATCGCCGTCATGCCCGTTGAACCAATAGATGGTTTCTTCCGCGCAGTCTATCGAATCCAGTCTTCGCATGCATGGGTAGGCAGACCCTAACTCACCGAAGGTTTATAACCAGTCGGCTACCCTCACCTAGTTTAGCCGGCCTGTCAAAGCCATTGCCCGGGGGGTGGCCGCTGTCGCATGCTGACAGCTACGAGGAGCCACAAGTGAGAGCTGGATGCCAGGTTTGGACCAAAGGTGGCCGAGCTGCCCTGAAAAGGGCATGACAGCTCCTTCACCAATACCTGACATCCCAAACCCCCCTCTTTATTTACTCTGTTTGCAATAACTGGAAAGAAGAAATAATAGCATGATAAACCATCAGGTAGGTATCTGCAAATCTTCTCACTTCTTGTTCCGTTGATGTTTGTCTGGTGTGTAATGTAAGTGCCACATTGGTGATCATGTATTACCATTTAAATTCTTCTATTCTTTGCAAACACCCATTTATTGTTATTGTTGAATAGAATCGACATCACTGCACTCCGGGCAAACCCATAGGTGCTCACTTTCCCTCAGTATATGTTGAAGAGTGCGAATGCTAGCTGTTCCTGTAGCTTGCTGATTATAAGCACGATGGATGCATCCTCTCCTATGTCCATCTCTGCTAGCCTGATGTTTGATGCCAAATTCCTACAGTCTTAATCTTGATGATTCATCTATTGCACTGTCATTCTCTAACAGGCGATCATTAATTGTTCTCAGTATCTCTCCCTTATCCATATCCATTGTCCTCACTGTTGATGCTCTTCATGCTAGTCTGTTAGCTCTCTCATTACCGCGTACCCCTGCATTACCAGGACAGTAGATCCACACCAGCTTTTGCAGATTCAAAGCTTCTATGGAGGTTGTCCATTCATGCCTTAGCCAACTATTTAGAACCTTTCAAAGCATGGACTGAGAATCTGACACAATGACTGCCTTTGTTACTGAAGTTTCAATTAGCCACCTTAAGGCTGCAGTAGCTGCCTCTACCTCCATTCTCATGCTGGAAGTCTTATCTTGTAAGCCCCGCTATGTTTGGCAATGATTCTGCCCTTTATCCTAGCAGAGAAGCCCCACCCTGATTTCTCACCATGGATCACAGACCCATCAGTATACACAATGGCTTCATTATCCCCTGCATGATCAAGTATCGGTTGATTAATTTCCGCTTCTGCTTTTACATTGTCCCAAGTTCTACACTCTCAGCCAAGGCTGATTATGACTTGCTGGTAGTTAATCCAGTTATCATCTGACTTACTTCACTCTTCCCCTTTAAATATATGTTCAACTGTGGTCACCTGCTTGATCGTTGTTTCTGCCTGTGCCATCCTTGATATCCCCCTTTATATTCTTGGTCCCTTGATGTCAGCAATGCATGGGGGTACCGTTTGTCTGTGGATACTCGCATATAGGCTTTTGCCTGAACCATTGCATACCTAGATCTAATCAACAGCACTCCAAGCATGTATCTCGTTGTCACAATAGGGTATTACGCGTGCAGCCCAAGACTATATGCATCCTTTCATTTTGAATGCGTTCTAGTCGTTCACATTGTGTTACTGACAGCGTTAATATTCCCAGCCCATACTCAATAACTGATATGATGAGCTGGTAATAAAGAAGAAATAGTAATCTCTGCTCCAGATGCGCGGCGGCCATTATTTTCATGGCTGCCAGGCCTCTCCTGCATTTCTGTATGATGTGATCAACATGATACTTCTACGATAGCCCGCTATCAAAATTAATTGCTAGGTATTTCAGCTTTTTCTTGCCTTTCAATTTTCTGTCCATTGAGAGTAATATCTGGAAGATCTGTTTTCACTATGGAGTTGTCACACAGCCCTTGTTGGGATTGACTATGAAGTCAGTTTCCTCGCACCAGTTAAACACCTCCTGTAGTGTCCCATGTATGCTATTAACCATTTCCTGTCGGTCAGAGCCAGTTCTGTAAATGAGTATGTCATCAGCAAAAGTCAGTGTTTGTCCTAACCCAGTTGGCTGAGTGGTGGCTACTTTTGCTGCATAGACATTAAACATCACTGGTGAAGTGAAGAACTCTGGGGTAGTCCCTGGCAAATGCGCATTGGGTCTGATGTCCATGTTCCCAAGCGGACTGCTACTATCTTTTCTAGTAGTTTACCATGACATTCTGCATTGTGATAATTCTGTAGCTGCTGAGAAGTGTGGGATCTTTACCAGGTTTAGAAGTGGCCGTAGGTAATTATGTAACCAGCCTTCCGGCACCTCAACATTCATTATGCTGATGTTGAAATCACTCACCACATTCTTAATGCCCATATCATCGAGGTGTTTTATGTGGGGAAACCGTACACCATCAGGATCTGGGGCAGTAATTTTACTGGTTGCTCAAGTGCACTCGACGTCATCTTTGGATATGAAGTGGAAATGTAGCCTCTTCTGTCGCTTTCCAGGATACTGTCTTTAATTTCTTGGCGGGCAGCTTTAACGCCTTCATCTGTCCCTTTTCGGCATCGGTCTTCAGACTTATTCCTGTCAAGTGAAGAATATTAGGAAATTGTTGGCTTGTACTTTTCCTAATTCTGTGATGTAAAGACCAGAATTTCTGTAGTGTTTTGTCAGTGCCCACCTGTGTCACAAAAGGCTTCCCATACTGTGTCCTTGGCTTCTCTTGCCAACATCTTGAAGTTATTGATGGCTCTTTGCTTTTTCTCCTTAAAATCTACCACCTCTTCATCACTCATTGTCCTTCTCTTTCATGCTGTCTGCCATGACTTTGCCGCTCTCTCTTTTTCCAGCCATGCTGTCTCCACTGACTCATTCCACCAGGGTGGTTGTGTAACAGGTCTGCAAGTTATCTTTTGTTTCACACTTTGGCACAATATTTGCACAGGGCGATTACAGTCATGTGGGTCTGTATGATACTGGAAAGTCTGTTTTGATTTCTTGTGTCTGATGGTCTTTCCCTTTGCAGTTAGTACTAAACAGGGTAGGTGATCTCTTTCTTGAGCTTGCAATACATCCCAACGTGCAAAGGTGGCAGCAGCACTAGAAATCAGTGCCAGATCTATGACTTGGTCATTCCCCTTCTACCGTGAGGTGTAGAGGTTTGGAAGAGAAAGCACCAGACTATCCTATCGGCTGTCTTCCTCCTGGCCTGGTTCCATTCTAGTCTTCGGTCCTTCAAAGATTGTCTAATGTTGTCCTCCCAGTGGACTCTGGGTCATCCTGGAGGTCTGGATCCCTGGCTCTTAGTTTCCCATGCTTGTCGTGGTAGCCGATCTTCTCCCATTCTGCAGACATGGCCAAACCATCTTAGTTGGGACTGTTCTACTTGGGTCTGCAGGGGGTCCAGATCTATGACACCATCTGTATCCCTGGTCTTGATGCCAGTCTTGTTGGGCATCCGTCATTTAAAATGTATAGGTTTGAGCTGAGTAAAGTCTGGCTCAAGGCAACACCCTGTCTATTTACCATGGAGTTCCCCCACTCCATAGATCTAGCATTAAAATCACCGGCAATTAAGCACATCTTGTTAGGTTCTTTGGACAATTTAGTCAGGAACTCCCAGCTACCCTCTTTCAGAAGGCGATCCACATGGGCATATAAATTGAAGATTTGCCATTCTTGACCGCTTATATGCAGTGCAATCCCCTGCAATTCTACATCCTATTTAGAATGGAAACTTGTGTCTAGCCACACTTGAGGGAGTTCATTTTTTGCATACATCACTTGCCCTTGTCTGCCAGGCCCACACAGATTTGTGTAACATCTGTAACCTGGGCAATTGACAACAGTATTCGCTTTTAAATTGGTCTCCTGAATCATTGGTATATCAAAATCATAAATCAGTGACTGAGTAATGGCTGCCCATTGCTAGGTAATTCGACAATTCCAGTACCCGATACGTATGTATTTCATATTGAGTCTGTCCGCTTTCTTTCTCGTTTTTCTCTTACCAGCTCTTTTTTTCTCTCTCATCTTCTCTCCCCTACCTCTCCTTCTGCATTCACGTTTCTTTGTTATACTTGCCGAAGGATCGGCGACAGTGCACGATCTCCATAGCTCCAGCAATAATTCTGGTTTGTTGCATTAATCATAATGTATTTGCAAGATATGGTGGAAATATCCAGTCACCCTGGTAGAACCACCATGCCAGGGAAGAGGCAAGGGATGTTCCTGAGGAATTCCATCTGCCTGGTGCCATCCTGCTTGAACGCCAGACAGCCAATGTTCGAGACTACTTTCCCCAGTAGTCATCCAACCTCTAGGCACATTGGAACACCTTAAGCTTGGAGTCATTAACTAATGACTATGACTAAAGATGCCTTGACTCCAGTTTTATTGTGCTTACTACAATGTGAAGCCATTTGTTGACAACACCATTATTGTTAAAACGTGTAGAAATTTCATGTCGTCTTTTTGTAAACAGAATTTGCCACACCAGGATGGCTGACACTGCCATTAGCTGAACGTTTCAAAAATTATGCCCCCATTCAGGCATATACTTATCATTTAGACATCGACTGTTGCACATAAAAGGAGGACGACTCCTTACATGAACATTCTGGCTTGCACCGAGTCAATCACAAAGGAAAAACACAGCAAAGCAGGTTAAAAAATTCAAATGACAAAATGCGTCAGACATCTTGGACCAGATATGTACCCATTTATAAAAGTCTGCATCTTTCTGTCTGTTGTTCACCGAGCTTCAGAGCCATACAATAGCACTGCCTTGATATTCAAGTTGAAGATTCTTATTTTTATGTTTGACTTGATATTCTTTGATTTCTGTATATTTCATATTGTAATAAAAACTCTTGTCTCTTAATCTTCTTTTAATATCATTGTCTGTTCTTCCAACTTTGTCTCAATTGCTGCCTCGATGTACAGTATCTATGAATGCACATCTCATAAGAATGTATCTCCAGGAATGTGTGTAACTTTGCTACTGTTATCACATTTATTCTCATAATTTTTAAATTATCTCTAGCTTTCATGGGGCTGCATCATGAACCTCCTTAGTGCAGGATCTTTTTATCTAAGTTGGCTGAGTTCAGTTATCTAAAGTGCTTTCTTGGGTGACTTGTTCATTATATTTGTTAAAGTTTTTTTTTATTTTTATAAACATTACAAAAATATACGCACTTCAAGGCTGTTGTGACAATGCAGTTTACTGGACTGAAGTCTTGTAAGATCTAGACAAACATTATGATGTATCATCAGCTGAGATGATAGAACATTTTTATGCAGCATTATTTTTTTTTTTTAATAAAGTTTTGGCGAGGCATGTCCCATTCAACCTAGTCGGTTATATTAGGGCGAGGAGCCGCGCTAGCGTAGTGGTTACAACACCGCTCTGGCGACCGGGTGATACAGGATCAAACCCGGGCGACGGCATTTGAGGATTTTTCGTCGACCGGGATTTGGACTGGATTAACTCGAGACCTGGCGAGGACATTTGAAGGAGTGTCGTCGACCAGGGACTGGCGGCTCCTGAGCCGACCCAGCTGCAATGGGTACCTCCGAAATCGGCGAGTATTTGCCTGAATGGCGAGGGACATTTGTCTCTGTACAAGAAATAAAGGGATACTCACGTAAAATCAATGTCAGGTTAGACATAAATGATAACCTGAGATTTCGCCTCGAGTATTAGCGGGCGAATGAAAAAAAAAAAAAAAAAAAATATTAGGGCGCATGTCCAAATATAAAAGACCCTTAGGTCTGGTATGTAGTTTTATGCAGCATTAGTATCATAATGTATCATAATGTATCATTAATCATAATGATAACACTTGTTACCATCTAGGTTGTGAGGAATTCAAGCAGGAGTCTATTGAAAGCTGTCATGAATATCACATCTCTGTTAGTCATATTGAGGTAACATGTTGTATGTAAACAGTTTTTGGATATTATATCTTACTAGGCAATGTTTTTCTGATGTTTGCATGTGTATTAGTGATAAACTCTATTTATATTTGCACACATGTTTATCGATGGTACAATTTTGTTTATATTAATATATTGGTGATAGTGGACATGAGTGAATGTTTTTCATATTACTTGTGATGATAATGTGTTCATGCTTATGCATGTGTTTTATTAATACTGGTGCATTAGTACACATATGTTTGTGCACATATTATGGGCAGTGGAAGCATGTGCTTCTTTTAACATATGTATTTTTTGTGATGGAAATTAGTAATATTCATGTTGGAAAAGTGGTCCTGCAAAAAAAAAAGGAAAAAGAAATTAGAGAAAGACAGAGAGTTGATATAAATAGATAGTAGAAAATGAATTTCGTCTACTTTTTTCACTTGATATGTTTTTAACACTTTATTGCAGACTAACTGTCAAAACAGGTGCCCTGAGATTGAAACAGTGAAAACTGATCCCTTAAAAAATTCAGGAATGGGAAAAGAAGAACAGTCTATCTCAGGTGAACACAAAAACAAATTTAGATCATAATTTTGTAAAATATCAAATGTAAAATATCTTATGTCCTGATAAAAAATTTGTGAGCCTAAAATATTGAAATCTTCATGTTGTAACAGATTGTATGATGTGTATTTTGATAACGATCTGAACTTTTGTTTTAACATTTCAGACACATACACGTATCATCCGTGTAAGCAGTCCTGCCTTGACAAAGATTCCTTTTGTGGTCATATGAAAATGTCATGCAACAATAAGCTATGCAAATGTAAAGAACATGGTAATCTTCAGGGAGTATTGCTTGAAGACAAGAGTAATAAACTGAATGAAACAGAACACAAGGATGGTAATGCAAGTTTTGTGGATGCAGAAATAGGAGATAAGACTAAGTCACAACAAACAGATAACAAAATGTTAACAAATGTTGTCAGTCATAAAGTAACAAGAGACATTTGTGAGACCAAGCCTGATTATAATGTGGTTTTATGTGCAGATGTTTTGGAAAGTAACTGTAATGTAGGTTTTCCTGCTGATACTTGTGAGACTGAGAACACTTATAACATGCCTCTATCAGCAGACACTGAGAATGTTTGTAAAGCAGTTTTACAAAATGAAGACAGCAACAGAGAGCCCATTCAAAAATTTTGTAAAAGTAAGATAAATGTTAAGATTAATCTTAGAAATAGAGCTATTAAACGGCCTATCAGTTTAAAAACTCAGAAAACATCCCAAATTTGTAAACGAGGAAAATCTAGTAAGTCTGGTGTAGATATGCCTTGCAAATGTGATGCTTGTTTTGCAGAACTTGCTCAGAAAGGCTGCTTGCAGTATCATAAAATAGTAAATACAAGTAAAAAACAAAGCAAATGTGATGTTTGTGGTGTAGAAGTTGCTAAGAAAGGTACATTGCTTGATTGTACACAAACACACATAGGAGATAAACCTTACATTTGTGATATTTGTGGTGTAGGATTTGCTTATTATAGTGCCCTACAACGTCATAAAAGATCACATACTGGAGAGAAACCTTACAATTGTAATGTTTGTGGTGTAGGATTTGGTCAGAAAAGGCACTTGCTGAATCATAAAAGAACACATACAGGAGAGAAACCTTACCTTTGTGATGTTTGTGGTGTACGATTTGCACAGAAAGATGGCTTACAACATCATAAAAGAACACATACTGGAGAGAAACCTTACAACTGTGATTTTTGTGGTGTTGGATTTGCTCGAAAAGGTAACCTACAACTTCATAAAAGAACACATACTGGAGAAAAACCTTACAGTTGTGATGTTTGTGGTGTAGGATTTGCTCAGAAAAGGCACTTACTGGGTCATAAAAGAACACACACAGGAGAGAAACCTTACAATTGTGATGTTTGTGGTGTAGGATTTGCTCAAAAATGTAGCCTACAACGTCATAAAAGAACACATACTGGAGAGAAACCTTACAAGTGTAATGTTTGTGGTGTATTTTTTGCTCAAAGATGTCAACTACAACGTCATAAAAGAACACATACTGGAGAGAAACCTCACAATTGAAATTTTTGTGGTGTAGGAGTTGCTCAGAAGGTGCACTTGCTGAATCATTAATGAACACATACAGGAGAGAAACCTTACAATTGTGATGTTTGTGGTGTAGGAATTGCTTTAAAATGTGCAAAACAATATCATAAAAGAACACACACAGCAGAGAAACCTTACATTTGGGATGTTTGCTGTGTAAGATTTGCTCAGATAGGTTATTTAAAACATCACACAACAATACACACAGAAGAGAGACGTAACAAGTTTGATGTTGGTGGTGTAACATTTGCTCAGAAACATCACTCACAAGACCATAGTGAAATACACACAATAGAAAAGCTTTCAGGTGTGATGATTCTGTTGTAGAATTTGCTTAGAAATGATGCCTACAAGACCATAAAAGAAAACATACAGAATCTTTGAGAGTAACTTAAAATGTTTGATGAGTAGGTTTTACTATGAGAAGTCACCAGCAGAAAAGTGAACACACTAGAGAGTTACCTTACCAGTGTGGGGCTTGAATTTTCTACAGCACAAATAAATACACATTAGACAGAAGACTTAAGTATTCTGTTTATGTTGAAGGGTTCACTAAGAAATCTAATCTACGAATTCACAGAACACAGAATAGTAGATATTTGAAAGAAGCCTGTTGAGTGTGAAGTTAAAAATTTAAAAAAGGAAAGCAGGCCGAGTGAAGAACATGAGAAAATAAATACAACCCCTGAATGTGGCATGTCATGGATTATGCAAAGAATGAATATACACTCTTCACAAGTGTGAAGTTATTGATTTGATGTTTAATTGTAAATGTTACTTTCAGAAATACAGAACAGTAAGTTTTAAGATGTAATTTTTCAGGCCCTATTTGTTAAATTGAATGGCATATCATTAGATATCATTTTTTAATAATAATATATGCAAATAGAGCAGGTGGCACAAAGTCTGATCATCTTGGCACATGTTGACAATATACTTGACTTGGCATGGGCCAGTGCCAATTTCCATGGGTCAACTTGGTACTTGGAGATTTGAGTGTGAAAGGTGGTGCTAAAAAGGGTAATATGTGGGTGTTAGCTATGTCCTTTGAGAGAGAAATGAAAAAAGCAACAGATTAATAGAGTTGGCAAGATCACCAAATATGCTAAAAATAAACATCTAGTTCTGACAGCAAGTGCAAGAGTTCAAGAAATAATGTTTACTGTCCAACAGATGCCAGGTTGCACTTGGATGAACATTCCTAAAAGATGTGGCCTCACACATATATGTATATCTTGACAACAATGTAGGCAAAGTTGGTGGAGCAGACCAGTGGCGTAACTACCACCCTGTTGGACAGGGCAAGTCCAGTGGGGTCGAGGACCCCAGGTATCAAAAAGTATTGGTTAGAAGGGACCCTCCCCTTTATACAAATCCTTTTAATTTCCATTGCTTGTGCATTAAACATCCCATTTCTCATTCCCATTTTAGATCATTTCTTCTCTACTTTCAAAGGTTCAGAGTTCTTACCTGACTCAGTTTCTGGAGAACTGGTGTCACTATCACTTGCCCTACACTAAACATTCTCATAATTGCTTCTTCCAAGAGTTATTACCTGACAACTGAACTTTCACATGGAGACTGGCTGATCATTAAAAGACGTTTAAAATTTGATACACCATATTGTTTTTTTTATTTTCCTGGGCTTGAGGGAAGCACTGTTTAGAGGCCAGTGTAGTCAAATAATGGTCATTTTATGGTCTCGCTGTAATATGGCACGTGCGTACAGACTTTCAGGACACAAATTCCTACTGTTTATCTCGGTAGCTGTGTGAACCGGTCTGAATAGGTTTAAAGGAAATTTTGCAGGCAGATAATTGTTAACTTGTGTTACTGGAATGTAAAGTGTTTATTAGTCTACTGACTAGCTGACAAGAAGTTATAGTGAAAAAAAAACAAACTTTTTTTCGTGTTTACTTAAATAAACATATATGTATATATAGACATACATTTATAGTGTAGAAAAACAGAAGTGTGAAGGGCATACAGATATCAAATATGAGTTTCAACAAACATGTTTATTTGAGTGGTGCTCAAAAAAAAAATTTGAAAGCAATGCAGCTGTCAAAATATCAACAAAAATTACGCATTTTTAGAGACATCTCAAAAGTACGCGAGCCAAACTGTGAATGAGCCAGCATTTGATATTTGTGTAAATGCTTGCTGATAACGTCAGTGGTAGTGCTAGCAATGTTTTTGAGAAAAGTAACGTAGCTGCTGTAGAGAAAAATATGTTTGATAACATCAGTGGTAGTGCTAGCAATGTTTGATAACATCAGTGGTAGTGCTAGCAATGTTTGATAACATCATTGGTAGTGCTAGCAATGTTTGATAACTTCAGTGGTAGTGCTAGCAATGTTTGATAATTTCAGTGGTAGTGCTAGCAATGTTTGATAACATCAGTGGTAGTGCTAGCAATGTTTGATAACATCAGTGGTAGTGCTCACAATAAGTCTAAAGAAAACGAATGTGCTGAGTCAGGATGCGGGTGCTGCACCAGTTATCACTATCGATAACTATGAATTGGCAGTGGTGCATCACTTCACAAACCTAGGGTCTACCATCAATGACTAACTCTCACTGGATACAGAAATCGACAGCCGCATTGGCAAAGCTGCAGCTACCTTTGCCCGCCTCACATCGCATATTTGGGGAAACTCCAAACTCACAATGAAGACTAAAGCTGCGGTATATAATGCCTGCATCACCAGCACACTCCTATATGGCAGCGAGACCTGGACGACCTGTGCTAAGCAAGAAAGAAGGCTCAATACCTTCCATTTACGGTGTCTACGCCGCATCCTCGGCATCTCGTGGAAAGATAAAGTGACTAATGTCGAGGTGTTGTCACGTGCTGGCCTTCAAAGTATGTATACACTGCTTAGGCAGCGCAGACTTTGCTGGCTTGGCCATGTTCGCCGCATGGAAGATGGTCGCATCCCAAAAGATATCTTCTACGGACGATTAGCAGATGGCAAGAGAACAGTTGGGGGACCACAGCTGAGGTTCAAAGATGTGTGCAAGAGAGATAAGAGGGCACTGGACATGGATCCAGCAACATGGGAGGATGAAGCTGCCGATTGCACTAAGCGACGATGCTATTTACGGCACCAACTCAGATTGGGCAAAGAGAGACTCGCACAACAAGCAGAGGAGGGGAGAAAAACGTCGAAACCAGGAAAATAAGCAGCTGAGGGCTGTTACCTCAGGGGCACATTCCCATAGTCAGTTATGACTGAAGGGGCTATTATTAGTGCTAGCAATGTTTGATAACATCAGTGGTAGTGCTAGCAATGTCTGATAACATCAGTGGTAGTGCTAGCAATGTTTGATAATGTCAGTGGTAGTGCTAGCAATTTTTGATAATGTCAGTGGTAGTGCTAGCAATGTTTGATAACATCAGTGGTAGTGCTAACAATGTTTGATAACGTCAGTGGTAGTGCTAGCAATGTTTTTGAGATTTTATTACACATGCAGATGAGAATATAAAAGGGCAATAAGTGGGTACCAACTCAGCGCTAGCTTATAGACAGTGCAAGAATCTTACAGATAAAGGTCACCTTAAGGATGTTCTTACAGCAGATGATAAAATATGTATCATTTCAGCTGATTCAGTCAACCAGACAGGACCATTTCTCATTGACAAAGATACAGGTTTTCACTTCTCTGACCATTTTTATGAAACATTGCTCTATGATGTTCCTGAGGGTGAATATATGAACTGCACATCTTCTGTTCTTTCTAAAACCTGCTTGTTCTTTCCTCAGTTTATGGTCAATTGCTTTTGAAATTCTCTGGATGATTATCCTGCCTAGTATTTTACTGGAAACTGAGAGTAATTCCTTTCCAGTTGTTGCAGTCCTTCTTGGGCATTTTGACAGTTATTCCTTTACTCCACTGTTGGTGCTGTCTCAGTTTCCTAGACTTGTGCAAATAGTGGTTCTAATACTTCTGCTACTTGTTCAGGGTCTGCCTTAAATAACTCAGCATTTAAGTTATCGTGGCCAGGAGCTTTTCCATTCTTTAACCCTTTGATTGTTGTGATGATTTCTTCCTTTCGTGGAATGTCTGTATTAACATCTAGATCATTTTCAGCCTCAGGAACATTCAACTGTGTCTCTGATGGTTCCTTGTTCAGAGTTTCTCTAAAATGCTCTGCCCATCTTGTTTCCTGCCCCTGTACTGTGGTGATGAGATTTCCTTGCTTGTCTCTTACTAACGTTATATTGCTTGCACTTCATTTTCCACTGATAGTTTTAGTTATTTTATAAACTGTGCTTTGTTCATTTCTCAGTGCTGCCTCTTCTGCCTGTCTTGCAAGGTCATCCAGAAATGTCCTTTTGTTGGCACGGGTTTGACTTTTTACTTCTTTGTCCAGCTGACTGTACTGTTCGCTACATATTTCCTTTAACCTGGGAGACTTAGCTTCTGTTTTCTTTTTTTTCATTTCCTTTGTCTTCGCTATGGTGTTTAACATTTCTGGTGTTATCCAATTTTGTCTCTTTCTTTCCTGAAATCCCAAGCATGACTTGCTGCTTTCCTTGTATATTGTTGAGATTGTGTTGAATTTCTGGTTGACATCGTCGGTCGCTGTTCTTTCCTGGCTTTTGGTAATCTGATATCGTCTCTTTACGTCGACCACGAAAGCTTTTCTGGTGAGGGGGTCTTTAAGTTTCGTGATGTTGTATCTTTTCTGTTTGACTGCACTGGTCCAGCAGCTTTGAGTTTCACCTTCAGTTTTGCTACTACTAGGTGATGGTCACTTCCCACATCTGCCTCTCTTCTTACTTTCACGTCTTGTAATGCATGTCTCACCCATGTGTTACCGGGGCCCGAAAGGGGAGCAAAGAATAGTAACACTGTTCCCTGCCATGCATGTTGTAGAAAGTGACAGGAGGGTTGGGCACGGGGCCGGTTACCCCACCCTGTAAAACATTTAAACCACAAAAAACTTCAACAAATATGGACAAGTCAATTAAGGAAAATAAAACAGCCATCCAAGACAGGGGAAGGTTCTCTCTCAGGGAGGCGTATGATGCAACACAGAGAAAGCCGAAAGGAGTCTGTGTTACTGACTAACCTTCTTTCTTCTAGGAGAACTTCCAGATTTGGCATCTGGAATGTTTGGACATTAAACAAACAAGGGAAAGTGGCACAAGTAGCAGCAGAGATGAGGGAATATAAAATCGAGGTTCTGGGAATGTGTGAAACAAAGTGGAAGGGGGTAGACAGGAAGAAACTCATCACAGGTGAATTGGTGCTGTCCTCAGGACATGAATATGAAAGTTCACACCACAGTGTAGGGGTAGCTCTTATGTTATCTAAAGAAGCACAGAAAGCACTCATTGAATGGGAAGCCGTTGGATCCAGAATAATAACAGCTACTTTTAAAACAGCTAAAAAGAAAATAAATGTAAATGTCATCCAATGTTATGCACCAACTAATGACAAAGAAGAGTCTGTGAAAGAAGCATTTTATACTAGACTACAGGTAATTATGGAAAAAGTAAAAAGAAGAGACATCACAATTTTGATGGGTGACATGAATGCAAAGATAGGTACAGTCAACACCGGCTTTGAAGAAGTCATGGGAAAACATGGGCTAGGAATAATGAATGAAAATGGGGAACTATTCTCAAACTTCTGTGCTTCAAACCAACTGGCTTTAGGAGGAAGCATGTTTCCACATAAGAGAATACACAAGGTGACATGGATATCACCAGACCATAGAACAGAAAATCAGATTGATCATATATGCATAAACAAGAAGTTTAGATCATCATTGCAGGATGTAATGGTATATAGAGGAGCAGATGTGGCATCAGATGACCACCTTCTGATAGCCAAAGTAAAAAAGAAACTCAAGAGATATGCAACAATGCAAAATTATTGACAACAATTTAATGTAGGACATCTAAGAAAACAAGAGACAAATTTGCGGTCACAATATCCAACAAATTCCAAGTGCTCCAACAGCTGAAAGATGTAGAGAATACAGAAGACTATTGGCAGCAAATCAAAACGGTATGGAATGAGACGTGAAGAAATACTGGGAAAAAGGGAATGACAACAAAAAGCATGGATAACGACAGAAACCATCAATAAGATAAAAGACAGAAAAAACAAGAAAGCAGTTTTAAACACAAGCAAAACCAGAAGTTCCAAAGCCAAGGCTCAAGAAGTGTACACAGAAGCAAACAAAGAAGTATCAAAAGAGACAAGAGGAAGTATATTGAGGAGTTGGCAAGAGAGGCAGAAGATGCTGCAGCCAAAGGAAATATGAGAGAACTGTATAACAGCACAAAGAAGCAGACCCAAGTAGAACAGTCCCAACTAAGATGGTTTAGCCATGTCTGCAGAATGGGAGAAGATCGGCTACCACGACAAGCATGGGAAACAAAGAGCAAAGGATCCAGACCCCTATGATGACCCAGAGTTCGCTGGGAGGACAACATTAGACAATCTTTGAAGGACGAGGACTAGAATGGAACCAGGCCAGGAGGAAGACAGCCGATTGGATAGTCTGGCGCTCTCTCTTCCAAACCACTACACCTCACGGTAGAAGGGGAACGACTAAGTAAGTAAGTAAGGAGCTGACAGGGAAATACAAGCAAACAAGTTGCCTCATAAAAGACAAGAATGGAAAACTGCTCAGCAATATACAAGAGCAAATGAAGAGGTGGACAGAATATTTTGAAGACCTCAAAAGACCAGTGTTACTGTACTATTTACGGTCACCACAAATGTGAAGGTGGGATTTACGTTATGTTTTTGTAGGAACGTAGTAATACCTTTACTGTGTACTGTTGTAGTCAGTCCGACCTGGGCCAAGCAGCTTTGTTATGCGTGAATAGCTCACTAGGCGTTGAGGTGCTAACAGGGTGTCATGTTGACATACAAACATCAGACATTTCTGGTATGTGAGGTACTCGAAGGTTGTATGGTTGACAAGTGATGTGGGTGTGTAGAGACACGAATGCGTTTAGGATCTTTGATAGGTAAACAAGGCACCCACTCACTCACATGCAGTAGTCAGTAATTGTATAAACTGCTGGAACTTTCAACCATTTATTTACGTGACACAGTGACATCAACAGTTACAGTCAAATGGACGAGAATCAAGGACATCATATACATTGGAAATGACTGGCAAAACATCTGGCATATAGAGCTTGAACCACTCATCTATAAGAACGTTATCGACAATGGTCTGTCCTTTAATAACTGTTCATATGTGGTAATGAATAGGAATATCAAACATCATCAGTTTTGTATAGCTCGTAGGTATGATGTTAATAACGCTGGCTTGACAACATATTCTTTTTCCTACCGTAGCTCAGGGCCCCTGACTGAACGCGTCAGGTAGTCCTTAACAAATATAGTTGCTTACTATAGAAGTCTGTGAACTTGTAACTAAGTCAAGACTTCACCTGGCTTCACCTGCCAGGCACTTCTTCTTCTGCTCAAAGTTATAGGCCGTAATGACGGGCCTTATAATGGTTGATAAACAACTGTGCTTTTTTCATAGGCATGTATTATCTTCCACACTGAAACGTACCGCCATCCTGCGGGTTTCATATCAATATATGTTCATTGTGCTTCTGTAAAGTACTTCAACGACTAGACCTAATTGGCTACGTTAAGCACACAAAATGGACTCTGGATCACAAGAACTGTGAGCGCTACTCACAGGTTCATACTCAATGTTCTGCAAGCTTTGCATAATAATTAAGTTATTTTACCTTGGACAGAATTTCGAGAAATACACAAATAACACCTGTCGTCATTCCAGACGAACAGAATAACTCTGGGGAGAATCACGGATCACAAGACTATCTTTCCCCCAGATAATGCAGAGAAGAAAACAACGGACATCTTCGTCCGGCAGGAAACCAGCTCATCAATCCAGACGGAAGTCTGCTCGGTTCGTGCTAAAAGCTAGCGCATGCGTAGACAGAACAGATTTGAGAACAGTTAACTATCCCGTCTTAAGAAAGAATAAACACAGGGAAGGTAACCCCTAATCAACCTGTGTCAGGGAGTTAACATACAGTTCTGTACCTTCGACCATCAAAAGTTTAAATAGATTTACATCTTCTGGAACCGACAAAAATGATGGCAGCAGACTACCACCCCCTCTGGATAAAAAAAAAATGAAACTTTTTTTTTTGAAATACATCAATGAGCGAGATGCAACAAGCTCATAACGCATAAATGATGCACCGATGAAAGGATCAATAAATATAACGACATAATGTCAGACCCAATCAACGCACAATAGCCCGTCTAGTGAAAACAAAATGTCACCTCACAAAATAAGAGAAAATATTTTCTCGAAGTAAAATATATCCGGGTGGTACCATCAAATAAACATCTGGCGATGCTAACAAAAATCACATACATATCAAAAAAAATTGCAATGTTATAGTGATGCGAATGATAACATATCTTGCAAAGTCATACAAACATATAAATCTATAAAAGTATCATGTTATATAATGACTATCATCTAATGGATGGACATAATCAAAATTTGTAAAGTTATTCTATATACATATGACAATTCAAGTGTATACTCTAACAACTATAAGATGGTATCCACCAAGTATAAATCAATTCTGTATGACGTAGATCATGTAAGCAGCATCATCATGATTCTCAAGCACTCCGTACCTGGTACTAGTTTGCGCTTAGAAAATATAAATAACACAATTAGCAACATGCTATAATGTACTATAATTACTAATACATGTTACATGTGGCCGCATTAATTTTTTTCGACCTTTATATTATGTCAACTCAACCTTCTCCATTACACTAAAGATGGTAATGAGAAAGAAAACAATTAATTTACCACTCTAAGTTGACAACAAATGTGTTAATATATATATGTATAGTGAAGAGACATATGTCTAGCAGTGTATCAGGAAAAATTAGGACACAAGACTTAAGTGGACTCATGTGGGCATCTAGACAGTATGTCTGCCATCACATTATCCAGACCACGGATAGCTCGCACCGTGAAATAAAAAGGTTGAAGAGCAATAGCATATTGAGTAGATCTCGAGCTCTTCTAATTCTTACACTGAATAGCTGTAAGAGCTTTTTGGTCTGTTTCCACAATGAAATGCGCACCAAGAAGGAATCTTTATAATTTAAGGATTGACCAAACCATAGCCAACAACTCACGGTCTAAAACCAAGTAATTCCTTTCTGCCGCATTCAGTTTCCTAGAAATATACATTACAGGATGCAGAGTTCCTGAATACTCTTGCATTAGTACCGCTCCGATCACTGTGGATGAGGCATCACTATGAAGAACAAAAGTCTTATCAGCAATAGGTAGTCTTAAGATAGGTGGGGATGAGAACAAATTCTTAATCTGATCCAATGAAGCTTGACATTCTTGAGACCAGCGCACCATGTTAGGAGACCCTTTCTTCAATAGGGTTGAGAGTGGTGCCATGATAGAGGATAGATTCTTAATGAATCTTCCGTAGAATTGTATTAATCCCAAAAGACTACGTACTTGTTTCTTTGTTTTAGGCACAGAGATATTTAATATCTTAAAAATGTTTTGGTCCTCTGTCTTCAATAGACCATGACCAACTCGATGACCCAGAAAAGAAATTTCGCTAAACCCAACATAGGCTTTAGAGGGTTTTGCAGTCAAATTATGCTCGCATAGAGTTGACAGTAATTCATTTAACCCCAAATAGTGATCTTCCCAAGTATTACTGAAAAGACAGATGTCATCTAAGTATGCAATGACATCTGAACGATATGAGAGAATTCGACGCATCATGCGTACGAAAGTAGCCGGGGCGTTCATAAGCCCGAAAGGCATAAAATTCCACTGAAACAAACCCCTAGGTGTTGAGAAAGCAGTGAAAGGTTTGGCGTGTTCAGTTAACGGAACTTGCCAATAGCCTTTTGATAAGTCAAGCTTAGTAAAGGATCGAGAGTTAGAAAGTCTAATAAGTAGATCTTCTAACAAAGGCATAGGTTCAGCCTCGAACTTCGTAACTTGGTTTAATTTGCGATAATCTACGCAAAGACGTATGTTATTGTCTTTCTTTCGAACAATAACTATCGACGAAGAATAAGCTGAAGTGGATGGTTCAATTATTTGTAGTTGAATCATTTCATCCAATTCTTTCTCGACTTGTGCTTGAAGATGAATAGGTATTGGGTATGGTCTTACTCTGATCGGATTACGATCAGTAAGTATAATGTCATGCTCAATGACATGTGTGTGTCCAGGAATGTCGGTAAGGACTTCCTGAAATACTTGTAGCAAAGAAGATATTTGTCGCTGTTCTTCAAAAGACATATTAGAAGAAACAGTGACGTTTCTCCATGATTCCGTAGAAGTAAGTGGAATCATAGGAAGAGGTAGGTTAACATCCGAAAAAGTAGTTTCTCCATCCTGTATAACTGACAGGGATGAGATATGACCTTGTTGGACTGGAGAATCGCCCGTCGCCTGAAAAATAGGCTGCAAATAGTCTGGTCGCTCATGATATTCCGTAAGCATATTTATAAGGAAGGTTTTATGCCTTCCATCAATATCGACAACATAGTTGACATCGGAAATCTTCGAGACTATTGTATATGGACCTTTCCTTGTAATAAGCAGTCTATTCTCCCTAGAAGGAAGTAAAACAAACGCTTTGTCTCCAGGATAAAGTTGACGTAGGTGTCTCTTCTTATTAGCAAATCGCCTTGCCTTTTCCTTAGCAAATTCGGACGATGAAGTTGCTAGCTTGCATGCTTCAATAATTTTTTTTCTGAGAGCAATGACATACTCATATGAAGATTGTGTGTCATTGTCGATATTATCAGCAGTTATAAGATCATGAAGCAAAGACATAGGACCGCGCGGTCGCGCGCCAAAGACAAGTTCAAAAGGAGAAAATCCTGTATGTTCGTTGGGGACCTCCCTATAGGCAAAGAGAGCCGCGGGTAGGACCCTGTCCCAATCCTGAGGATGATCCTCAGTTATCTTCCCCAGTAAGTTCTTGAGTGTTCTATTAAGACGCTCAACTAACCCATTAGACATTGGGTGATAAATACTACTCAGAGATCTTTTAATGTGCAGAGTAGACATTACCTGCGAATTAATATGAAACAAATATAAAGGTATGTTATCAGGCACTCGCAGGAAATAAAGAAGTAGAACACTAGACAACAGAAAAACAACAGACATGAGGGGCTTACCCAGGATTTGAACACTGGACCTTCCGTGCAACAACCCCGCCTAGCCATGCAGGCGAATCACACTTGCATGGCTAGGCGGGGTTGTCGCATGGAAGGTCCAGTGTTCAAATCCTGGGTAAGCCACTCATGTCTGTTGTTTTTCTGTTGTCTAGTGTTCTACTTCTTTATTTTCCGCGAGTGCCTAATAACATACCTTTATATTTGTTTCATATTAATTTACTGTTTACAGGCCTCGGGTTTCCCTCCCTTATGTGTAATAGACATTACCTGCGACATTGTCTCTGATATCAATTGTTTGCCATGGTCTGACAATATTTCCCCAGGAAAACCTAAACGAGAAAATATAAGCCAAAGAGCGTCTGCGATATCAGCAGTGGAAATGCTCTTAAGAGGAATAGCCTCTGGCCAACGCGTGCACGTATCAATGCACGTAAGGATAAATTGATGTCCCCTGGCCGATTTAGTCTTAAAAGGGCCAATGATATCTATGGCCATTTTCTGAAACGGCCGGATAGGAATGTCTGCTGCCTGAATAGGCGCAGCATGTCGTGGACCTCTAGACTTTACCTCTTGACATATTTTGCAAGACCGGCAATAAATTGGTATGTCTTTATTGACAAATGGCCAAAAGAAAAATCCCAGAACTCCCGACTTAGTTCGGGAAAAACCCCATGTGTCCAGCACACTGAGAATCGTGTGCATGTTGAAGAATTAAAGCTCTCATACTTTTGGGCTCGAGAATTTGAGAATGCATAGTCGCGTCTGAGTGTTGTACCATACGCACTAGTATACCATTCTTCATAGTAATGTATGATTTGCGATTTGTATTCTGATTCGGATCACCGTTTTTAGCGAGAAGAAAGAATTTTTTTAAAGACGGGTCTTTTTCTTGTAGTTTCACAAACGAGTCATGTGAAATCTCCAAGTGATCCTCTTGGCTAACTACTTCATTAACTTCAGTAGATGAAGTTTGAGGAATAAGAGCTTGTGCTCTTGTTACCACTGCATTGGCTGTTTGCATATTCTGTTCTTCCCAGGCAGCAATTTGTTGCGGGGTGCATTCTTTAACCCCGTGAATGCGCCCGATTATAAGATCCGCAATAGAGTTAGGTAGAAGACACGCGTGGACATCTCCCGTAAAGAAAGGAGTAGCAATGTGAATAATAGCGGTCGAGTACTTTTCAACTACGCCTATGCCGGTCCCAAGCCCGGATGAAAAAGGAGGAGGGCGGCCTGCATGGAGGCCGTAAGGAGGCAGCCCCTCCACCATGCAAAGGCACAACAGGCCAATCATCTGTTTGTCTTAAACTATGATTACGAGCAATACATGAGAGAACACCGGACTGATTCTAAAGGCGACGAACTGGAACGGACTACGACTTATGGAACTTGGAACACAAGAAGTATAAATGGGAAGGAAGAGGAGCTGGTGGAAGAGATGAGGAAAGCAAAACTAGAAATCCTGGCTTTAACGGAAACGAAGAAAAAAGGACAAGGAGTCATGGATCTCGATGGCAACACGTTGCTCTACAGTGGTGTACCCATATCTGAAAGAGCTAAAGGGGGCGTGGGTTGCATTGTGGCCCAAAATCAAAAAGATAGTATCAAGGGATGGAACTTTGTCTCGGAGCGCATTATGGTTGTAAAACTAAAAGAAGGAGAAACCATAGTCAACCTGGTCATAGTGTATGGGCCAAATGAGGATGAGAGAGCAGAGATCAAGGAGGAATTCTTCGAGCTGCTTCAAAGGACAGTGGATGACTGCCTAGATGAAGTTATCATGCTCGGAGATTTTAATGCCAGAGTTGGAAATGACCATGCTAGATGGGGTGGAGTTATCGGAAGATATGGAGAAGATACTCTCAATGACAATGGAAAGCGACTCCTTAGATTCTGCAGTGAGCAGAATCTGATCATTACAAACACAAAGCTCCCTGTTGCGGGGCTTTATACGATTCACTTCTTTTATTGTTGTTGCGGCCCCGTCTTCTATTTCAGTGGTCGTTGTGGAAAGCCACCGTTCTCATTGATTCAATAAGCTTCTTAGTTCTGGTCATTTGATTCATTAATTCTTGATCGTGCTATTGTTGGAATAGTTACGCGAATGTGAGTTAATACTTTCTGTCTGTCACAAGGTTTGAACTCAGTATCATAATTGTTGAATTTGTAACTTCAATGAACGTGATAAGTCTCTTCTCGAGTCCACACAATTTTTAATATACATTTCAAACAGTAGACAGTCCATGGAGGTTGATTATGAAAACATTATATATTAGAATTGAATCATACATCATAAATGCTATCCATGCATTATAGTCCTGGTCCAATAATATGCAACACTATAGTCAGAACGTCGTAACTATATGTACGCGCGGTTGGGACATCCAACGGCCGACAATGAGATTAGACGTCTGGCGATATAAAACGAATGTGGACCATAATTTCATCCTTCCTTGACTTTAGTTAAAATTACTAACCTCGATACATTCCTCTCTTCATAAGAATATCGGACTGACCCATGTCCGTACTGCAATAACATATGTGCGGCAATATCATGCCTACCACTGGAAGGATTATAGGACACGTCTTATCCGTTTGACGGTCATCTAAGAAAAGGGTGTGGTAACCTAGTCACGGTGCGTGACATACCAACGCATACACGTCATAATCAATCGTGTGTATCGCGTACACTAACTAACAATTATTTACATTATATTAAACGTAGTCACCTATTAATCTTATGCTGTTAACCTCTAGCAGACCATGCCAATAAAATACCTTAACAATTCCCTGTCCACTGGGGGAAAAAAAAATCTATTAGATAGATTTTTTTTAACAAAAACCCATCTGAAAAAATACCAATATGTTAACAATATCAAAAAAAAAAATTTAACGAGATTGCGGCATATGGCCTACGACGTTCTGTCTAGAACCAATGTCGTGGTCATGTCGACTAACCAATAGTCATGTAATATATTCATTATTTATATCATAAATAAATATAAATGGTAATAAGAACTAAAAGAGAATGGTAATGTCGATCTCTAATTAAATAATTAATTAACTTAAAATATGTCGTGATAAAATGTCATGTCAGACTAATTTAAAGTGTTAAAATTAAACTAAATAACTATACTAGGTATGGAATAAGAATAAGTTGTTGAAAATCTAATGTAAGAAAAATGAGAGGATCTGTTAAAGAAAGACATAATAACGAATAAAGAATAAATTAGAGAAAGAAAAAAAATGATGTATAAATTTAACTAAGTTATGTGTGTTGAACATCAAGTAAGTGTAGTATTAAGTTATTAATACCTTTCTAACTAATTTAAACAATAGTATGCAATATAATCATGTAATTCTAAGAATATAATCAAAGAATTATGTGAGTTTTCTTTTCTTTCTTTCATTTTTTTTAAGTTTCATTCATTTTTTTAAAATTCAACTCACTTGTCATTTTAATGTGGATTAGTTTTAAAGAATAAATTAAAGTAATTAACATTGGATATGAAGATCCATTCGTAGTCTTGATCCTTGAATTTCCATTAGACAAAATGTTCAAGTATTCTGAATCACGTTATATAACGAATTAGTTCGACTGGAATGTCATTTATTTTCTCCGAAGTGTTTTGAAACGATGTTGTGACAAATGTAAACCAGGAAAGTCCCGGTGTAAAGACGAATATAGTGTCAATTGATTGCAGTCACTTTGCGTATAATTTGCCTATAGAAAGCAGCTGAGTAAATGGTTCATTCATGTGTCAAAAAGCAACGATGGTGCTATGTTCTTTGATTAAGTTTCTCTGTACATAGTATTGTCTTTGCGACAAACAACGTAAATTAGGAATCGACATCATTAGGATTTCGAGATAATGTATCTGCCAAGATGTTGTCGGATCCTGTGATGTACTCGATTGAAAACTCGAAGGGTTGGAGGAGTATAGCAAATCTGGTCAATTTTGGACTCTTGTGATTTGCTCGTTGTAGTGATGCTACGGCCCTTTGATCGGTTTGTACTACAAAAGGGGCTCCCAGTAGGAATTTTTCTAGTTTGGTTATCGCCCACACGACGGCTAAGAGTTCGCGATCAACCGTAGAGTACTTCACTTCTGGTGGTTTCAGTTTTCGTGACACGTACAAGTTTGGATGGAGGATGTCGTCATGGTATTGGAGCAAACATGCGCCAATTCCGTAGTTACTCGCATCTGTACGAAGAATGAACTTTTTAGAAGCATCAATTAATCTCAAAATAGGTGGATTTGAAAATATAGAAATTATTTGCCGAAAAATTCTGTCACATTCGTCAGTCCATGTCACTTTCACTGGCATGTTCTTCTTTAGTAATGAGGACAATACAGCAGTGATGGATGACAAGTTAGGTACGAATCTACTGTAATATTGGACTAGACCTAACAAGCTTCTCACTTGTTTCTTCGTTTGAGGAACGGAAATGTTTAAAATTTTTGAAACTGTACTGGGTAATGTTCGGATATATCCAGCTCCAATAATGTGACCCAAAAAAGTGATCTCATGAAATGCTACCTGTAATTTTGTAGGTTTAGCAGTTAACTTGTACCTTCTCAAGGTATCAAAAACGTATCCAAGACCCAAAAAATGTTCCTCAAAAGATGAACTAAACAAGCATATGTCATCTATATATGTAATAATGTCTGGTCTACCTGAAAAAATGTGTCGCATCATGCGAACAAAGGTAGCTGGAGCGTTAACCAGCCCAAAAGGCATCACGTTCCACTGGTATAGACCTAGCGGAGTTGAAAACGCTGTGTAGTATTTTGCTTTTTCGGTTAGTGGTATCTGCCAATAACCTTTAGTTAAGTCTATCTTAGTAAATATAGTTGCTGTCGATAGACGTGGCAGTAAGTCATCGAGAAGTGGATGTGGTTCGCTATCAACTATCGTTTGTGCATTTAATTTTCTATAGTCGACGCATAGTCTAATGTTATTGTCCTTCTTTCGGACAATAACTAATGGAGAAGAAAATGGGGAATTACTAGTTTCGATAATTCCTAAAGATAACATCTGTTCAAGTTCCTTAGTAGTTTTAGTAAGAAAGTGTATAGGAACAGAATAAGGATGTACCCGAATTGGAGTATCCTCGTTAAGAGTGATGTCATGATTAATGACTGATGTGCGACCTGGAACATCGGTCAACACATCTGGATAAGATTGTAGCAGATCAGCAATCTTTTGATGCTGTTGCGGTGTAACCGACGAAGAGATGGTTACGTCCCGCCAAGATTCGCTAGATTGTACTACAGGTACAGGTAAAGCTAACTGTACCTCAGGAAAAGAAGATTCTTCTTCCTGGATAACGGATAAATTAGAATAGTGACATGTAGGTCTGAAAGTGTCATCTAATTCATGAAAAATAGCTTGTAGATGTTCAGGTCGAGTATGAAATTGCTTGAGCATATTTATGTGAAATATTTTGTGATGTCCCTTAATGTCCAGGACATAATCAACATCAGAAATCTTATTGATAACCTGGTAAGGACCATTCCACGAGATTAGTAGTCTATTATTGTTATGTGGCAATAACACATAAGCTTGATCTCCTGGAAATAATTGACGTAATCGTCTATTACTGTTTTGGAAAGTTCTAGCTTTCTCTTTCGCAGCCTCAGATGAAGCTGTTGCCATTTGACAGGCATCAATAATGTTATTCCGGAGATTAATTACATATTCATAGGATGACTGAGTGTCCTGAGTCATCTCAGAATCGATTAATAAATCTTTTATCAGTCCCATAGGACCTCTTGGAGGAGCGCCAAAGACTAAATGAAACGGAGAGAAGCCAGTTTGTTCATTTGGCACCTCTCGATAAGCGAATAACACCGCTGGTAGCACTCTGTCCCAGTCCTGTGGATGGTTAACTGTAACTTTATGTAGCATTTGTTTGAGTGTACGGTTAAGTCTTTCTACAGCACCATTACTCATTGGGTGATAAATGCTGCTGAGGTTTCTATCTATTTGCCAAGTCTTCATTACCTCTGTCATAGTCTCAGATATAAATTGAGAACCATGATCTGACAAAAGTTTTCTAGGAAAACCTACTCTAGAAAAGATCAAGTGTAGTGCATCAGCTACATCTGTTGTGGTGGTTGTTTTTAATGGGATGGCTTCTGGCCATCGTGTGCATAAATCGATGCAAGTGAGAATAAACCTATGTCCTCTGGCTGATGGTAAAAGTGGGCCAATGATATCAATGGCCATTTTGTCGAAAGGTCTCACCGATATATCACAAGCCTGAATAGGCGCCGTGTGAAAGGCTCCCCGTGCTTTCACTTCTTGGCATATCGTACAGGAGCGTACGTACTGTGAAATATCTCGTGATACTCCCGGCCAAAAAAAAGAAGATAATACTCGTGAACGTGTACGAGTATAACCCATGTGACCTGCACACTTAGAATCATGTGCATGTTGAAGTATGTACCGCCTAAAAGCAAAAGGTACCATGACTTGTTGTCTTATCTGAGTTTTATCCATAAAACATCTTAATAAAATGTCATTTTTAATACTAAACCACTGACTATAATTTATGTTCCTAGAAAGATTGTCATCTTTGTTGACCAGCGTAAAAAATTTTGTTAGTGACCTGTCTTCCCTCTGTTTTGCAGCAAATGATACTCGGTCAATAGCAGAATGAATCTCGATATTTTCATGATCATTTGTTTCCTTGTTTTCCGTGTCTATAGTCTCTAATTGTTTTGTATGTGCTCTGGTTATTGCTGCATTTCCGATGTATAGATTATTTTTTTCCCATTGAATAATCTCATCTGGTGTGCAATCTTTACTCCCGTGTATGCATCCCACCATAAGGTCGGCAATTGGGTTTCTTAACATGCATGCTTTAACATTGCCTGTGAAGAAAGGTGTGTCAATGTAAATAATAGCTGTTGGATAATATTCTATGGTTCCCCCAAAAGTCATGCACCTGACATGTTCTCCAGTTGCACAATTTGGATGAACAAGTGTCTGACGGATTCCGATCGTGGTCGATCCCGAATCTCTTAAGACTGAGACGATGGATCCATTAACTTTTCCTCTGTTGAAGATCAGTGATCCTGTTCCGTCATTGACTGCTAGACTGACTTCTGGTAGAATATGACCGCAGTTCAGAACTGTCTCTTTTGCTTTCTGAAATATAAGATTACATGTTGGGCAACTATTTGCCACGTTATAATTCATTGCAAAACAAGTAGACGATGACTGTATTTTGTTATCAGTAGTTGAACTCTGAACCCTAGGGGTTGTAGCAGTAGTAACAGCTGCCCCTGTATTATGGTTATAAGTTGTCGATCTACGAGAATGAGAACGATGACGAGAATAATTAGATGAATTATCCCGTTGTCCTCTATTGTAACCGTTATCTCGATGTCTCGAGTTATAATTATCGCTATTGTTCCACTTGTAATCATTATTATAGTTATATGATCGATTATAACTTGAGTTACGTGGATTATTGTTATTTCTTGACTGAGGTGAATAGTTTCTGGTTTGTTGTCGTCCTCTATTAAAGTTATTGTTAAAGTTATTCTGTCCCTTATGAAAATTAATGTCATAGTTTCCTTTGAACCTACCCCTGTCTACACTGTGTGTTCTAGGTTTGTTATGATTATGATATGCCATATTGGAGGCTACAGGAAGTGGTTCTCTTATCAATGTGCCAGAAATATTAGCATTCGGATGAGCTGTGCAGTAATTTAAAGAAATTTTTTCTAACTCATCAATAGATTCTGGTTTTCTTTCTTGCAGATAAGCAAAGAATGGTGGGCTGACAGACGATAATACTTTATCCCTCAATAACAAATCGACTAACTTGTCGTAGGATTTGTTGACACCTGCCAGTTCAACCCATCTGTTAAAAGTATTGCGTATGTTAGCAATAAAACCTGTGAAATCTCTATTGTTATCTGGCAACAAACTTTTAAAACGCAATCTACATGCCTCTTCGTTCAAGTGGAAACGACGTAGTAACAACGTCTTAATGGCCTCATAGTCTGTTGATAGTGTTGGATCTATATTTTGTGCTGCACTTGCAGGTTCGCCATCTAGAAATTCCTTAAGTTTCAGTGCCCATGCCGCTTTGTCAAGGTTATTCACCTTACATATGTCCTCAAAGCGCGCGAGCCACGATGAAAGGTCATCTACGTGTAACTTGAATGGAGGCAGCTTAAAGTAATAATTACCTTTAAGTCGTGTGGATGAAGATCCAGATTGAGCAGTATCATTTTGGGTTGCTGCAGCGCCCTGTGAATTAAGTTTTGCTGTTTCTAATTTAAGTCGTTGCAATTCCATTTCTTGCTGCAGTATGATTTCTTGTCGTTTCAATTTATTCTCTTCTTCAATCCGTAGGATTTCATCTCTTGCTATCTTTCTTTCTTCTTCTTGTCTTAATTCTGCCTTCTTTTCCGCCTGTTTTCTTTCAAGTTCTTCCATCTCTGCTTTAGCAATGGCTTTCTTTTCCGCCTGTTTTCTTTCAAGTTCTTCCATCTCTGCTTTAGCAATGGCTTTCTTTTCCTCCTCTTCTGCCTTATATTTTGCAAATTCAGCCAATGCATAAGCCTCGAGAAGTTCTCCTTTTTTCCCAAAATCTTTACCATTTTTAATAAAATAGTCTAAGTTAAGCATCTTGACGTTAATATTGTACGTAATGGTTATGTAATAATCACCAATAAATTTTAAGTAATTATTATACTTATTCAATTTATGAATAGTCGATATAAACAATCATAATATTATTGAACTTAATCTGGGAATGTTCAATTTAATTAATTGTAATATTATCTAACTATTATTTGTAGATTCCATACATAGACATACTATGTTGGGAAAATATTACATATATACTCGTTAATATATCATAAATAGTTATGATATTTATCTATTTCGGGTGCTGAATTACTATCATGCACCTAATAATAAATAGTATTATTCCTCAAGTATTATATCATTCAGTCAGTGATATGTGCTAAGTAAATCATTTAGTAATGGAAAAAATGTGCCAAATAATATACACTATGTCCTTTATATGCAGGACAGACTAAAAAGTCAAATTATTTTATAAATATATATTATTATTATATTATGCCTTAATCATGAGCTATAAAGTGCATCGCCCATTTCTTGGACTACCACTGCAAATTGGTGCAAAGTCCCTAATTCTCCTTAAAAGTCATTAAATTTTAATTATATTCATATACACTCTTATTAAGCAAGAAATTATATTATTAGTGTTAAATCATGAACAGATGAAATGAGGACATACGATACGATGGGTAAACCAAGGATAAACAAACCATATTATCACGAAACAAGACGTTTCTACAATAAAAATTGATATTATGAAACCAAATCTGCAAACCGGAAATATAGAGTAGGGTGAAGGTTAACTGAATATAGAGTTAAATCTGCGTACACAAAAATTAATGACGCAAACATGGACTCATTGACGGTTATACAAAAAAAAATGAACTGAATAATAGCAAGATCAGAAAGAACAAGATAGATTACTAACATTGTTACCAAACTAAATAGAATTTAAACTGAATACGATAAAATACACCGATTATTTCACCAAACTAGACATCTAACATATACTGTGAATTAAATGCAGTCCCGAACGAAACAAGCCCCGGAAATGTCATCGACGCGTTCTCCGCGAAATGCGATTTAATTCACTACCCTAAAGACCGTTCAGAATGAATATCGGCAATCCGTAGAGCCATAATTTATTCATTCTGAATCTCCACTCCAACCTCCCACAAATTAGGCACAGCACAAACAATGAAAACAAATATAACGTGCATATAAAATATATAGAACGGACATGCCTGCAAAATGTGAATTAGACTCGGTGATGTTTCTTATGAATGACAACAGTCACGAACTGAGACTTATCTTTTAACCCGTCGTCCGATGCGATCTTCACCAACGGCCTAGACTAGAGGATAGGACTGTTTGCTCCTTGTTGGTAAATAATGTCTTTTCAATCCTATGATCTACTGAGAAGTTGTATTCTTGAATGAAACATTAGGTGAGCTGGCATCGTCCTTCGATCGTTGGCTTGTACACGGAATATTGTGACGTCACTGATTTTTGCATAGTTACACAAGCCACGTCATGTTCGGAATCATGTGACTTGAACGTTTTCTTGTAATCGTAAACAGTCCGTGAAAGTATGTAAACAAGAAAAATTTCTTTCTTCCTTCGTTCCCCAGCAATGGCAACCACTTTGTTGCGGGACTTTATACGATTCACTTCTTTTATTGTTGTTGCGGCCCCGTCTTCTATTTCAGTGGTCGTTGTGGAAAGCCACCGTTCTCATTGATTCAATAAGCTTCTTAGTTCTGGTCATTTGATTCATTAATTCTTGATCGTGCTATTGTTGGAATAGTTACGCGAATGTGAGTTAATACTTTCTGTCTGTCACAAGGTTTGAACTCAGTATCATAATTGTTGAATTTGTAACTTCAATGAACGTGATAAGTCTCTTCTCGAGTCCACACAATTTTTAATATACATTTCAAACAGTAGACAGTCCATGGAGGTTGATTATGAAAACATTATATATTAGAATTGAATCATACATCATAAATGCTATCCATGCATTATAGTCCTGGTCCAATAATATGCAACACTATAGTCAGAACGTCGTAACTATATGTACGCGCGGTTGGGACATCCAACGGCCGACAATGAGATTAGACGTCTGGCGATATAAAACGAATGTGGACCATAATTTCATCCTTCCTTGACTTTAGTTAAAATTACTAACCTCGATACATTCCTCTCTTCATAAGAATATCGGACTGACCCATGTCCGTACTGCAATAACATATGTGCGGCAATATCATGCCTACCACTGGAAGGATTATAGGACACGTCTTATCCGTTTGACGGTCATCTAAGAAAAGGGTGTGGTAACCTAGTCACGGTGCGTGACATACCAACGCATACACGTCATAATCAATCGTGTGTATCGCGTACACTAACTAACAATTATTTACATTATATTAAACGTAGTCACCTATTAATCTTATGCTGTTAACCTCTAGCAGACCATGCCAATAAAATACCTTAACACTCCCCCATAAGCGCATACATGCATACACTAGATGTGAACCAACCAAGAATGAGAAGTCAGTGATCGACTATGCCATTGTTCGGAGAAGCTCATTCAGATATGTCCGAGATGCAAGAGTCTGGAGGGGGCCAGAGATTGGAAGTGATCACTACCTGCTAACAATCAAAAGAACAACTGAAAGAGTTGCTCAGCCTAGGAACTGCCCAACATCATGCAAGAAACCAAGTAAACGAGCAGGAGAAATGAGCATTAGGACCTACAAGCTGAGAGAGCCAGAAATTAAGACCAGATATCAGGGGCTTATTGCTACAGCAGTGAGCAACACAGAAGAACGACCTGATGACTTGGAAACCCTCTGGAATAAATTCAAGGATATCATAAAGACAGCTGCTGCAGAAGCATGCGGTGAAGTCCGACTTTGGAACCAGAGAAAGAGGACACCTTGGTGGACAGAGGAAGTCAAAGAGAAAATAAGAGAGAAGAAAATGGCATGGAAACAATACTTAGGAGCTAAAAACACAACAGGACAAATGGAAAAATATAGAGAATATGTGACACTCAGAACAGAAGCAAAGAACAAAGTGCTAGCAGCAAAACAGAAGTCCTGGGAAGAATTTGGAGAAAAGCTAGAAAAAGATGCACAAGAAAACCAGAAATTGTTCTATAAGACCCTAAAGAACATGAGGAAGGAAAAACAATGCCCTCTCAAATTTATAAAGGACAAGCAAGGCAAATTGCTTACTGCCCCGAAGGAAGTAATGGAAAGATGGAAAGAATATTTCTCAGAACTCCTGGATGGTGAGCATGGTGAAGCATCAGAAATGATAACCACTAGCACAGAAGAGAAAACCAATGATGGTGAAGATGACATAAAGATGGAAGAACTGAGGGCAGCACTAGAGAAAATCAAGATGGGCAAAGCAGCAGGGCATGATGGTATAACACCAGAAATGGTTAAGTACATGGGAGCATCAGGCGACCTATTACTCTTAAAGGTCCTACAGGCAGCATGGTGCAACAAGACCATACCAAAGGATTGGGAGATTGCCATCATAACACCAATTTTCAAAAAGGGTGACAATCGACAATGTGGAAACCATAGAGGCATATCCCTTCTCAGTGTCCCTGGTAAAATCTACTCTAGAATCCTAGAGCAGAGACTCCGACGCCTAGCTGAGCCACAATTGGATGAGGTCCAGTGCGGATTCCGAGCAAACCGAAGTACTCAAGACCTAATCTTCACACTCAGACAGCTGAGTGAAAAGGCCCTTGAGTATAAGAGTGAGATCCATCTTTGTTTCATAGATCTGGAAAAGGCGTTTGACAGGGTCCCCTGGAGCAAACTTTGGGACTGTTTGGCAAGGAAGAATATTCCAGCACCTCTGATTCATGCTATACAGAGCTTCTACAAGTCTTGCAGAAATTATGTGAGGACAGCAAACCATAAGTCAGAAGAGTTCAGGACCACCACTGGTGTAAGACAAGGTGATATCCTATCACCTTACCTCTTCATACTCCTTATGGACGATGTCATCAAGGCATGTAAGGAGAGAACAAGAAAGTATTCAGTGGGGTACTGGAAGATGAGACAGGTCTATATTTCGGAGCTGGCATTTGCTGATGATGTTGCCCTGATTGCTAAATCAGAGGCACATCTCCAATCCAACCTGCAAGTCTGGAAGGAAGAGCTGGAGAAGAGAGGGATGGTCATAAGCAGCTCTAAAACAAAATCCATGGTGATATCACGAGAAGAAAGAAAACATCAGATTAAGCTGGGAGAACAGGTCCTGGAGCAGGTCGACCACTTTAAATATCTCGGAGCTATTATAGACCGAAAGGGAGGCATCAAAGAAGAGTTGGCCACTCGGAAAGCAGCGGCTGGGAGACTTTTTCAGGCCATAAATCGTGGATTCCTCAGCAAGAA
Organism: Oreohelix idahoensis; assembly: GCA_024509875.1. NCBI lineage: Eukaryota > Metazoa > Mollusca > Gastropoda > Stylommatophora > Oreohelicidae > Oreohelix > Oreohelix idahoensis. Next base: position 63,534 of record JAMPIV010007809.1, on the reverse strand, counting down.
AGAGGTTGGTAAGAAAACGAAGATGGCTGTATACCGCTCCACCTATGTCCCAGTCTTGACATATGGATGCGAGTCGTGGGCAATGACTACAACCCACAAAAGCCAGATCCAAACCTCAGAAATGAGGTATCTGAGGAAAGTGGTTGAAGTAACAAGAAGAGACATGGTCCGCAACCAGACGATTCGTCAAGGCCTAAAATCCCATCCGCTGCAGACCCAAATAGAACAGTCCCAACTAAGATGGTTTGGCCATGTCTGCAGAATGGGAGAAGATCGGCTACCACGACAAGCATGGGAAACAAAGAGCCAGGGATCCAGACCTCCAGGACGACCCAGAGTCCGCTGGGAGGACATTAGACAATCTTTGAAGGACCGAGGACTAGAATGGAACCAGGCCAGGAAGAAGACAGCTGATAGAATGGTTTGGCGCTCTCTCTTCCAAACCTCTACACCTCACGGTAGAAGGGGAACGACTAAGTAAGTAAGTAAGAGTACTTTTCAACTGTGCCACCAAATGTTACACATTTAACTATGTTCCCTGTGACACAGCGAGGATCTATAAGCGATTGCTTAACCCCAATAGTAGTGCACCCAGAATCAAATAGCACTGAGACTGGGTTACTATCCACAAGACCTCTATGCAAGATAAGCGATCCTCTCCCATCATGCGCAATTGCAGCAGGGAGAGCGGGCAGAGGGTGACTACAACTCAAAGTAGTTACCGTGGTTGGTTCAAATAATGTTGAACATTGGGTGCATTTAGATGCTCTCCCAAAGTCAAAAGCTGCACAAGTGACAGCATTAGAATTTTTATTCTCGTTCACCTGATTATTGACACCATGAGACTCTTGTTGTACCGAGTTTCCCTGGTGATGTGATCTCTTTCTTGTATTGAGCTCTAACACGATTATTATTCCCTCTGAAATTATCATAGTTTGATCTACCTTGACCACCGCTCTGGTTCGAATCCCAGTTTCCATAATCACTATTGTCATTACCCCAATGATCATAGTGTTTACCTGTTTGGTTACGATGCCCCCGCGAAGGATAGCCTTGAAAGTGTCTATAGTGACTACCTCTCCGCAAGTTTCCATAATTATTGGACCCGAAATAACGAGGACTATCTGATCGCCTCCAGTTCTTTGAAGAAGACCCATTATATGATGGGTTACCTTGATTCTGATCATAATTACGATTGCTCTTCTTATTGAAGTTGTGTTGAGCACCCTGGAATTTATTCATAAAGTTAGGGCCATATGGTGCTGCAGAAGCAACCGGCAATTCTTCTTTCACCCTAGCATTGCTAACAGTAGCATGGGGATGTGCAGTTACATAATGGCAACAGTATTCTTCCATGTCTTTTATGTCTTTAGGTTCACGTTCATGAATAAAAGCAAGGAAAGACTCATTGACCGATGACATAACTTTATCTCGAAGTAATAAGTCCATAAGGGCTTCATATGTTTTTTCTGTTTTAGACAACTCAATCTACCGTGTGAATGTAAGACGAATCTTAGTAATAAAGTCAGAGAACTCTACTTCAGTTTCTGGTAGCATTGTCTTAAAACGAAGACGATAATCTTCTTCTTTTAATTGATATCTCTTAAGTAATGTTGCCCTGACAACATCATAATTAGTTCTAACAGTTTCCTCTACTGCCATTACAGTACTCAATGGTTCACCTGAAAGTAATGCATCAGTTGTTCGACATATTGTTCCTTATCTACCTTATGCGCTACGCATGTTAATTGGAATCTATCCAGGTAGAAGGTTATGTCGTCCTTTAGAGGGTTGAAAAGAGGTAATTTAACCTTGTAAGTATTCTCCTTTATCTTACCCGAAGTTGATTGAGGAGCACTCATATTCATCACCTTTAAATTCTCCAACTCCAAAGCTAATAGTTTTTCCTCATGTTCCATTTTTGCTTTCCTTTCCTCAGCAGCAGCTTGAAGTTTTCTCTCCTCAGCAGCAGCTTGAAGTTTTCTCTCCTCGGCAGCAGCTTGAAGTTTTCTCTCCTCAGCAGCAGCCTCAGCTTGCAGTTTTCTCTCTTCAGCAGCAGCTTGAAGTTTTCTCTCTTCAACAGCAGCCTCAGCTTGAAGTTTTCTCTCTTCAGCAGCAGCTTGAAGTTTTCTCTTTTCAGCAGCAGCTTCTCTTTCTAATCTTTTATTTTCAGCTTCCGCAGCAGCTTGAAATTTTCTCTCTTCAGCTTCTCTTTGTTGCTGTATTCTTCTATCTTCAGCTTCTCTGTCCAACTGCATTTGCATCCTTTTCTCTTCAGCCTTCTGTGCCTTGGCATATTGAGCAAGTGCAAACTCTTCCAATTTGTCACCCGTTTTGCCAAGGGATTTCCCTTGCTCAATAAAGACATCTAATGTAGACATCCTGTCAATAATATGAGATTACACCTGAAAAATTGAAAAAATTACCTTATCCCAACCTCAATGGGAGTCAAGTCTGTAATCCTAGACTTGTATACTCACTTCACTTTATTCTATCCCAATCTCCGTGGGAGACAAGTCTTTTAATCAAAAACTTGTATAATCACCTTGTTTCTTTATAATAATATGATCATAAATAACCACTATCTGAAAAGTGCATCATATCAACAATAATAGTCCATGACCAAGTATATATATAGACTGTGTATGATAAACAAATAGACGAAAACAATACAAAGACAAGAATGTATAACAACCGAAAACGTTCACAGAAGTCAAATGATAAATAAAGCTTAACTAAATCTAATGTTGTAAAAAAATTACAATGATAACTGCGAAAAATCGAAACAAATCACAACACTGTTATAAACAAAAAGGGTGTATACAAATAAATGAAAGGAAGGAGAGGCGGACAGATACAAACAAAACAAATCGAAAATCAAAGAATGGATAAAAAAAATAACGAAAATGACACTAACACATCTCGTCACAACTAAGAAAAAAAATGAAAAGTAGCAACACGCGTCGCTCGCAATCCCGCTGTGAGAAATATGCGTAGTCCCTACAGAAGACGCTCTTGATAGAACCTCTGTCCCGTGGTATCTTCTAACGGAGTCACCTGCCCAACCAGCCCGCGAGACACACACTAACACAACAAGTAAACAAAGAACATGTAAACAAAGAATGCATTAATAAAGTGTGTTGGAAGAAGGCTCAGTTATTCACAATATAACGGTACAAAGTTTCCGAAAAACAAACCGCCACTTATCTTAGATATAATCCTGGCCTTAGTCAACAATGTTGTCTGACAATCTACAGCAATGCGAGGAAGCTCCACCGTTGAAAATTACAGTGAATAGACTTGTCCACAACAGCTGAACTTGTATGTAAACACAAGTCGTGATCGTTCACAATGAAGGTCATCGACGAGTTTCAAACTGTTGAAGGTGTGTTGCTGTTATGTGCTGAACAGTATAAATGATCTTGTCCAGTTTCCAATGTGTAGTTCATCATCAATGTGTGTTATCATCAAATAATGTCCTCAATCATTCCAATGGATAGCTTTAGACCCACTGATCTGGCCTACCACAAATGTTACTGTACTATTTACGGTCACCACAAATGTGAAGGTGGGATTTACGTTATGTTTTTGTAGGAACGTAGTAATACCTTTACTGTGTACTGTTGTAGTCAGTCCGACCTGGGCCAAGCAGCTTTGTTATGCGTGAATAGCTCACCAGGCGTTGAGGTGCTAACAGGGTGTCATGTTGACATACAAACATCAGACATTTCTGGTATGTGAGGTACTCGAAGGTTGTATGGTTGACAAGTGATGTGGGTGTGTAGAGACACGAATGCGTTTAAGATCTTTGATAGGTAAACAAGGCACCCACTCACTCACATGCAGTAGTCAGTAATTGTATAAACTGCTGGAACTTTCAACCATTTATTTACGTGACACAGTGACATCAACAGTTACAGTCAAATGGACGAGAATCAAGGACATCATATACATTGGAAATGACTGGCAAAACATCTGGCATATAGAGCTTGAACCACTCATCTATAAGAACGTTATCGACAATGGTCTGTCCTTTAATAACTGTTCATATGTGGTAATGAATAGGAATATCAAACATCATCAGTTTTGTATAGCTCGTAGGTATGATGTTAATAACGCTGGCTTGACAACATATTCTTTTTCCTACCGTAGCTCAGGGCCCCTGACTGAACGCGACAGGTAGTCCTTAACAAATATAGTTGCTTACTATAGAAGTCTGTGAACTTGTAACTAAGTCAAGATTTCACCTGGCTTCACCTGCCAGGCACTTCTTCTTCTGCTCAAAGTTATAGGCCGTAATGACGGGCCTTATAATGGTTGATAAACAACTGCGCTTTTTTTCATAGGCATGTATTATCTTCCACACTGAAACGTACCGCCATCCTGCGGGTTTCATATCAATATATGTTCATTGTGCTTCTGTAAAGTACTTCAACGACTAGACCTAATTGGCTACGTTAAGCACACAAAATGGACTACAAGAACTGTGAGCGCTACTCACAGGTTCATACTCAATGTTCTGCAAGCTTTGCATAATAATTAAGTTATTTTACCTTGGACAGAATTCCGAGAAATACACAAATAACACCTGTCGTCATTCCAGACGAACAGAATAACTCTGGGGAGAATCACGGATCACAAGACTATCTTTCCCCCAGATAATGCAGAGAAGAAAACAACGGACATCTTCGTCCGGCAGGAAACCAGCTCATCAATCCAGACGGAAGTCTGCTCGGTTCGCGCTAAAAGCTAGCGCATGCGTAGACAGAACAGATTTGAGAACAGTTAACTATCCCGTCTTAAGAAAGAATAAACACAGGGAAGGTAACCCCTAATCAACCTGTGTCAGGGAGTTAACATACAGTGCTGTACCTTCGACCATCAAAAGTTTAAATAGATTTACATCTTCTGGAACCGACAAAAATGACGGCAACAACCAGCTCCACAAAACCCCCCGGAACTCCAGGCAGCAGAAGGAGAGCTATAAATTAACGGTGAAAGACCAACGAAGGAAGAAATAAAGAAAGCCATAAAGCTTCTAAGAGATGGAAAAGCGGCTGGACCTGATGGCATTCCAGCAGAGGCCATCAAAGCAGATATCGACACGGCTACAGAAATATTATATAAATTGCTTGGTAAAGTCTGGGAAAAGGAGAGATACCAGCGGAATGGAAATAAGGATATCTGGTTAAGTTGCCTAGGAAAGGAAATTTACAAGAGTGCACAAATTATAGAGGAATAATGTTACTATCAGTGCCAGGAAAAGTATTAAACAGGATTATCCTTGAGAGATTAAAAGAGTCCATAGACAAGAAACTGAGAGATGAACAAGCAGGTTTTCGACAAAACAGATCATGTACAGACCAGATAGCCACTTTGAGAATAATAGTTGAACAAAGTCTGGAATGGAATTCACCATTATACATCGGATTGTGGACTACGAAAAGGCATTTGACAGTGTAGACAGAGAATAACTTTGGAAATTGATGAGGCATTATGGAGTTCCATTGAAGATCATTAATTTAATAAAGAAAACATATGAAGACATGACATGCGGAGTTCTTCATGAAGGACAGCTTACAGAACCATTTTGGATAAGAACAGGAGTGCGACAGGGATGCCTCTTGTCTCCATTTCTTTTCTTATTAGCAATAGACTGGGTTATGAGAACATCAACAACACACAACAAAAATGGAATCCAGTAGAATCTGATTAAGCAGTTGGATGATCTGGATTTTGCTGATGACTTGGTTCTTCTATCCCATAACCGTAATCAGATGCAGGACAAATTGAGAACACTCGATGAGAGGTCTCAGCAATTGGGTCTGAAAATACACAGGGAAAAGACAAAGATAATGAGAATAAATGCAAGTAATGAAAACAGGGTTGAACTTGAAGAAGCACCAATACAAGATGTAGAATCATACACATATCTTGGCAGCAATATAGACAAAGTTGGAGGGACAGACAGTGATATCAAAATAAGAATACAAACAGCAAGAGGAGCTTTCATTGCATTGGGAAATATATGGAGATCAAGAGAAATCGGATCCAACACGAAAATAAACATCTTCAACTCAAATGTGAAGTCAGTCCTATTGTATGGCTCTGAGACACGGAGAACAACAAAGACAACAACCAAAAAGCTACAGACTTTCATAAACGGGTGCTTGCGTAGAATAGAGGGACTAAATGGTATGACAAGGTTACCAACGTGGAACTGATGACAAGAACTAGACAAGTGCCAGTGGAACAAGAAATGAGAAGAAGATGATGGCGGTGGATAGGACACACACTGAGGAAACCTGTTGATAGCATTACAAGGCAGTCCTTATTCTGGAACCCCCAGGGCAAGAGAGGCAGAGGTAGACCAAGAAGCACACGAAGAAGAGAGCTGGAAACAGAGATGAAAATGATAAGGAGAACGTGGAAGGAACTTGAGATGATGGCACGTGACAGGAGGACTTGGCATGTGTATGTTGAAGGCCTAGGCTCCTTTGGGAGTGGAGGGTTATGAATGAATGAATGCATGTCTCATCTGCCATTGATCATTATGTGATCTATCTGGTTTCTGTGCCATCCGTTTGGTGATTCCCACATTAACTTGTGCACTTCTTTGTGTGGAAAAAGTGTCCCTCTAATGACCAAATTGTTATTACTGCAGAAGCTTATTAATTTGTCCCCATTCTCATTTACTGTTCCACTGTCGCATTTCCCCATTACTCTTTCGTTATAAGTATTGTGTGTTTCAACTTTCGCATTGAGGTCTCCCATTACTATAATAAGATTGTACCTAGGTGCAGTTTCCATTTCCTTTTGTAGCTGTTGATAGAACTCGTCGTTGGCCTCTTCATCGCTGTCGTTTATTGGTGCATATCATTGTATAATTGTGGTGATGGTGAATCTCCCTCTCATTCTTGCTCTTATCAGTCTGTTGTTGATGGGTTTTCATTCCAGTAAAGACCTATAAATTCCTTTCTCCGGGATAATGCCTACACCTTCATTGTGCTGACCATCCTCTCTACCAGAGTAAAGGACTGTTTCCCCTGTAGCTTTTTTTTTTAAATGACGCAATCACTTCTTTAATTCCCCTATTACACAGTATAGGTCAGATTACACAAGACGAGACCCAAGCGCATCAAAAGTGAGGAATGCAGTAAGCGACCCATAGCTTGACTGCCTGCGTCAGGGTCAGCAAACCAGAGCTGACCAAGACCCTACTCCACCTTCACGTGGTAGTCCTGGAAACAGGCTGCATCACTGCAGTCTGGCTGAAAAGTAGGGATCGAAGAGGGAAGGCAAACCCGGTCCCAAAAAATGCCGTGCGGAAGTTGGATGTGTCGGCAGAAAGGCGCAAATATCGCAGCTTCGCTGTAAACGGACACAACGCAACCAACGTCCTTTTCAGGACGAACGAGGAAGAAGAAGATTACACAAGACAAAGACCTTAATACTGTGTCTAGTAAATGATAGAAGACTAAAAACAGTAAGTTCAAGACAGAGGGTAGGTTTTGGTATTGTATAAACGTTTAAACACATAAAAAAGGGAAACACGAGGCCTGTAAACAGTAAATAAATATTACACACACACATAAAGGTATGTTTTCAGGCACTTATGAGAAATAAAGAAGTAGAAAACTAGACAACAGAAGTGAGTGGCTTACCAGTGCCTGAAAACACCTTTATGTGTGTGTAATATTTCAGTTTATTCAGTCTGCCTGTTTTTTTTTTCGTGTATGTGTTGATATGAGTGTGCGATAAGTGCTGTGTCATCTGTGTATTTTAGATCCTAAAGTGTAGAGAATGTTGTCCATCTTAGTCCACTAGGGGCCTCCGCTATTGTCTGTGTGACAGAATGGGGCAACCTTTCTCGATCTCTGGTTCACTACGGCAGTATCAGTTACATTTTTGTACTGATTTTTATTGTGTGCTTTCAATTGTCACACTTTCTTTCTTTCTTTCCCTGCTATGTGTAGCAGATGTTTTGTATTTTACGTTTTACACCCCTCTCAGAGATAAGTCATCACATCTCTTTGTTAACCATCCATTCCCTAAAGTTTTGTAAGGAGCAGCAGAGATAATATTAACATCACCCATGTTGGCTAATCGCAAGTGCAGTCAACATTAGACTACAGATTAAACACTAAAATTGCTCAGCGTATTTGTTTAATTGCTGATACGGCAAGACTGCACTTGTAGCCAAGCTGGTAATACAGGATGATGCATTTTGGACATACAGGACTGATAAGATTGCTTTCGATAAAGTAATAAAATGTTACATCTTACACACATTGCTGAGAGAGTTTACCTATGTGTTTGTGAGTTGGTACACAAGGCATCGGAGGTTTGATTGCCATATACGAAAGACGTGACCTCTGCATCACGCACAAAATTATTCTGTGTCGGAATGTTTTGAATTCGCCCTATTCAGTGTTTTTGTTTGAAATGATTGGAGCACTGAGTAGCTTCATAACAAACAGATGCAGGGAAGACAGTGAATATAACCTGATGTCTTTCAGTGTTAAGACATTGTAAGATTCACGCTTGCAAAGACAAAACCAGACCCTGCCAGAGTGAAGTCTAGAATTCAGAATTTCCATTTATCAGACCGGACTTTGTTGCTAGTTCCTTACAGAGAACTAATAGCATCGGTAGTCCCGGGTTCCTTATGGAGCAGGGAGGGAAGGATGAGAGAAATGATGTACATTCTAAGTATAATATTTACATTTTCAAACAAGTGGAAATGTCTATGAAAGCATATTCACTCTGGAGTTGATGAAAGTTTCAGACTTTTCAATCTGTAAATGTAAATGAAAGCATGTTCAGTTAGTATTGTGAATACTTTTCAATCAGTGAAGCTGTAAACGTAGACATATTCTGTCCACACTGTTAACCTTTTCATTTAGATGTAAAATAAGAAGAGCTATTCAGTTTGAATGTAGGAAAAGTTTCTCTCTAGGGATTGGGTTTGATTGTCATCGAGGGTGGATTCTGAGTTAGATGGGATGGTGGAATAGGAGAAAGGGGACACATGGGTGTATGTCAGGAGGCACAATGCTTCGGAGAGCGTTTCATTTCTATTCTTTTGCCATAGTTGTTGGTGGTGGTACCAGTGAGATTACTAATCTCTGGAACAAAGTGAGGGTAGAAGTGGACTGACGTAGAAGCACAGGGCCAGCTTGGTAGTTACTCCTTGATTGCTCTGAGAATGTGCTGCACCTTTAATCTTAACCATAGACTAGAGAACTCCATTGACCTATCTGCACGGAATTAATCCATCAGCGGTAGCAGAACCTACTAGTGGCAGATAAGTGAAAACTATAAGCTGCTACTTGAACTTCTTGTACAACTAATCTCCCATTACAGCAGTGATGACAACTTTGTTTTTTTTTTTTTAAATTATTATTCAAATTTTCTAAACCCTTGTTAAAACTAAATGGTTATTAAATTTGTTATTTGTTAATATACAAATTTAACTTCGATTTAATCATTTTAAATGTACTGCATGTTTGTCTCAGTCAGTTTACTAAACACACTCTAAACAGAGCTATACCAGAATAATAAGAATTTCACTGAGTAAATCAGAGGTGGGGGCTTGATGATCTAAAAACAATAATTGCTTAATCCTTCACAAACGTTGTCAGCAGAATCCTAGAGTTAACATGCTCAGCCAAGACAGCATCGTTCTCGCTTTTCTGAATATCTTTTGAACATGCCCTTCAGATAGAAGCTTCATTATCCTTCTATCTACATCTCTGCCAAGAGTAATCTTGTGTGAAGGTAGACACCTTTGACGACCCACATGAGATACTCTTGATTTTTGGCCACTGTTGGACCACTACTGCAATGCAGGGGAGGAAACCCTGGCAGTCTGTTGTATCACCCAGTCTATGACAGTTAAAAAAACATAGGTTGATAAGGGGCATACCTGCTGCACTCCTGTTTTCAACTCAAAAGTTAGGGTGCTCTGTCCAACACTGCATGTGAAATTAGAATACAGGCTTTTAATGATGGAGACCATGCACTTAGGGATTCCATAAGCCCTCAGTATTTTCCATGGGCTGTGCCTGTGCATGCTGTCAAAAGCCTTTTCAAAGTCAACAAAATGTATATACATCTGCTCTTCCATTCTTAACTGTCACGTAGACATTTATGATCTATACAATTTCTACATCCTCTTCTTTCCTTCCACCCGTGTCCTCTATTTTTATTATCTCTCTTTACCTTTTTCCTATATATTTCGCATTCGTTCGTTGCGAAAAATATATTTCTTTCCCATCATCGTTTTTCTTTCTCATACTGAAGAGTAACTTGATTACGTAGATGTCAGTCTCTGCCGGTCGAACGATAGCTGTGAATATACGGTTCTCGCCAGACAGAACGTCTGCAGTTTCCCCGGTCAGAGCGCTGCCTGACCAGATTTCTGGGCCTGGGGTGTGAGAATTCGCTCCGTCGGACATGGCAGGCAGACGGATTGTCTACCTTTTGCAGCAACTGCGTGAGTTTTCGTCGGGATAGTCCGGCGAAGTGTGAAATTGTGCTCCGCACTGCAGACGGGGTGTCTAAGATTTGCAACTGACCCGCGTACATCTCGGTCAGTAGGTGGCAGTTACGACATGCGTTTAGGTGTTAAACGTATCGTTAAAGCCGGAAAGGGGAGAGCATTTCGTTCTACGAAATAAACGTTCACCTCTTTGTCTGTTTGATAGATATGGGCCCGAGTTTGAAACTAACTTCACTCATTCTCCATTTTACAGTAGACGTGGTCACTTCGTTCTAGAACACTTAAACGTATAAGTGATGTCTCAGTTTCGTTGTGATACGTAGTTCTGTTTGAGGTAAAATATTATATATAATAATATCTAGTATTTATGAAGTGATTAAGTGTTAAAACAATATTGAGCAAGTGCAAACTCTTCCAATTTGTCACCCGTTTTGCCAAGGGATTTCCCTTGCTCAATAAAGACATCTAATGTAGACATCCTGTCAATAATATGAGATTACACCTGAAAAATTGAAAAAATTACCTTATCCCAACCTCAATGGGAGTCAAGTCTGTAATCCTAGACTTGTATACTCACTTCACTTTATTCTATCCCAATCTCCGTGGGAGACAAGTCTTTTAATCAAAAACTTGTATAATCACCTTGTTTCTTTATAATAATATGATCATAAATAACCACTATCTGAAAAGTGCATCATATCAACAATAATAGTCCATGACCAAGTATATATATAGACTGTGTATGATAAACAAATAGACGAAAACAATACAAAGACAAGAATGTATAACAACCGAAAACGTTCACAGAAGTCAAATGATAAATAAAGCTTAACTAAATCTAATGTTGTAAAAAAATTACAATGATAACTGCGAAAAATCGAAACAAATCACAACACTGTTATAAACAAAAAGGGTGTATACAAATAAATGAAAGGAAGGAGAGGCGGACAGATACAAACAAAACAAATCGAAAATCAAAGAATGGATAAAAAAAATAACGAAAATGACACTAACACATCTCGTCACAACTAAGAAAAAAAATGAAAAGTAGCAACACGCGTCGCTCGCAATCCCGCTGTGAGAAATATGCGTAGTCCCTACAGAAGACGCTCTTGATAGAACCTCTGTCCCGTGGTATCTTCTAACGGAGTCACCTGCCCAACCAGCCCGCGAGACACACACTAACACAACAAGTAAACAAAGAACATGTAAACAAAGAATGCATTAATAAAGTGTGTTGGAAGAAGGCTCAGTTATTCACAATATAACGGTACAAAGTTTCCGAAAAACAAACCGCCACTTATCTTAGATATAATCCTGGCCTTAGTCAACAATGTTGTCTGACAATCTACAGCAATGCGAGGAAGCTCCACCGTTGAAAATTACAGTGAATAGACTTGTCCACAACAGCTGAACTTGTATGTAAACACAAGTCGTGATCGTTCACAATGAAGGTCATCGACGAGTTTCAAACTGTTGAAGGTGTGTTGCTGTTATGTGCTGAACAGTATAAATGATCTTGTCCAGTTTCCAATGTGTAGTTCATCATCAATGTGTGTTATCATCAAATAATGTCCTCAATCATTCCAATGGATAGCTTTAGACCCACTGATCTGGCCTACCACAAATGTTACTGTACTATTTACGGTCACCACAAATGTGAAGGTGGGATTTACGTTATGTTTTTGTAGGAACGTAGTAATACCTTTACTGTGTACTGTTGTAGTCAGTCCGACCTGGGCCAAGCAGCTTTGTTATGCGTGAATAGCTCACCAGGCGTTGAGGTGCTAACAGGGTGTCATGTTGACATACAAACATCAGACATTTCTGGTATGTGAGGTACTCGAAGGTTGTATGGTTGACAAGTGATGTGGGTGTGTAGAGACACGAATGCGTTTAAGATCTTTGATAGGTAAACAAGGCACCCACTCACTCACATGCAGTAGTCAGTAATTGTATAAACTGCTGGAACTTTCAACCATTTATTTACGTGACACAGTGACATCAACAGTTACAGTCAAATGGACGAGAATCAAGGACATCATATACATTGGAAATGACTGGCAAAACATCTGGCATATAGAGCTTGAACCACTCATCTATAAGAACGTTATCGACAATGGTCTGTCCTTTAATAACTGTTCATATGTGGTAATGAATAGGAATATCAAACATCATCAGTTTTGTATAGCTCGTAGGTATGATGTTAATAACGCTGGCTTGACAACATATTCTTTTTCCTACCGTAGCTCAGGGCCCCTGACTGAACGCGACAGGTAGTCCTTAACAAATATAGTTGCTTACTATAGAAGTCTGTGAACTTGTAACTAAGTCAAGATTTCACCTGGCTTCACCTGCCAGGCACTTCTTCTTCTGCTCAAAGTTATAGGCCGTAATGACGGGCCTTATAATGGTTGATAAACAACTGCGCTTTTTTTCATAGGCATGTATTATCTTCCACACTGAAACGTACCGCCATCCTGCGGGTTTCATATCAATATATGTTCATTGTGCTTCTGTAAAGTACTTCAACGACTAGACCTAATTGGCTACGTTAAGCACACAAAATGGACTACAAGAACTGTGAGCGCTACTCACAGGTTCATACTCAATGTTCTGCAAGCTTTGCATAATAATTAAGTTATTTTACCTTGGACAGAATTCCGAGAAATACACAAATAACACCTGTCGTCATTCCAGACGAACAGAATAACTCTGGGGAGAATCACGGATCACAAGACTATCTTTCCCCCAGATAATGCAGAGAAGAAAACAACGGACATCTTCGTCCGGCAGGAAACCAGCTCATCAATCCAGACGGAAGTCTGCTCGGTTCGCGCTAAAAGCTAGCGCATGCGTAGACAGAACAGATTTGAGAACAGTTAACTATCCCGTCTTAAGAAAGAATAAACACAGGGAAGGTAACCCCTAATCAACCTGTGTCAGGGAGTTAACATACAGTGCTGTACCTTCGACCATCAAAAGTTTAAATAGATTTACATCTTCTGGAACCGACAAAAATGACGGCAACAACCAGCTCCACAAAACCCCCCGGAACTCCAGGCAGCAGAAGGAGAGCTATAAATTAACGGTGAAAGACCAACGAAGGAAGAAATAAAGAAAGCCATAAAGCTTCTAAGAGATGGAAAAGCGGCTGGACCTGATGGCATTCCAGCAGAGGCCATCAAAGCAGATATCGACACGGCTACAGAAATATTATATAAATTGCTTGGTAAAGTCTGGGAAAAGGAGAGATACCAGCGGAATGGAAATAAGGATATCTGGTTAAGTTGCCTAGGAAAGGAAATTTACAAGAGTGCACAAATTATAGAGGAATAATGTTACTATCAGTGCCAGGAAAAGTATTAAACAGGATTATCCTTGAGAGATTAAAAGAGTCCATAGACAAGAAACTGAGAGATGAACAAGCAGGTTTTCGACAAAACAGATCATGTACAGACCAGATAGCCACTTTGAGAATAATAGTTGAACAAAGTCTGGAATGGAATTCACCATTATACATCGGATTGTGGACTACGAAAAGGCATTTGACAGTGTAGACAGAGAATAACTTTGGAAATTGATGAGGCATTATGGAGTTCCATTGAAGATCATTAATTTAATAAAGAAAACATATGAAGACATGACATGCGGAGTTCTTCATGAAGGACAGCTTACAGAACCATTTTGGATAAGAACAGGAGTGCGACAGGGATGCCTCTTGTCTCCATTTCTTTTCTTATTAGCAATAGACTGGGTTATGAGAACATCAACAACACACAACAAAAATGGAATCCAGTAGAATCTGATTAAGCAGTTGGATGATCTGGATTTTGCTGATGACTTGGTTCTTCTATCCCATAACCGTAATCAGATGCAGGACAAATTGAGAACACTCGATGAGAGGTCTCAGCAATTGGGTCTGAAAATACACAGGGAAAAGACAAAGATAATGAGAATAAATGCAAGTAATGAAAACAGGGTTGAACTTGAAGAAGCACCAATACAAGATGTAGAATCATACACATATCTTGGCAGCAATATAGACAAAGTTGGAGGGACAGACAGTGATATCAAAATAAGAATACAAACAGCAAGAGGAGCTTTCATTGCATTGGGAAATATATGGAGATCAAGAGAAATCGGATCCAACACGAAAATAAACATCTTCAACTCAAATGTGAAGTCAGTCCTATTGTATGGCTCTGAGACACGGAGAACAACAAAGACAACAACCAAAAAGCTACAGACTTTCATAAACGGGTGCTTGCGTAGAATAGAGGGACTAAATGGTATGACAAGGTTACCAACGTGGAACTGATGACAAGAACTAGACAAGTGCCAGTGGAACAAGAAATGAGAAGAAGATGATGGCGGTGGATAGGACACACACTGAGGAAACCTGTTGATAGCATTACAAGGCAGTCCTTATTCTGGAACCCCCAGGGCAAGAGAGGCAGAGGTAGACCAAGAAGCACACGAAGAAGAGAGCTGGAAACAGAGATGAAAATGATAAGGAGAACGTGGAAGGAACTTGAGATGATGGCACGTGACAGGAGGACTTGGCATGTGTATGTTGAAGGCCTAGGCTCCTTTGGGAGTGGAGGGTTATGAATGAATGAATGCATGTCTCATCTGCCATTGATCATTATGTGATCTATCTGGTTTCTGTGCCATCCGTTTGGTGATTCCCACATTAACTTGTGCACTTCTTTGTGTGGAAAAAGTGTCCCTCTAATGACCAAATTGTTATTACTGCAGAAGCTTATTAATTTGTCCCCATTCTCATTTACTGTTCCACTGTCGCATTTCCCCATTACTCTTTCGTTATAAGTATTGTGTGTTTCAACTTTCGCATTGAGGTCTCCCATTACTATAATAAGATTGTACCTAGGTGCAGTTTCCATTTCCTTTTGTAGCTGTTGATAGAACTCGTCGTTGGCCTCTTCATCGCTGTCGTTTATTGGTGCATATCATTGTATAATTGTGGTGATGGTGAATCTCCCTCTCATTCTTGCTCTTATCAGTCTGTTGTTGATGGGTTTTCATTCCAGTAAAGACCTATAAATTCCTTTCTCCGGGATAATGCCTACACCTTCATTGTGCTGACCATCCTCTCTACCAGAGTAAAGGACTGTTTCCCCTGTAGCTTTTTTTTTTAAATGACGCAATCACTTCTTTAATTCCCCTATTACACAGTATAGGTCAGATTACACAAGACGAGACCCAAGCGCATCAAAAGTGAGGAATGCAGTAAGCGACCCATAGCTTGACTGCCTGCGTCAGGGTCAGCAAACCAGAGCTGACCAAGACCCTACTCCACCTTCACGTGGTAGTCCTGGAAACAGGCTGCATCACTGCAGTCTGGCTGAAAAGTAGGGATCGAAGAGGGAAGGCAAACCCGGTCCCAAAAAATGCCGTGCGGAAGTTGGATGTGTCGGCAGAAAGGCGCAAATATCGCAGCTTCGCTGTAAACGGACACAACGCAACCAACGTCCTTTTCAGGACGAACGAGGAAGAAGAAGATTACACAAGACAAAGACCTTAATACTGTGTCTAGTAAATGATAGAAGACTAAAAACAGTAAGTTCAAGACAGAGGGTAGGTTTTGGTATTGTATAAACGTTTAAACACATAAAAAAGGGAAACACGAGGCCTGTAAACAGTAAATAAATATTACACACACACATAAAGGTATGTTTTCAGGCACTTATGAGAAATAAAGAAGTAGAAAACTAGACAACAGAAGTGAGTGGCTTACCAGTGCCTGAAAACACCTTTATGTGTGTGTAATATTTCAGTTTATTCAGTCTGCCTGTTTTTTTTTTCGTGTATGTGTTGATATGAGTGTGCGATAAGTGCTGTGTCATCTGTGTATTTTAGATCCTAAAGTGTAGAGAATGTTGTCCATCTTAGTCCACTAGGGGCCTCCGCTATTGTCTGTGTGACAGAATGGGGCAACCTTTCTCGATCTCTGGTTCACTACGGCAGTATCAGTTACATTTTTGTACTGATTTTTATTGTGTGCTTTCAATTGTCACACTTTCTTTCTTTCTTTCCCTGCTATGTGTAGCAGATGTTTTGTATTTTACGTTTTACACCCCTCTCAGAGATAAGTCATCACATCTCTTTGTTAACCATCCATTCCCTAAAGTTTTGTAAGGAGCAGCAGAGATAATATTAACATCACCCATGTTGGCTAATCGCAAGTGCAGTCAACATTAGACTACAGATTAAACACTAAAATTGCTCAGCGTATTTGTTTAATTGCTGATACGGCAAGACTGCACTTGTAGCCAAGCTGGTAATACAGGATGATGCATTTTGGACATACAGGACTGATAAGATTGCTTTCGATAAAGTAATAAAATGTTACATCTTACACACATTGCTGAGAGAGTTTACCTATGTGTTTGTGAGTTGGTACACAAGGCATCGGAGGTTTGATTGCCATATACGAAAGACGTGACCTCTGCATCACGCACAAAATTATTCTGTGTCGGAATGTTTTGAATTCGCCCTATTCAGTGTTTTTGTTTGAAATGATTGGAGCACTGAGTAGCTTCATAACAAACAGATGCAGGGAAGACAGTGAATATAACCTGATGTCTTTCAGTGTTAAGACATTGTAAGATTCACGCTTGCAAAGACAAAACCAGACCCTGCCAGAGTGAAGTCTAGAATTCAGAATTTCCATTTATCAGACCGGACTTTGTTGCTAGTTCCTTACAGAGAACTAATAGCATCGGTAGTCCCGGGTTCCTTATGGAGCAGGGAGGGAAGGATGAGAGAAATGATGTACATTCTAAGTATAATATTTACATTTTCAAACAAGTGGAAATGTCTATGAAAGCATATTCACTCTGGAGTTGATGAAAATTTCAGACTTTTCAATCTGTAAATGTAAATGAAAGCATGTTCAGTTAGTATTGTGAATACTTTTCAATCAGTGAAGCTGTAAACGTAGACATATTCTGTCCACACTGTTAACCTTTTCATTTAGATGTAAAATAAGAAGAGCTATTCAGTTTGAATGTAGGAAAAGTTTCTCTCTAGGGATTGGGTTTGATTGTCATCGAGGGTGGATTCTGAGTTAGATGGGATGGTGGAATAGGAGAAAGGGGACACATGGGTGTATGTCAGGAGGCACAATGCTTCGGAGAGCGTTTCATTTCTATTCTTTTGCCATAGTTGTTGGTGGTGGTACCAGTGAGATTACTAATCTCTGGAACAAAGTGAGGGTAGAAGTGGACTGACGTAGAAGCACAGGGCCAGCTTGGTAGTTACTCCTTGATTGCTCTGAGAATGTGCTGCACCTTTAATCTTAACCATAGACTAGAGAACTCCATTGACCTATCTGCACGGAATTAATCCATCAGCGGTAGCAGAACCTACTAGTGGCAGATAAGTGAAAACTATAAGCTGCTACTTGAACTTCTTGTACAACTAATCTCCCATTACAGCAGTGATGACAACTTTGTTTTTTTTTTTTAAATTATTATTCAAATTTTCTAAACCCTTGTTAAAACTAAATGGTTATTAAATTTGTTATTTGTTAATATACAAATTTAACTTCGATTTAATCATTTTAAATGTACTGCATGTTTGTCTCAGTCAGTTTACTAAACACACTCTAAACAGAGCTATACCAGAATAATAAGAATTTCACTGAGTAAATCAGAGGTGGGGGCTTGATGATCTAAAAACAATAATTGCTTAATCCTTCACAAACGTTGTCAGCAGAATCCTAGAGTTAACATGCTCAGCCAAGACAGCATCGTTCTCGCTTTTCTGAATATCTTTTGAACATGCCCTTCAGATAGAAGCTTCATTATCCTTCTATCTACATCTCTGCCAAGAGTAATCTTGTGTGAAGGTAGACACCTTTGACGACCCACATGAGATACTCTTGATTTTTGGCCACTGTTGGACCACTACTGCAATGCAGGGGAGGAAACCCTGGCAGTCTGTTGTATCACCCAGTCTATGACAGTTAAAAAAACATAGGTTGATAAGGGGCATACCTGCTGCACTCCTGTTTTCAACTCAAAAGTTAGGGTGCTCTGTCCAACACTGCATGTGAAATTAGAATACAGGCTTTTAATGATGGAGACCATGCACTTAGGGATTCCATAAGCCCTCAGTATTTTCCATGGGCTGTGCCTGTGCATGCTGTCAAAAGCCTTTTCAAAGTCAACAAAATGTATATACATCTGCTCTTCCATTCTTAACTGTCACGTAGACATTTATGATCTATACAATTTCTACATCCTCTTCTTTCCTTCCACCCGTGTCCTCTATTTTTATTATCTCTCTTTACCTTTTTCCTATATATTTCGCATTCGTTCGTTGCGAAAAATATATTTCTTTCCCATCATCGTTTTTCTTTCTCATACTGAAGAGTAACTTGATTACGTAGATGTCAGTCTCTGCCGGTCGAACGATAGCTGTGAATATACGGTTCTCGCCAGACAGAACGTCTGCAGTTTCCCCGGTCAGAGCGCTGCCTGACCAGATTTCTGGGCCTGGGGTGTGAGAATTCGCTCCGTCGGACATGGCAGGCAGACGGATTGTCTACCTTTTGCAGCAACTGCGTGAGTTTTCGTCGGGATAGTCCGGCGAAGTGTGAAATTGTGCTCCGCACTGCAGACGGGGTGTCTAAGATTTGCAACTGACCCGCGTACATCTCGGTCAGTAGGTGGCAGTTACGACATGCGTTTAGGTGTTAAACGTATCGTTAAAGCCGGAAAGGGGAGAGCATTTCGTTCTACGAAATAAACGTTCACCTCTTTGTCTGTTTGATAGATATGGGCCCGAGTTTGAAACTAACTTCACTCATTCTCCATTTTACAGTAGACGTGGTCACTTCTTTCTAGAACACTTAAACGTATAAGTGATGTCTCAGTTTCGTTGTGATACGTAGTTCTGTTTGAGGTAAAATATTATATATAATAATATCTAGTATTTATGAAGTGATTAAGTGTTAAATCGCCTATTTCATTTTAAACTAGTTCTGTGTGCAGAGTGATTATTTTAATAGTTGGTTATATTCTTTAGTCGACGAGTTACAGTGGAAAGCAGAATAAATTCTATTTTCTAGCTTAACAAACATGTAGCCATAATGAATTTAATTTAACTGCTAACTACTCAGTCGAGATATATTTTCTAAACTAACTTATAACTGCTAGATGTCTCATGAGTGTTGACGAAATATATTTATACGTATTTCAAATTCATGATAATTGATTTTATAATATAACTTATTTCACGGGAAGTGTTAAATGATAAGCTCTACGCTTGCAGTTTAAAATATAAGTTATATCCTTATACATAGTATGTATAATTATTTTATATGTGCTTTTTCCATTTTATGTAGTGAATACTGGGGTGACCCAGAACTTGCCATCGTTTAGTAGTAAAGAGACATACTTGTGAGAAGAATAGACATTTCCTATCTTTAACCACGTGGGTTGTTTCAAGTAACACTGGTCTGACAGTGCATGTGCCATCAGAGATAGACAGTAATACCAATCCCACTAACGGTTTTCTAAAGACTAAATGTTTATACTGGGCCCTTGAGCCAGACTTTATTTCTTCACAATAAACTCAAATATACATGCTGCCTGGCGGCGAGAATAATTACAAGAAATAACATTAATATTCCCGACAAGTATTGAAAGAGTGTATAGTGAACCAAGACTATCTGTTAAAAGAAGTTGTCCACGGGTCAGCTTTTCCCAAATGAAGGAAACCTCGTGTTTTGACTCTGTGTGCCCGTTCAAACTTGCTTACCCTAACTGATCTAAGTGACATGAACAGTAATCTAAAAACATAACTGGTGAAGTGAATGCTCCCCGAGAAACAGTGGAAGAAACCTGTAATTGTAGAGCTGGGATTCGCTTTATCCAAAGAATACAGATTCACTGTATAGAGAAGTGTCCTAAGGTTGCGCCAGACTGTGAACAACATCAAGTTTTTAGGTAAGCACGTGTGCCAGGGTACCCTGATGAAAGAACCGAGTGAAAGTGGACTGAGTTTTTTTTTATAACTATTGATTCACCCACTTGATAATCTCCTTACGGAAGATTGGCTGCTTGAGTAAATTGTTCCTTTTGAAAGACAATATTAGACCCTAATCATATGTATTTATGACTCTTTGGGCCATCATCTGTCTCATACCGGGGCTGTGGGCTAAACCTAGAGTTAATATCATAACGGGGCTATCATCCTTGTAGCATTCTCTTGAGATTTTATGACTATCTGTATATGTTTTGATGTAAATTCTATGTGTTGTGAAGAAATTTTAAAATGATAATTAAAATTTCCCTTGGAATTAATCAGCGTGTTGGTCAGCTCGTTCTAGAATATTTATATAAGTATTGTTATAGGTTTCCCACGTCTGTGTGTTTAACTGTCGTCACGTGTATGTGCGTGCCCGTGAGTAGATAGAAATATAGGTAATATATATATATATATGTGATTAGACTGTTAGAGAGAGAAGAATTTTTTTCGCTTTCAGAGACAGCCTCTATATCACATTCTATCATCTCACTCGTGAAATCTATTTCTTTTACTAACTCTCACTGTGTCTATCACCTATTCTAATCTATTCAGAAGGGACCAACCCAAGTCTTAATTCTCCTATCTAAAATCTACGACATTAACACTGCTCTATTATGTTCTTCAGGATGAATATAATGTTTGCACATTGTCTGCTCCTTCTGAATCCTGCTTGCTCCGTCAGTTTATGGTCTAGTGCTCTTGAAATTCTTTGAGTAACTAATCTAATATTTTGCTGGAAACTGATAGGGGAGTAATTCCTCTCCAGTTTTTCCAGTCTGTGAGGTCGCCTTTCTTAGCAATTTAACAATTACTCCTTTGTTCCGCACCACCTGAT
Organism: Oreohelix idahoensis; assembly: GCA_024509875.1. Lineage (NCBI taxonomy): Eukaryota > Metazoa > Mollusca > Gastropoda > Stylommatophora > Oreohelicidae > Oreohelix > Oreohelix idahoensis. The sequence goes on along the minus strand of JAMPIV010007809.1, from coordinate 42,133 downwards.
GTTGTCTCTGTTTGCCAGATTTGTGCAATTAGTAGTTATAATAGCTCTGCAACTTACACATGATCTGTTTTAAATAGCTCTGTATTTAGGTTGTCATGGCCTGCACCTTTTCAATTCTTCAACCCTTTGATAGCTAAGATGATTTCTTCCTTAAATGGAACATCTTTCCACATCTGCGCCTCTTCTTAATTTCAATTCTTGCAGAGGATGACTTCATCTGTTGTTGATCAATACGTGATCTATCTGGTTTCTGTCACAGCCATTTGGTGACTTACTTACTTAGTCGTTCCCCTTCTACCGTGAGGTGTAGAGATTTGGAAGAGATAACGCCAGGTTATCCTATCGGCTGTCTTCCTCCTGGCCTGTTTCCATTCTAGTCCTCGGTCCTTCAAATATTGTCTAATGTTGTCCTCCCAGCAAACTCTGGGTCGTCCTGGAGGTCTGGATCCCTTGCTCTTTGTTTCCCATGCTTGTCGTGGTAGCCGATCTTCTCCCATCCTGCAGACATGGCCAAACCATCTTAGTTGGGACTGTTCTACTTGCGTCTGCAGCAGGTGGGATTTTAGGCCTTGACATATCGTCTGGTTTCGGACAATGTCTCTTCTTGTTACTTCATCCACCTTCCTCAGATACCTCATATTTCTGAGGTTTGGATCTGGCTTTTGTGGGTTATAGTCATTGCCCATGACTCGCATCCATACGTCAAGACTGGGACAAAGGTGGAGCAGTATAAAGCCATCTTCGTTTTCTTACCAACTTCTCTCTTGCTGAGGAATCCTCGATTTCGGCCTGAAAAAGTCTCCCAGCTGCTGCTTTTCGAGTGGCCAACTCTTCTTTGGTGCCTCCCTTCCGGTCTATAATAGCTCCGAGGTATTTAAAGTAGTCGACCTGCTCCAGGACCTGTTCTCCCAGCTTAATCTGATGCCTTCTTTCTTCGCGTCCATTTTGTGACTTCCACGTTAATGTGTGGAAAAAGTGTTCCACCAATGACAAGTTTGTTAACGCCACAAAATTCTTTTAATTTATCACCATTTTTAATTTGCTATTCCGCTGCCGTGTCTCCCCATTACTCTTTCGTTGTATGTATTTTGTGTTCCGACTTAGCATTGAAATCTCCAATCAATGTTATAAGATCATACCTTGGTGTACATTCCATTTATTTTTGTGATTTGTGGTAAAATGCTTGCTTGTCCTTTTTGTCACTGTCATTTGTTGGTACATAGCCAATGTTTTATGGGGATGTTAGTGAATCTGTCTCTCATTCTCACTCTTATCAATCTGTTGTTGATTGGCTTCCATTTCAGTAATAAACTTACTATGCCCTACTTCAGGATAATGCCTACACCTTTACTGTGTTGGCCATCTTCTCTTCCAGAATAAAGTAGGCTTTCCTCTGTTGCTGATTTTATTCTTCCTGCTCCAGTCCATCTACTCTCACTTATTCCTAGTATGTGTAGTCTGTAGTTTTTCATTTCCATTATAATTTTTTTTTTCAGCTTCCCTGTCTCGTTCATTGTTCTTACGTTCCAAAATCCAATTCTGATTTCGTGTTTAGCAGTCAGTATGTCTATTTTCTTGTCAGTGTCTTCCTTTCGGCTTTCACCATTGGCAGTCAAACGAGCCTTAGACTCTGGATGTCCATCCTGCAGCAAAGCTTTTTCATTTGTTACTGTTTCTATAATGTGTGTGATTTTTTTTTATGTAGACAAGATGTCAGCTCTGTGCTAAATCCCTCAGCCTGGAGGACCAGGGTACTAGCTTTTGTCTGCCCATACCCAGTTCAAAGTTCTACTTTCTGAGAGTTAAGCAAATTTACAATTTCATTTTTGTCTACTCTATCTCTTGAGGTTGTTGTGCCTAACCCTGAGTTTGTATGGCTAGGACTGCTTCTTCATGTATTTGCTTCCTTGTCGGCCACTTCGTTTCCTTCTATTCCCACGTGCGAGGATATCCATGCCAATAATACTGTGCAGCCCCTATTATTTAGGTGTGTACTAAGTTGCAATATTTCTTCTGCTATGTCTGGTTGGCTATATTCATGTGCAATTCTTAGTGCTTAAAGAGCTGAAAGCAAGTCGGTTAAGATTGTTAATTTTTTTTTTGGGGGGGGGGGGGGGGGGGGGGTTGGGCCTTGTCGGTATTTATTTCTAGTGCTTTTGTTATTTCTATTGCCACCATCTGCCGTGAATATGGATGCTTTTTCAGTTACACTAAAACATTTCTTCAACTTCCAGGCTAAATTTGTATTTCTATTCCGAGGTCTTAATTTTCTATTTTTGATCCATCAGTTTATACTTTTAAGCAACCCTTAGTTATCTGTTCTATATATTCTCTAGCTATGTTTTAATGTTTTTTTTCTGCTTTTTTATTTATTTCATCTGCAAGATGAGAGCCAATGTTTGGTTTCTTGATCTCCCAGGGAGGAATCACTACTGTGTATTTACTACTACAGTTTATTGCATTTGTTATAGTAATGTGTCTTCTATTTCTTCCATGCACTTCCATCCTATTGGGTATATTTATGGCATCACGTGGGGTATCGCAGGGAGATTCTTCACAAACATTGCATGGGCTGGGTGGTTTTTGTCTATTAGCACTTTGCCCATGTAATAAAGTCTAAGTTCTTTTCTAATTATGTCAGCTTGATTGATACAGTATTAAACAAAAAACAAATGTCCTTCTTGAGTAAGATAATGTGTCCCGACATTAAGAAACATCCCATTGTATGTCATAGAACAGGTAAGGACAATCTTTTGGTATGCCCGAAGTGCAGTGATATCGATTCTAAACAAAAACACTACCGGTATCGTATATATGTGGCTGTGGCGATCACGATGCATGAGGCTCATGAATGAATAAATTAATTAATCACTTAATTAAAATATTTTTTATGTACAGTATATCATATTACTCTTGGTCACCCTCACGATTGTTTGCCACTCACTTTCTCGGTCACTCCTCATTGACAGACTGAAAGGAGTTGAAAAATCAGTTTTTTAGACTGACACCGATAGGATCTGGAGAAATCCTGACTGCAAAATGTTTTTACATTCTATAGGTCTATATATATATATTTTTTAAAATAAATATACATTTTTTTTTTCTTAACCAGTGGCACATGGGCTGCCCAATGACATGTCATGTCGAGGCTGGGGAGCCTGTGGACTTTCCTTCCAACCCGGTCAGGAGGCTTCTTCCCATCCACAGAGGCTTTATCTCAGGAGCCGTTCAGGTTATTCAGTCAAAATCCCGGTCGATGACACTCCGTCAAATGCCACGCCCGGGCTTGAACCTTGAACACCTGATCACCACCGCAATGTGGTAACCATTACACCTGCGCGGCTCCCATATATATATATATATATATATATATATATATATATATATATATATATATATATATATATATCGAAGTTAGTCCTAATCGCTAAGGTTATAGTGATCCGTTCCCTCTCAAAATTTGTGCTACTGATGAAGGTAAGGTAATCCGAAGGACCGCTGGAAAATTATAAGCACTCTCGTTGCGGGTAGGTATATCTACACAAATAATTTTTACGTGGCTCTTTTATTGCAGTGAAGTATGACTGAATACAGCAGGACACATTCTTGGCTGGCTGCATGCCTAGTACCGGTACACTGTTCCTCACACACCATTGCTGAACAAATAACGAGTAATTATGCTTTAGAGTTGAACTGACACTGCGAACTGTAGTGCTCGGCTGACAATCCTCACTTCAGCAATTATGATTTTGGTCTAGCAGACCACATCTGCAAGAAGCTGAAGATGTCAACTGGAAGGTTGGGTGTTGCTAGCTCTAAGCAAGACATACATATGATTTCTGCGATGATTAGTTGTCCACATATTCGTTCATGTAGAGAATAGTCTCTCTCTGTAATTCGTGACTACCATTATAACTTCTGCTAGTCAGATATGAACAAACATCAACATATATAAGACTACCTTCATATTACGAGTACATATGTCAGAAATTGGAGGTCATGCACATTTGACGTTGAACCATTTTTAACACTAGCATCACGTGACAGACTGACCAGCTGAAATTGAATACATGACTGATCTTGGGTTAAGAAAGGCAAAGACAGTGAGGAGGGGCTTTGGTTACCTCACCTCCTCCAAGCTAAAGCTGGTACCGGTATTGTAAAATCTACAACACTTCACTCCACTAAGGCAGTATCTGCTATGAGACTGCCTTATTTTGTTTACATGTTTATGAAAGTCTGAATCTTTTTGGTTATTGTTTTTGTTGTTGTACATGTTCAGTGCCAACCAATAGGAATGACTGGACATTTGAATTGAAGATTCTGATTTTTGTGTTGGATTTAACTTCTTTTAATCTCCATATATTTTTCAATACAATAAAAGCTTATCTAGCCTTTTGTATTCTTATTTTGATATCATTATCTATTCCTTCAACTGTCAATATTGCAGCCAATGTATATCTATGATTCTACAATCTTGAAGGGATGTTTCTTCAAGGGCAATATTGTTATTGTTTCTTGCATTTATTCTATTATATTTTTTTTTCTCCTTGTGTATTTTCAAGACACACTAGCTGTGACCTCTCACCATCCATTTGCATTTTGTGTTGCATTTGATTACAGTTACGTACAGAAGAGCCAGTTCATCGGCAAACTGCTAACTGTATGTTAACTAGCGCGGACAAAATAACCTTTTAATTAACTCTTTAAGTCCCAATCGACTTTATAATGGCTCAGGGTTAGACACATTTGACCCGGGAGCCATTGTCACCGTTGACTTTGCTAGGAGCATTATAAATGCTCAAGCAGGAATTATAAGCGGTGATTTGGTTTTGGTTAAGGGGGAAAGTATAAAAAAATGGTTTAAGAAATAAGAATGGATTTGAATAAAGACTATTTGTCTTGTTAAAAGGGAGATAAAATGAGTGAAATAATACTTTGATCAAAGGGAGGAGACTCTGAATATTAAGGTCAGTGGAGGAAAGTGCTTAATTACACTTAAGTAGATTTGGTGAGTTGGTAATTATGGTTTAGAAAATGTACATATAAGAATTGTATAGCAAGCTTTAGAAAAGACAATATAAGGTTAAGTCAAATTATGCAAAGGGAGACAACGGTTAATTACCTCCCTTATATGATTAAGTGAGTTGAGAGAAACAAAATATGCCCGTGAAAAGTTTACCAGGACAACGGATGACACTTCACTGAGTTGTTTACACAGCGGATAAGCGTGAACATATTCCAGCTGAGTGGAGAATAGGAGGAACCAATGAATTTACAGTAAACAAGGACAGATCAGCTGATAATGATTTTATAGAGGAGAACACACTTGGACACGCTGGTGAGCGGTCGCATTTTTCAGAGGAGCAGTCCTGGTTAAGGACGTAGAGTGGCAGGAATGTGTTTTCTGCCAGGCTCAAGTTCAATTTCTGTGGGAAACAGAATGAATACTTCTGAAGAATCCTATAGACCTAGTTAGAGTAGTAGAATCTATTCACATATGAACGACAAAGCTGTGTTTAAAGTATAGGCTTAGTGATAAGGGGTGATAGTAAGAAATATGAGTGTTGTGAGGATTCTGTGAAACCAAAGTAAGTAGGTCCTTTGACTCATAACTTTTGATAGACATTGAATAGAATGATTTCAGAAGCTTAAATAAAGTATTACAAGGTTAACGACGCTTACAACTAAGTGAGAGCATGATAATGAGAAATGAAGCTGAAGCTACAAAATTGACTATGAGGTGGATAAAATGAGACTAAGTAAGCATCTGAGAAGATTTACAGAAGAATATGGATTTAATAGCCGTGCTGGGCTATTGTGTAATGAACTTTGCAATATTGACTGTTACAAGTAAGATGAGTAAGAAATTGAAGGGTAATTGTAATTACAGGATGAAACATGCGCTCTCTAGCAAGTATAAGTATGAGGATACTGCAACAGGTGTACCCAATGTGCTAATTGGCATATATGAATTTTAAGATGATGGTATTTTGATTAATATGAGTCAAATCTGACAGGATTAGTAGAGGAGAGAAAACAACTCAGGAAAGAGTTGATGAAAGGCTTGGGAGAAGCCAGAATAAATAGAATAGCCTTAAGGGAAGAAAATAGGTATAAACCATATCTGATAATGTTCTCAGGTAGAGAGCTATATATATATGCATATGTACATGAATGTGCCCAGGAGGAATGGGACATACAAGAGACAGTTAGGAAATGTTTGTACCTGGAATTTGTACCACATGTCTCTGTTATGATGAACTTCTGAGATGTAAATAAAATGTTTGTTTTGATGGAACGTTTCTCAAGTTGGGTTAAGTCTCTAAAAGGTTGTTGAGTGCTAGAGTAAACAAGATACTGGATATAAAGAAAATCACCACTATACGAAGTTGTCACTAAGTAACATCACAAGGAGGGATGGAACGAGTTAGGTTGGAAGCTTGAGATATATCATCCAGGAATAGTCAGCTCTGGCGGTGATGGCCAGTATTAAGATATACTCTTACTTGGAAGATTGTCAATAGACTAAATTGACAAAATAGAAAATCCGACGACTAGGTCTGCCCCAGTCACCTAGTTCGTTGATTAACAATTAGTGCCAATATTCATATACAGGGCACACAGTCACATAAGATTACTACATGGCACTGTGACATATTACTAATTGGTGCCGAACCAGTCTAGGAGTTCACCACCACGGTGACACCATTTAAGTGGCTTCCGTATCTTTTGCTCTTTCTTAGAGCCTCCATTTCCCTTTATGGCTACATCTCAGCACAAGACAGGGCCTCAACTTTGCCATGCTCAACTGAAAGCATTAGCATTTATCCCCACCCACCCACCCCATCCACACGCACGCACACACGCATAGTTTGTAAATTATACACCAGTTGGTCAAATCGCAAAACTGTTGCGTCTTTGATCTCGTCAGTCTGTCTCGCGATGATGATAACTTGTTACGTTTTTTTAAATCAAATTTTACACATTACAGTTTATTTAGCATGCGTTTTGTTTTTAAAGTGTGTATAACATTATTTTCTAAAAAGAGCACAAAACAAATGTCTATGTTTGTCGTGGATAAATTATTAGATAGGTAATAGATGTTTATAGCCCTGTCTGATCAGAGGTGATAGTGATGACAATGTGAAAGTAAGGGGTAATTTTATATATAGTCTTTATCACGAGGGTGATTGTGTAGGAGAAAGGACAGTATCTGGATATAATAATTTATCTAATCCAGCCTATCTGGACGAAGATATTTAAATCAGGCGCACTTTCTCTCCTTGTACGAATATACTAGTTACACTGCACTCACATGCACACAATTCTGTGACAAATACGCACGAACGTGAAAACAAACTATGTATAATATATATTGGATATGGGCTGACCGACACAATAACTAAAGATTTAATAAAGTTTATTCATCATCATCATGTGACGTATTCTTTCCAGAACGTTGTCCTCTCCATTACAGCTGCTCTGAACGCATCACGATTCTGGGCAAGTCGACCTGCATCAGCCAAAGACAAGTTCAGACTCTCTGTGATGTCCTGGGTCCACCGTCGTCTAGGTCGACCCCTTCCCCTTTTTCCAGGGACCATGCCTTCCATCACTGTTTTTTCCAGACTATTATGTCTTTTTATATGACCGAAAAATTTCAGCTTCCTTATGGCGATGGTATTTAGGAGCCAATGTTCCTGTACGTTTAGTGAGTTCAGTACTTCTCTGTTGGTCTTTTTTTTTCTCTCCAGGGTATTCTCAACATCCTTCTGTAGCATTTCATTTCGAATGATGTAATCTTTTTTGCAACTGTTTTATTAAGTGTCCAAGTCTCGCAGCCGTATGTTGCTACTGGGAATATACATGCTCTGATCAGTTGTAATTTTGTTTCTTTGCTTGTGCCTTGCCATAGGTTTTTCATCTGTATTAGTTTATGTGAAGCAATTGCAAGTCTTCTTTTAATTTCTACTGCACAGTCGCCAGAGCTGTTGGTGATTGATCCTAAGTATTCGAATTCATTAACACTTTCCAGTTCTTCGTTATCAATTTCAATTTCTGGTTTGGTCTTTACTTTGTCTGTTCCCTTAAATAAAGTTTATTATAAATAAAAAATCACAACATAAATCATATGCATCAAGAGATCATGGTTTACAGACAAAATGAAAATTAATCAAATAGGTTCTCCCCTTTGGTAAAGGAAAAGAAAAGACGATCCCAACAAAGGTTAATTAACCCAAAAGATAAAAGGTAACAATAAGTTATAAAATAGTCAGTACGGTATGGGAAAAGAATAGGTTCCTAATGTAAACTATCCCGTGACTAATCAGATTATTGAGATTTAAAAAAAAAAAAAGAGGAAACCATATACGTATATGATGTTACCAAAAGACATAAGTTTCTTTCTCTGTTCATTCAATTCACATACACGCAGTGGCCACTTTCAGATGCACTTACCCCAGTAGTTGTCGCAGGCATTCCAAGGAAATACACTAATAAGTAATATGTATATTTAGTGTCAAATTTAAGTTTGCCAAATCCAGCCCCAGACTCTCCGTAGTTGCTGACTGCAAATTTCACAGGAGTCGCTAGAGTCCTGGTTACAATACGTTATCTATGCCTTCAGTTGGTTGGAGTAAGTTTCATGCGTGGTGATCGCCGATGTAGGATAAATAGAACATAAACAGTTCCTAGGTTGTTTAGCTTCAGGTGGCGGAAACACTAGGTTTAAGATACATAAATGTTGCTGACAATATATTGTCACAGTTGCCTGATGATATATATATATATATATATATATATATATATATATATATATATATATATATATATATATATATATATATATATATATATGTATATATATATATATATATATATATATACATATAAGTAAATCTGGTAATAGTTCTGGCCCAGTTAATATTATAATTCAATGGTTCTATTCTGGTTTCTCTCATGAAAAGGATGAAAATTGGACCGCACAGGTCACATCAAGAAGCTCATCAATATTAAATATTCTTGGAGGCTTATAATATTATAAGTTCGTATGATCATAAGTTCATATGGCCATTAAAAAAAGCCGCTAGTACTCAGGTTTGATCAGCCTATATTTTTGGAAAGAAAATATAAACATTTAACCAAATTATCAATATCATATCTAACACGTGTTAAAAATATAGGACTCCTTCACCACTCCGTTATAAATTAGATTTATAAAACACACGTGTCTAGCTTATCCTACCGTTATTTTAACGCGTGATATGAAGACTAGTCCTTTATAAAATTACATGAAATGGATAGAAGTAAATAATATATACCGTCAGTAGACAGTTATTAAATATATGTACTTGTCAATTTAAAACATCTCTTACTGGGAAATAGGCGAGTAATTAAAGTTACTTTACGGCTGGAAAATTAGCTATAAGTTATTTAATTAGCACAGAATATCTCAGTGAAATATAATGAAAACTTTAAACACACTAAATCACTTTAAAGCTAGTAAATAAATTACCGCAATCAGAAAACTGAAACACTCCACGAAAATCTAATAATTTTCACTCTGCACGAGTAATCTTAAGATAACGAGCTAGTGAATTCAGATAGATTTCTGGCAACTGATCATGGCTATCGGAGAGACACGGTATACATTGATAAATCCGTTCTTTAATATGAAAGTCACCCCTACTGCCAGACCCGAGCCAATTTTATGAATCAAAGGTAATTTTACCACCTCTTGACTTTCATCATCTCCCCTTTTCGATTATCAGCTACGCAATTTTTTCCCTGAAAGTTTTACAATCCAAGGTCCGTCAGACTGAACATCGTATGTTCCCCTGATCAAATAATCTATTACGCCATGCTCCGCGCTTCGCTCTCTGTTTCACATAGGGCTTGACTGCCAGATGGCCCACGTGTTAATTGCACGTGGTTGTCACAGAGAATTTATTGATCATAAATTGCCTATATCCTCTTCTTTTTCTTTCACCCGTATCCTCTATTTTATTATCACTCTTTACCTTTTTCCTGTATTTTTCGCATCCATTCGTTTGCGAAAAATATTTTCTTCCCCATTCTCAACTTTACCGTTTTCTTTCTCATACTGGTAAACGCATTTATGACATAACGTGTCAGAGAGAGAGCGTTAAATGCATTCTATTGCATTAGGTGTCAGTGGACGAAACTGTGAATATATTCGTCTGGCCAGACATAGGAGCAGACATATGTCTACAGCATTCCCTGCACCAGACGAAATACACTGTGAATATTCGCTTTCGCCAGACCTATAGGTGACAAAGTTGTCTGCATTTTCACCTGCCACAACGAGTTGCATCGGCTGAGCGCTCAGTGAGGCGCGATAGCCGACATCTCCTCGGCGCAGTTTGAGACATTTGTCTGGAAATCCCAGCTGACAAGGCACTCACTGTTGGCCTGGTCAGCGTGAGGTGTGAAAACGCACGAGGGTCAGTTCATGGTAGTCTTCTAGTTGATGTAAGGTGTTTTAGAATGAAAGGGGAGATTATTTCGTTTGGCGAAATAAAGTGGGACCCTTTGTCTGGTAATAATTATAACCAGAATGTTAAACTTTATTTTCATTCAGTCCTCTAAATTCGCAGTAGACAGGTTGTTCGTGAATAGAATAAGCTGTATAGCGAAGCCCTAGTTTGTTCGGAAATTTACTGAGCTCTAGACTTCAAATAAATATATCAGCGTATAATTCTAAAGTGTGCGATTACCTGTAGTTCTGTGTGTTGAGGTATATATATTATAATAATTATCTAATATTTTGTGAAGTGTTTAAAGTGATAATCGCTTATTTCATATTTCACTAGTTAGATTTGGTGCAGAGTGCTTAATTATATAGTCTGTATTATGTTCTAGTGACGTGTTTCAGTGGAAAGCAGAATAAATTATAATTTCTAGCTTAAACAACAATGTAGCTATAACGAATTTAATTTAACTGCTAAATAATCAGACGGGAACAATTTTGCTAAACTAACTTATAAATGCTAGATGCCTCGTGAGTGTTGACGGAATATGTATGTATTCCTAATTCGTGAGGATTGATGATTTTTAAATATATAACTTATTGCACGGGAAGTTTTAAATGATAAGTCAAGCTGTACGCTTGCATTTTAAAAACGTAAGTTATATTGAGTACATAATATGTAACATATTTCATATGTGTTTTTTCTTTATTCAGTGAATACTGGGGTAACCCAAACTTTGCCGGCGTTTTGTACAGAGACATACCTAATAAATGCTTGTACTGGGCCTTTGAGCCAGTGCATATTTCTACACTAACTCTAATGTACATGCTGCCTTGTGGCGAGGAAAATTACAGAAATCTAAAACATTAACTTTCCGACATTGTTGACAAGTGTGTGGTGAACCAAGATTATTTGTTGAGAGAAGTTGTCCACCGGTCATCTTCCTAATTAAGGGAAACCTCGTGTTCTGACATTGTGTGCTCGTTTAAGCCTAATTCTTACCTCGTGAGTCAAGTGACACTAACTTTAGTCTTAAATAACTATCGCATGAAGCAGACGCTCCCCGGATCCATTTTGATGAAACCAACAAACAAATCTGCAGAGCTGGGATCCGCTTCATTTAACAACAGTAACTGATAAAAAGTGTGTGAGTGTCCCAAAGTTTGCGCCAGACGGCGAACCACAGCACGATTGTAAGTATATCAGGGCCCTGATGAAAGAACCGAGTGAAAGTAGACTGAAGGATGCTCTTTGTTTGAGTCACCCACGTTGTAACTTCCTTTATGCAAGTAATTGCTAACAATATTTACCCCTAGAATAAAGCAGAGTATCAAGTCTGTCCATACCTTAAAAGGGGGAAACCATAGACTCAATCATATGTATCTGTAACTTTGAGGTTATCACTTTCTTCTAACGGGACTGTGAGCTATATATCCAGGGGAGGACCATACAAACGGGTCTATCACTATTGTAGCATTCCTTGATTCTTATGATTATTTGTATATGCTTTTGATGTATTTTATATGTTGTGATGTAAGTTTACTATGATAATTAAACTATACCTACATTTATTTCAGTGTGGTGGTCAGTTCGTTCCCATAATATCTATATAATCATTGTTATAGTTGTTCCCACGTCTGTGTCTAACTGTCGTCACTTGTATGTGCGGGCACGAGAGTGGATAGATATATATTAATATACCTATTTTTTATAGACTGTCTGACTCCTTTGGATCTGTTGTAGAAGATAGGCGGAATGAGAGAGAGATTCTCGATTTCCGGGACAGCCTCTATAAATTTCTACCATCTCACTCGTGGAACTCTATTTCTAATATCACATCTCACTGTGGCTATCACTCATTCTAACCTATCCAGAAGGGACCAACCTAAGTCTTAATTTCCCTATCAAAAATCTACGACAGTGGTGGATCCTTCGTTCAAGTAGAAACAAATATACTCTAGATTGGGAGGGGCAAAAGTCGATGATTACTGCGGGACTATTCTCATCTGTGACAATGTTAGAGAAAAATAACCACGTATGCATGCCACCAAGAACCACTTTTGTCAGCAGTGAAACGTCGAAAGCTTGCCTGGTTTGGGCAAGTAACTCGTCATGACTCCCTTTCGAAAACGATCCTACAGAGAACAGTCGAAGGTAAACGGAGAAGAGGAAGGCAAAGAAAATCCTGGGCTGAAAACATCAAAGAATTGACAGGGCGCGGTTTTTCCACACTTGTACGCATTGCTGAGGATAGAGAGCAGTGGAGGACCCTGTCTGCTGATCCTTCCACCATGGCACCCCTACGACCCATGACGGGTTACGGGTTGAGATCACGATGATCACATTATTTAACAAATAAATACATAATTTAAAAAAAAACGATTTAAATTAGTTAAAAAAGGTTACAACAAGTACCGAGTATCCGATATTTCAGTTGAGATTGTAATATTAACATAAGTCAACCACAAGGGAGTTGTTAACTATTGCAGATTGTGACAAAACAGGGCGTCCCATATCGATATTTGTTTCTCTCCGGCAGTATCGGTACATTTGTGGTACTGATTTTTATTATTTCCTCTCAATTGTCGCACTTTTCTTTCTTTCTTTCTTCGTTATTTTTCTGCTAAGTAGCAGAAATTTGAGTATTGTCAAATTGCTTGACACTTCCTGTAGGTGATAATAATCGCATTTGCTTGACGCTACCCAGATTTGCTGAGATAATTACTCGCAGTCGCGAGGGAGCGGAACAGCTAGGCTAAGATTAGCACAAGATGTCGTGTACTGGAGAAAACTTATGGCATAAGCGTTTCCTGTTCTTGTTATGACAAGAGTACTTTCTGATAAAGTAATGATAGTTACATTTTGAACACGCTGGTGTATGAGTTTACCGATCTGTCTGTAAGTTTGTACACAAGGGCATCGGACATCTTATTACCATATATGGGAGAGTTGACCTCTGCCGTACGTTCAAAATTATCCGATGTCAGAATATTTTGAAATTACACCATAACCCAACCTATTTGAATATGAATGGAGCGTCTATTTAACTCCATGACAAACGAAGGCGTGGGAAAGCAGGGAATATAATCTGACCATTTTCTCAAGATACTTCACTTGAGAAATCGCTCGCCAAAACACCAGACTGCTGCAGTGAAGAATTAGAATTCTTGCTGGCACGAGTTGGGGAGCAGATGAGAGAGTACTAAAGAAGCCATATACCCTATACTGGGCGAGTGAGACCAGTCCTAGAATATGGCATTGCAGCATGGTCAACGGCAGCTAAGTCGAATTTTGACAAAATAAACAGAACCCAAAACCAAGCAATGAGAATATATATATATATATATATATATATATATATATATATATATATATATATATATATATATATATATATATATATATATATATATTACCATGTGAAGTTTAATATGTGAAACTCGCTTGTAGATGTCAAACTCTTTTGAGGCTGGCAACCTCAGTGTATAGAATGATGATTCCTGAACTACCACTGCACGGGCTGGTGATTGCTTTATTGATAGTTTCGTAAAGAGAACTAAAAGCATAAAGTAGTTTCAGGTTCCATGTGGAGCAGGGAGGGAAAGATGAAAGAAAGGATGTACATTCTAAGTATAATACTTACAATTTCAAAGCAGTGTAAATGTCCCTATAAACATAGTCACTTTAAAATTAATGCAAGTTTTCAAGCTTAAACCAGTGTAAATGTCTATGTGAAAATATTCATTTTAAAGTAATAGAAGTTTCAAACTTTTCAATCAGTGTAAAAAATAAATGAAATCATACTCAATTTATATTGTGAACACTTTTCATCAGTGGAGATGTATATGTAAACAGACTCTATCTGTATTATTAACCTTTTCATTTAAATATAAAGTAACTATGAAAGCTATTCTATTTAAATGTAAAGAAAGTTTTATCCCGAGGGATTAAATTAATTCTCATCGAGGGTAAAGTCTGAGTAATTGGGATGGTGGTATGGGAAGATAGGAACCCATAACTATTTGGTGGAAAACGCCATACTCAGAAGAGCGTTTCGTTCTATTCTTTTACCATAGTTGTGGTACCAGCAGAAAGTACCATCTCTGGAACAAGAAGGGAACCGTGGCCTAAGCTTTAAGACGAAGGACCCACGTGGTAGACTCTCCATGACATTTCTGGGAAACGAGCTACCCCTGACAACCTTGATCAGAGACGAGCGTAAGCAGAATGAAAATAACCGATTCATAAGAAGGAGCAGAATCGGCATTGGCAGCTAAGTTCGAATCTATGCTGCCACTTGAACTTCTTGTAACATCTCACATTCCATAAAGACTGTGATGATAACTTTTCTTGATCCATAACTATTCAAATTATTTTCAAACTGTTAAAACCTAAAGTGATAATTAAATTGTGTTATTTGTAATGTTACAAATTTAACTTCGATTTAATCATTTTAAAGCTACTTGTTGTTTGTGTCAGTCAAATTACTACACACACTCTAAACAGAGCTATACTAGAATAATAGAATTCCACTGAGTAAATCATGGGTGGGGGCTTAAACGAGCTGAAATTAATAAATGCTTAAATCCTTCACAAAAACGTCGGCAGAATTACAGAGTTAACATACTAAGCCAAAGCAGTATTGTTCTCGCTTATTCAGAATATCTTGTGAAGACTCCTTTTGTAGTAGAAGTGTCATCACCCTTCTATCTACATCTCAGCCAAGAGTAATCTTGTGCGAAGCCTATATTAGATACTCTTGAGTTTTGGCCCCTGTTGGACCACTGCTGCAAAGCAGGGGAGGCAATACCGTCACACAGATAAAAGTTAACTAATGCAGATAAAAGTTAACTATTGCAGATACAAGTTTGCTGGTTTTACTTTCTTGTGGCGAGGCACGTCCCTTTCAACCTAGACTTAAGCCATTTTGGTTATATCGGAGCAAAATTTGTGATTTAAAAATAAGTTAACTGAGGCGATATATATATATATATATATATATATATATATATATATATATATATATATATATATATTATATATATATATATATATATATATATATATATATATATATATATATATAACTTAATTTGTAGTGCATGATTTTCCTACATCCTATCTGTGTCAGCCTAAAATACTGATTTTTCTTCTCCTTGTAGTGACTGAGTGAGTGACTGAGAAAGTTAATGGCCTTTTAGACAAAAAATTCGTGAGGGTTACCAAGAGTAATACGATATACATAAATCTTACTCCATGGCTGCCGTAAAAAATCACATTTTGTGATACCGTCTTCTCCTTTCGCACCTAGCAGTTCACTTGATGTGAAACTTCCATCTTGTCATTGTCTTATCTAACCCTACGACATGTTGTGTTCTTTGTTTTACATAGTATAATATATACTCATGGAAAAAAGTAAGTGTGCAGCACTCAACAGAGCACTGTGCATGTTCTTGGGTGAACTCAAATGCAAGTTGGCACACATTTCTGTGCGAGTGTTGTTCACTTACCCGTCCAATTACAATTGGATCGCACTATTCATGGGGAGATAATCACGGTGCAAGATAAATCACGTGAAAAGTGCCGTAGGGGAGAATTTATCACAGATAAAAGGAAGGTAAGTGTGTAGCTCTAATCACAAGCATGTGTAAACGTAATCGTTGAAATAGAGAGTACCAAGAGTCCAACAGAAACATCTTCTTTGACAATGCCAAGATTGAACCAACAACAGCAAGCAATAGCTATAGGGATGTTAGCTGCTGGAGCGACTATATTAGCTGTATCACAACATTTCAATATTCACAGGAACACTATATCACGCATTCAAGCTCGTTTCCACCAAACTGGATCCACTGCTGATCGCCATAGAAGTGGCCGACCACGAGTTACCACCCCTGCACAAGACCGTTACATACGCCTTATGCACTTGCGTAACAGGTTTATTCAGGCAACATGGACTGCCAGGAACATTCCAGGTTTAAGACCCGTGTAGTGCAGAACAGTGCGGAATAGGCAAATCTCTTACCTCACAGACCTGCAGTTAGACCAGCACTGACAGTTCGCCATAGACAAGCGCGCTTGGCCTGGGCCAGACCAGCACTGACAGTTCGCCATAGACAAGCGCGCTTGGCCTGGGCCAGACAGCACGTAGCATGGCCCTGTCATCAATGGAGACGCATTCTGTTCTCTGATGAGTCAAGATTCTGTTTGCAAGGCAATGATGGGTGTGATTTGGTGTACAGGCGTCCAGGAGAACGTTTTGCTTTCTCCCATCGAGCACCTGTGGGACGAACTGGAGCGCAGGCTGCGAAGAAGACAAAATCCTCATGAAAACCACCACCAGTTAGCACAAGCGTTGCAAGAAGAAAGGAATAACCCCCCCCCCCCCCGCCCCAAAAAAAAACACAAAAAAAACAGATCCAACGTCTCATTGGCTCGATGAGAAGGCGCTGTCAAGCAGTGATAACAGCTCAAGGTACTGAAATTAAGATTTCATTTTTTCGTGGGGATGCCACACTGACTTTAGTTTTTATCTTTCTTTCATGACACTTTCACTAAAATCAGAGTGATCACTTAGTCTTTTATTTAATATTCAACCACATTGTGTGCCAACTTTTATTTCATTTCGTCCATGAAATCACGCACAGTGCCCTATAAAGTGTTGCACACTTACTTTGTTCCATGAGTTTATTTGTTGTATTCTTGTGTTGAGTGTTTTCCCTGCCAGTTCTCTGGAATATAATCTGGAATATAATTGGATGTTACCTAATGTCGGTACACATTATTGTCCTCGAGGACATCTGTTGTTTTTTTTTTTCACGTTTAAAAAAAAAATATTGTATCATTTTTTTTTTTTGCTTTAAAATTTTACAGTGGCAACACTGTCTGTAAGCGACAAAGGGGAAGTCCGAACGTAAGTAGTAGCATACTCTTCAATTTGTAAATAAGAACAACAGAATACAACTAGAAATAATAGTAATTATCCAATATTTTTGGCACTGATGTTTTAAAATACATATATATAGGCCTATTAGGGAAGTGGTTAATTTATTTATTCATTAATGGACCTCATGTATCGCCACATAAAGGCCTATCGTGTTTTTGTTTAGAATCGACATTAGGCTACTGCACTCGGGCAAACCCATAGATTCTCATTCTCTCTTGGTTGAAGGTATGGATGCTGTGTTTTTTTTTTTATAAAGTGCTTTCTGTATACACCCTTGATGCATCCTCTCAAACACTAGTCCTACGTTTGATGCCAAATTCTGGTAGGCATAACCTTATCGATTCATCGACTACTGTGTCGTTCTCTACTAGACGATCGTTAATTGTCCTTAGCATCTCTCCATTATCCATACCCTATGTCCCCAATATGGGTACGCCCGAGACTAGTCTGTCAGCTCTCTAAAATTGCTGTGTATAAATGCATGGCCAGGACAGTAGATGTATACCAGTTCCTGAAGGTTTGATGTCTATATAGCCTATGTTCTTCATTCATGTCGTAGCCATCCAAAGCACGGACTGCTAATTCAAAACAATAACTGCCCTGGCTAATGGAGTTTCAGAAAAAAGGGTAACAGTTAAGTTTATGAATCCTAATTCTAAACCTAACCTTAATCCTAATGACATTTCCAAGATCATTGGCAGCAGGATTGATAGATTTTTTAGCAAAAGTGAACACAGATCCCAATGTTCTTCATTTCAATCCCTTAGGACTGCAGTAGCTGTGTCTGTCTCCATTCTCATGCTTGAGGTTGTTGTAATCTCTGCTCTGTTCAGAAATGACTGTTCTTTTTACTGGCCCAGCCTGATTTCTTACAATGGAGTACAAATCATCAGTGTATATAATGGCATCATTATAGCCAGAATGGTCATTTATCATTTTATTGATTTCCAGCTCTATTTTCCCACTGCACCAATCTTTACACTTCCTGCCAAGGCTGATGATGACTTGAAAGTCATTGTCCAGTTCTCACTCTACTTATTACAGTCTTCCCCCATGAATATTGTTCAGCTGAGATCACCTTTCCAATTATTGCCTGTGCCTGACCCATCCATGAAATTCCGTCTTTATTCTCACTCCCTTAATGTCATCTATAGTCCCATGCAGTGAGTATTTGTCTGTGGTTACCCTAATATGAGCTTTTGACCATACACGAATCTTAGTGACAGCAATCCAAGCATGTACTTTATTCCCATTTTTTAAGCATTCATAAAATGACTTTAAAATATACATGAATATTCAGTGATTCTCATTCACTGTTAACTCTTTCAGTACCAAACAAAAAGTAGTTTGGCCCTAACAAAAATGGCCACCCTGGTGTGTGTTTATTGTAGTCATTTGGAATTAATTTTTAAAAATGTTCATATGCATAAATACCTTTCTGGTTGTATATGAAAATGAAGGTAAATGGATGTACATTACTCTTGTGCAGCAAGTATAAAAGCTTTCATTGAAAAAATAGTTATCCAAGGTAAAATGGAGGTTGAAAGAATAAAGGAAGGAAAGGATCCCGTTACACGCCTATTGAGGCATACTGGGAATATGGTGTAAGGCCCATATTTTTTTGACCATCGGCACACTACGGGTGATGGGGTCAGTATCATGCGGGTCACCTTAACATTCCCAGAAGTTGCTCTGGTACCCAATTCATGAGGCTGGGTCGACCTCGGAGCTGTTTGTGGTCTAAAAAATCCCACCTCAACTGGGGATCGAACCATGGACCACCGAGCTAGGAAGCCAGTGCACTAACCACTGTGCTACCGCATCTTCCATTATCATCCTCGATTTCCGAGGACTCGATAAAAGAATAAGGCGATGAAAAATTAGACTAAAAGTATTCACTAAAATTCACCTAGAATTGTTTCCCAGGAGAATATCTAAAGGTACACTTTCAAAATATCACAAACAGATGTATTCTAACAAAGCACAATCATTTTTTAGTCAATAAAAACTCAGGAAATTATTAATTTCACAGATTACAACAACAGAGATTTCAGTTTATACATCAGGAAGAGGAGATTGAAAATATTATTTACACATGAATGCTGTGGTTGTTATATATGACAATGATTGTTAATAAATGCATTTTGTGCATAATATAAAAGTATGTCAACAACAATTATTACTTGTTCAGGGTAAAATGGACGCTGAATAAGAAGATAAAGTAGTAGGTAAAAAAGAAAATTATATATTCTTACCTTGTTCTGGAGCTGCTAACCTTGTCATCATCAGTAATATCCATGGGAAAACACAGAATGTCACACGCAAATATATTCACACGATATATAAACATTATTTCCTCATTAAATCCTAAGAAAGTAATTAATTTACCAGAATGAAAAAAGGTCACAAGCTTGTAAAAACTGGATATTTCAAAACGTATCAGAAAAGGGAAAAAGAATATATTATTTACAAAGCTTATTCATATCTAGGCAGACCCTATATATATTTTTGCATATGATAAGCTACAAAGCAATTTTTTGTACAAAGGTGGGGTGTGCAGCATCCTGTACACACAAAGCTTGATCTGCGACAAATTCCATTGGCGCTACAATGAACACAGGCTCTGTCCTTTCCATCATATTCCACTAGATGTCTGGCTCCAATCATCCGTTCCACTTCATTTCCTTTCATGGAGTGTTTAGAATTTTTGGGTGGACAATCTATTACACCGCCTGGTGTCAGCTGAGCAGCTTCTTTGGACAGATCCTCAATGAAACTTTGTTTAAAATGAAGTGTGAGCTTCCTTTTTGTTGCACCTTCCTGACACAAATTGTATAGAATGTGCACATTTATCTGTGTCACTTCAATCATCCAGTGGTAAATCATCTTCCATCACTTTCTGGTTTTACGGTTGTGCATACTGTAGTAACCAACCATTTGATCCATTTGGTCACAGCCATTCATACTCATATTGCAGTCATCAGCTACCTTTGACTTCATAACTTTGTTTAGACCCTTGCCGTTCTCAACCGTTGCAACAGCTGATTTAGTTGAAACAAGTATGCATGGATTTTTTGCCTTTTTATCTTTCCTGGCAACACATAATGTTGTATTGTCTGAGTCTAAAAATCACTTCATCTCTTGATGGCCAAGCTTCAGATTTTTTATTTCAGGAGGGAAGCCAGTGTGGTTGACATTCAGGGTTCCTGTATAATTATAACTATGCACAAGCAGATATTCAATCAGAGCCTTTGATGAATAAAATCTATTGGCAAAAATATGATGTCCTGATCTCAATGGCTTCAAATGAGTGCCAAACACTTTCACAGCATGAGCAGAACTAGGATCTAGACTAGGATTGTAGGCTGTATTCTTTCCAATAAATTTTCAAATTGAAAACATAGTCTGTTGCCAAATCGCACAGTCCAAATGTTTTGATATATTTATGGGGCTTGCTTGCATTGAACTATTTGTGCCTAAATCTACCTTTCCATCCTATAACCATCTCATCAATACAAATCTCTTCAAATGGGTAAAAAGCATTCTTGAATTTTGTCAATAGCATCTCAACAAATGGCTCAATTTTAGCTGCATCTTGATCTGCTGGTTTACAAACATGCTGTGATAAATAGTTTGGAAACGGTTTCTTGAAAACATCTCGTGGTACCAACGAGTATACAAATGTCCTGCTGTGCGCTAGTAGTCCTTGATTTTAGGTCTTAGATCCAGTCCCATTGCAATAATTACAACTGTAAACTTGAGCCATTCATAATAAGTGAGCGGTGTCCACGAAGCAAATAACGACTACTTTCTAAGTGGGTTATTTGTTTCAACAACTTTTGCAGCATAGGCATTAACACTGGTTATTAAAGTGCTAACTTAAAAAAATTTTTTAAATCAAGATGTGTTTGAAAACTATACAGAGCAAGATTTATGTTCTGCCTTGTCTGGCGGAAAGTAAAATTTGTTTTAGTTTCTCCAGTTGCCACTGAATGCCAAACCGCAGTGTTGATGTTGCTAACAAAATCAACATTACTATCTCTCCTGATTCTTTTTCGGCTCAGACATATTCCTTGAATTTATTACACTCTGATTACATGCTCCTGTCTCCAAAACTTAATTATTGATATCAGACATTTCATTACCATCATCGGTTTCCGAGGACTTCGATATCAGGCTTCTGCTGAAAATCCGAGTCATTTTCGCTATCCTGTGAATAAATACTACAATCTGAATTATTATTGCTATCTAAAATTTCTTCAAATAACTTTCTAGCTTGATCTGAAGTTAGTCTACAAGGTCTGCCAGAAGTAGTGGGCTTGGCCATTTTATCTAAAGAAATATGCACTTTAAAAAAAATAAAAAATTGATAACCAAACACAGCAATACATATCTGTCACGCAAAAGGCAAAAATGGATGCTATTCCTGTCGGAAATTATGTTTTGGGTTGTTAAAATCGGAAAACAGCTCTAGAAAAGGAGCAAAAGGTATGGACCGAAATATCGTTAATTAGGTCAAAATGGCTGAAACTGAAAGCCGATTTAATGTTGATTGGGACTTAAAGAGTTAATTGTATGTCACATAACTTTTTTGTACTTCCTATTAACAAGGAAGAAAAGAAACCATAGAATAAATTGACAACATAAATTTATTTCAACATAATAAATATTTCTGACATTTTATAGTATATTATGGTGTGTTCGACTCGCGCATTAATTATACTGCTTATTGGCCATTTGTTGTAGTTGTTTAACTAGTGCTACTGAGCTTCTCGTTCCTTTGCAGCCAAAATCAATTTGAAGACTCCTTGGAATTATCTACACTGTAGATCTAAGCATTTCATGTGGCTTTTCTGCTTTTACGAAACATGTTGATGTGAAGTCATGAGCTCCAGTTTCTCTAGCTTGGCTTGCGCTTAGATCATCACATCTGGTCCCCAGCTAGGAGGACAAAGCGTGTGGCATACTGTGCATTCCCTGCCATCCAAGGAGGCTCTCCAAATAGGCAGAGCTAAAATACTGTGCTCTGGTTCTGGGCTCTTCCAAGCAATTGTCATGTCCTACACAGAGCCACTTCTCAGCTCCACCTGCTAACATTTTATGATTGTGAAATCCTTCTGCATGCAGCCAACCAGGTAAAAGCCAGAGTTACATCTGGGGCTCGATTGACTCCTCCAAGCTTAGTGTTCAATGCAAGGTTCTCAACATGTTTTGCAACAAGGGAAATTCCTGGAAGTGTATGGGTGATTTCAAGAGTCAGTGAGGGCGTAACTAGCTTCACAGACAGAGGTTCACTTCCACATATGTAGACTGTAGCATTGTTGTGCTTTGCTGGTGGTCATATAAGGATGACTCCAGATATGCCTTCATGCATATTGGCCATTTAATGTTCAGGATAATTGAGATTTAGAAATGATAAGATCATATTTTAAATTATGTATGTTTATTAATTTAAAAGATGTGAACAACATAGTACGACCTTATTTTCAGAAGTACTGTACTTTTTATCAGACATGTACAAAAAAATTGTGCAAGATATTTCCCTAATTCCTTGACATACTCTACCTGGCAATCTCCCTCCCACCAGATGACAACCCATTCAACAATTTTCATGTGACAGCATTTATAAGATAATACATTGTAGGACACACCCCAATTTCAGCAACCTTAAGATGTGAAAAACATGTACGTCTTAAATAAATGAAATGTGTACCATGTTCCACAAGAAATTGCAGCAGTTTTGAAGCTGTATTTCTCAGGGTTCTCTGTTAGATTTTCAACCAGATAATGCATATGAAGTGGATTGACTTACAAGTTGGAATTGTGATGTACCATTTTTCCGATCCTATTCATGTTGGCTATTTTTAATCCTCAAAGCAGCTGAAAGATTTGCAAAAAATCCAAAGCTCAATTAAAGGTGTCACATGCCACTGCTTAAGGCATTCATTGCTGGCACAACAATTCTAACATCGAATGAACACTAGGCCCGGAGAATGTTAGCACGCCTGGATGAATTAATCAACTTGTGCAGAATTCGCTTCAAACCTAAGAAGTCTGTCAGGAAAGGAAAGATATCTGAGGTCACATTCATGGTTTCAAACCAAAGAATCCCTAATATCATTGAGGAACCTGTTACAAGTCTTGGCAGTGTGTAAGATGCCTCATTAAAAGACACATGGGCAGTTCAACAGACAAGAGAAATCGCGGACAAACGACTTTAGATCATAGACCAAAACAGACTCATAAGAAAGTTCAAGCTGTGATGCCTCCAGTTCTTGTTGATCCCTAAATTTCTATGGCCACTGCTTATATATGAAATAAGCACAAGTGCAATGGAAGCTCTAGAGAGACAAGTCAACAAATTCATAAGGAAATTGCTAGGAGTACCACCAGGTCTATCAATCCTGCTGCCAATGATCTTGGAAATGTCATAAGAATTAAGATTAGGTTTAGAATTAGGATTCCTAAACTTAACTCTTACCTTTCTTACTGCGTCTCTAAATTTCTTTTAAGTCAGTTGTGGAAGAATAATGCCTTCACTGGTGCCTATACCTCGAAGCGGTAAGGCAGCTTAAGTATTCTGACAACCCTCAGTGTTATGCCAGCAAGAGTTTTACTCCTGACAGGTTCTACAAAGCTGGACAGGTGTGCATGGGTAGGGGGTCAGACTAAAGCTGGTCTTGCAGGTTGGGGGGCTTTAGCACAGGAAAAACACCTGTCTATGTCAAACATAATCACATTACAGAAACAGCAACAGATGAAAAAGCTTTGACATCTGAAGTCTGAGGCATGTATGACTGACAGTGGTGAAAGCTAAAAAGAAGCCATTGGCATGAAAGTGGATGCCCTGATTACAAAATATGAAACCAGAATTGGATTCTGGAATGTCAGAACTATGAATAAGGTAGGATAACTGTGTCGTGGAATATTCTAATCCACATATATAAATTATCAAGTAAATATAAAGCCTAATAAATACATATAATAAATAAAGGAAGAAGAATGGTAAAGAACAGTGCTGTCACAATGACTGTACTCGAAATCCCCTTGTTTTCTGCTTCGTCTGCAAATTGTAACGCTTTCACGTTGATAGTAAAAGCTTACTGTATTATACCCGCTTTCTTCAATGAAACGTGTGCTGTATTTCTAAGAAAAACCTTGAAATATGCAAGTTGACCTAAATTTTAAATTCCATTCATGTCTTTTTCTACACTGCGTTACCAAAACGAACGAACAGATGGACAAAAGGATAAAGAGAGAGGGGAGGGCTGAAAATCAGGAACGCATGCAACACGCGTCGCGCGATACACAAATGCTGCCATCACGCGTGTAAGTCTACATGCACTAATTTTTTTTCAGACGGACAGTGATAAAATACACTACCCTTTCCCAGAGTTAGGTTTATAAATCCTAAAAAACTCTTATTAGAAAAGATAACATTAGATGGGTTTACGGTTGAAAACATAACAGTACCCAGACAGCACATCTTCGAAACAGGAGGTAGAAAATACATATTTTGAACGCAGCCACGTAGCTCTTTCAACTTGGTATATTTGGGTTCCTTAGGGCTTGCTGACAAATAATATGTAAAACGTTACGCAAATAGTCCAGGAATTAATAAATTATACCCAAAATAAAATAGTGAGGATGCCTGACAGCATGGAATCATTTCTGCTCATAAATTTTTTTTTATAACGTGTTTGAAAAAACCTTACGTTACATAAATAGCCTACCATGTAAACTCCCAAATTGATTGGAGCGCAACAAATGAAAGCCTAACCACGATTGGTCGGACTATAAATACTATCTTTCGTTGTTAGGGGAAACGGGGAAAGGTAACATTTTTTCAAACACTTGTCGAAACGTGGCTCATTGGCTAGTCTCACTGATATACACACTTGGGAGCGTTAGTTCGAAACCACTTGTTTAAATAAGCTTGATAAAGCATCAGTGCGTTGAAGCCAGCTCACAATTTTGCTAAAATAAAAGCCTGGAACATAAGCAGATGGAAATTTGTGCCAGTAATTGTGCCAGAATTCATTGCTATTCAACGTATCTGTGTTTATTTCCATGAAATTGTGGGACAGTGGTCTTGATGGTACTGAGCAGCACCTGGTCAGAGCTTTGCTGAATCCAGTGTCGGACAGCATACTCCTTGGTCCTTTTAGCTATCAGTGAGGTGTCTCCAGAGCCCAGAGGAGAATTCGAGCAGAGGAGTCCTTTCCTGCCGCCATCACGCCAGATAAGCTAACTTGGCCAGCTGAGCTCAACATTATGTCCCCTCATCTTGAAATGACTTTATAAAAATAACATTAAGAGGGGAATTTAATTGTCTTAATATCAGGAACTGAGAACATCTCCAATAC
Source organism: Oreohelix idahoensis (assembly GCA_024509875.1). NCBI lineage: Eukaryota > Metazoa > Mollusca > Gastropoda > Stylommatophora > Oreohelicidae > Oreohelix > Oreohelix idahoensis. Next base: position 16,328 of record JAMPIV010007809.1, on the reverse strand, counting down.
TAGTCCCAAAAGACAAACTATTGAAGTCATGATGACAAATACCAACAGAGCTTGAACAAAACAAAACCAGTATTACCTCATTTTACTACTACACAACTGACACACATAGAATATTTGTAATAATATATGTCACTACAATATTCATATTAAATACATTCTGTACATAACTTGTAATTTAAATTGATTGTGATTCCTGGTTCCCTTGTAGTTGAATCAGGACACATATTCATTCATGCCAGTAATGAATACATATTGTTATTTGAAAAGTTATCAGTGACTTCTTTAAGATATTCTCATAGAGTGTTATATGTATGTGAGTGTCACAGTGTTGTTAAGAGTAGTGGATTAAATTAAATTGTTTATCTGTCTGTTGTTGTGACTTACACTTCATCATACACATACCCTAGACACATAACGTAGTCATCACACTATTCCAGAATAATTCTGACTGAGATATATAGATATGTGGTAGCAAGTAAGGTTATCTATAATACACTACTCTTATTAGATATAGATACCTTCACAGCTGATCTCAGTCAGTACACTAAGTCCCCTATAAATATTTATAACATCCCACTTCACCACATATATTGGGGTCTCGCTCTTGGGATTTTGAATCTTTCCCTATTAAAAATATTGGGGGTAATTCACTTCAGGGAATATAAGAATTAAAAGGTATCCTTGGGTGGAATTAAATAAGGTTGAGCTCACGGTGCCTGTGTTGTCCATTAGAGATTGAATTGTTGGTTAGACATTGTATAAATTTACCTGATAGACAATGGCGGACCTGGCCAAATTTCGATCTGCTGCGGTTCAGACTGCAAAAGAGTTAGGATTAGATGGGCAAGTTATGGTTGCCTATGTCACGACGGAATGTGACAAATTTATTGAACGCGAAGAAAGAAGGTTTGAAGCCGAAAGAAAGTTAGAGGCTGACAAGGAAATTAAGAAGTTACAGTTTGAAGCTGAGGCTGAGACTAAGAGGTTGCAGATTGAGGCTGAGGCTAAGAAATTGGAGCAGAAAGAGAAGACAAAAGATTAGCTGCAGAAAGGGAAGAGAAGAAATTAGCTGCAGAAAGGGAAGAGAAGAGATTAGCTGCAGAAAGGGAAGCAGAAAAGGAGGAGAAAAGATTACAAAGGGAACATGAGTTACGACTAAGGGAGTTTGAGTTTCAAGGCCATGCTCCTGAAAATGGTGCCAGTCCCTTTGCCTCTGATGCTACGGTTACTCAAGGAGCCTCAACCTCAGCTATGAATTTTCATTTAGATCATTTTGTTGAGAAAGACGATGATATTGAGAGCTACCTAAATAGGTATGAACTATTAGCTACCACGTATGGGTTAGAGAGAGAAAGGTGGAGCTTAAAGTTATCTCAGGGACTTCGTGGGGCAGCTTATGAAGTTTTTGCAAAAATGAGCAGAAGTGATCAGGAAAATTATGACATGCTAAAGCAGGCTCTTTTGTTAAGATATGAAAAGATTGCAGAATTTTATAGAAAAAATTTAGGAATGCTAAACTACTGTCAGGTGAAACCTATCACCAGTTCTCTGCACGAATAGAGACATACTTGGAGAAATGGACTTCTCTGGGGAAAACCCAAGATCTTAAGGAAATGGTCCTTATAGAGCAATTAAGAGAGTCCATGGCTCCAGACCTGAGAAAGTTTCTCATGGAACAAGGTGCAGAGAGGCTGGGTGAGTTGCTAAATGTTGCTGAAAGGTATCAAGCAGCTCAAGCAGAGGTAACAGGTAATAAAAAGAAACAGTGGATAACTTTAGGGCACCACAGGACTTTAATAAATTTGATCCTAGGGATCAAAACAAAGGTAAGCACCAGTTTGATAGGCCACGGTATGAAAATAAAAATAAATTCCCACAATTCGATGAAAGGAAATATGATGAAAGAAAATCTTTCAACCAAGGGAAAAGGTGGTGTAAGAATTGTCAGATGGACAATCATGACACTGACCGTTGCAGAAGGAAACCTGTGTATATGGCAACCCTTCAGGTCAGGTCGACCTCAAGACAGGAGGAGGATATTATGTTAGATACCACTCCAGAAGAGATGAGGAAGGCACAGGCTGGGGATAAAACACTCAAGCCTTGTTTCAGAAAATTGTCAACGTGTCATACAACTCCAGGCAAGGGAGATTTTTACATGAAAAACAAGTTGATGTATAGGAAGACTGGAGCTAGATCCAAAGGTCACGGACAGCTGGTTCTTCCTAAAAGATATAGGACAGAATTAATAAGGAGCCTACATGTGAAACCAGATGGGGACCATGAGAAGATAGGTACCATCATTCAAAAGGTGGCTCACAATTATTATTGGCCCAAAGCAAGATGGGACATTGAGAATTTTGTAGAAAGGTGTAGCATAGCACATGAGGGAACACCCACAAGTGGGAACATGGATCAGGACCTGGACACGCCACGGGGCAAAATTAGGCCTGATAATAAAAAGAAAAATAGATTTGATAAAGTGGACCAAATGGAATGGGAAGCCCCTTTTCACGGACAAGCTTCACTTAACTGTTTTACAATGGCCACTATGCGGAGAGTGCAAAAAGATGTCTTACCCCAGGATAAGCCGAAAATCCCTCAATCGGACTTAAACAAACTGGAGGAAGAGGATGTAGAGAGGAAATCTCTCATCAAGAATTTTAAGTGGGGAGAAAGCCCCAAAAGAAAAATTGGTAGCGGTCGTTTTGTGAATGATAATTCTGGGAGGAAAAATCATCACTATAAAGCTTCGAGTGGAAGAGACCATACCGGTGCATGGACAAATAGGTCCACACAATTAAAGGTCCATATGTAGCTTTGTTAAGAACGTGGACTGATGAAAAGGCAGAGGAAAACATTACATCTTCATACCAATATGTGAATGAGCTGACCACTCGGTTAAAAACTGGCTGGAAACTTGCCAATGAAAATTTGAAACAAGCCAGGAAGAAACATGCTGCCTATTATAACAGGAAGGCGAAAGACAGAAATTTGGCTGTGGGAGAGAAAGTACTGCTTCTTTTGCCCGGGAGTCAGAATAAGTTACAAATTGGATGGCAGGGTCCATATACAGTTTTAGAGAAGGTGTCTAGAACAAATTATAAGATAGATAAGAAGGGGAAAGAAAAAATCTATCATGTGAATCTCCTGAAGAAATATTTGGAAAGAGAACATCAGGAAGAGACACACTTGTTGACCTTGTCCATCGCCATGGAGATGAAAAAGGAACCACTTTCATCATTTGAATATCCATTACACCCCTGTGAGACAGCAGCACAGGTGAAAATCAGTACACATTTAACGAAAACTCAGAAAGAGAGAGTGCAACAGGTTCTAAATAATCATGCAGAGGTGTTAACAGACCGACCAGGGCATACAAACCTATTGGAATATGATATGAAACTAATAGACTCCACACCTGTCTGTATGAAACCATATTCGATTCCGTTTGCTAAGGAGAAAGCTTTGAAGGAAGAGATAGACTATCTGTTGAAGGAAGGAATTATTTCGCACAGTGAGTCTTCGTATAGTTCCGGTGTTGTACTCTTAAGGAAGCCCTCTGGAGAACATAGACTCTGTATAGATTACAGGAGACTGAATGCTATTACAGAAGGACAGGTGGATCCATTGCCGGATACAAATCAGCTGTTTGCCAGACTAAATAAAGCTAAATATTTCTCAAAAGTGGATCTGAGTAAAGGATACTATCAGATTCCAGTAAAGCCTGAGGTTAGACCATACCTAGCTTTTAGTACCTCAGAAGGACACTATGAGTTTAATAGATTGCCATTTGGATTGAAGAATGCGCCTAGTGTCTTCTCTAGAATGATGAGAAAATTATTGGATCCTCTGAATAATCCCTGTATAACAAATTTTATGGATGATATCCTTATAGCAACAGAAACATTTGAGGAACACATTGACTCTCTGAACATGCTGTTTGATCGACTTAGGGAGGCAAATTTAACAGCCCGACCAACCAAATGTTGCGTTGGATGTAAAGAATTGGAATTTTTGGGACACACAGTTTATCAGGGAAACATGACCCCTGACCCAAAGAATTTAGAGAAACTACAGAAAGCCCCGAGACCACAAACCAAGAAGGACGTGAGATCCTTTGTCTCATTATGTGGTTTCTACCAGAAGTATATCAAAAACTTTAATTCCATATGTGCACCGTTAACTGAATTGACACGTAAAGGACATCCAGATCGCATTACATGGACACCACAATGTGAAATGACTTACCAAGAATTGAAGGAAAAGCTCACAAGTAAACCCATTTTGAAATTACCTGACTTAAGTCAAGAATTCATAGTAAGGACGGATGCAAGTAATATTGGGTTAGGTGCAACTCTACTACAGAAATCAGATGCATTGGATGGGGAATTAAGCCCAGTGGCATATGCTAGCAGAAAGTTGAATAAAGCTGAAATCAACTACTCAACTAGCGAAAAAGAATGTCTTGCAGTAATATGGGCAATAAAGAAATTCAATATTTATCTGTATGGGAAGGCATTTAAGTTGCAAACAGATCACAAACCTTTATCGTTTCTAGCACAGGCTAAGCATGAGAACTCTAGGTTACTCCGATGGTCTTTACTTCTGGCTCCATATAATTTTAGCATTGAGTATATATCTGGAAAAACCAATTTGGGAGCGGATTTTTTAAGCCGCCATCCGTGTGATGAGAATCACCGTAAACCCCAGAAATAATAATAAATTTCTCTATGTGTATATAGAATAAAGGACTGACATATAATGTCTGTTTTAAGAGGGGAGGTGTCGTGGAATATTCTAATCCACATATATAAATTATCAAGTAAATATAAAGCCTAATAAATAAATATAATAAATAAAGGAAGAAGAATGGTAAAGAACAGTGCTGTCACAATGACTGTACTCGAAATCCCCCTTGTTTTCTGCTTCGTCTGCAAATTGTAACGCTTTCACGTTGATAGTAAAAGCTTACTGTATTATACCCGCTTTCTTCAATGAAACGTGTGCTGTATTTCTAAGAAAAACCTTGAAATATGCAAGTTGACCTAAATTTTAAATTCCATTCATGTATTTTCTACACTGCGTTACCAAAACGAACGAACAGATGGACAAAAGGATAAAGAGAGAGGGGAGGGCTGAAAATCAGGAACGCATGCAACACGCGTCGCGCGATACACAAATGCTGCCATCACGCGTGTAAGTCTACATGCACTAATTTTTTTTCAGACGGACAGTGATAAAATACACTACCCTTTCCCAGAGTTAGGTTTATAAATCATAAAAAACTCTTATTAGAAAGATAACATTAGATGGGTTTACGGTTGAAAACATAACAGTACCCAGACAGCACATCTTCGAAACAGGAGGTAGAAAATACATATTTTGAACGCAGCCACGTAGCTCCTTTAAATTGGTATATTTGGGTTCCTTAGGGCTTGCTGACAAATAATATGTAAAACGTTACGCAAATAGTCCAGGAATTAATAAATTATACCCAAAATAAAATATTGGGGATGCCTGACAGCATAAAATCATTTCTGCTCATAAGATTTTTTTTTAACGTGTTTGAAAAAAATTTACGTTACAGAAATAGCCTACCATGTAAACTCCAAATTGATTGGAGCGCAACAAATGAAAGCCTAACCACGATTGGTCGGGCTATAAATACTATCTTCGTTGTTAGGGGAAACGGGAAAAGGTAACATTTTTTCAAACACTTGTCGAAACGTGGCTCATTGGCCAGTCTCGCTGATATACACACTTGGGAGCGTTAGTTCGAGACCACTTGTTTAAATAAGCTTGATAAAGCATCAGTGCGTTGAAGCCAGCTCACAATTTTGCTAAAATAAAAGCCTGGAACATAAGCAGATGGAATTTGTGCCAGTAATTGTGCCAGAATTCATTGCTAATCAACGTATCTGTGTTTATTTCCATGAAATTGTGGGACAGTGGTCTTGATGGTACTGAGCAGCACCTGGTCAGAGCTTTGCTGAATCCAGTGTCGGACAGCATACTCCTTGGTCCTTTTAGCTATCAGTGAGGTGTCTCCAGAGCCCAGAGGAGAATTCGAGCAGAGGAGTCCTTTCCTGCCGCCATCACGCCAGATAAGCTAACTTGGCCAGCTGAGCTCAACATTATGTCCCCTCATCTTGAAATGACTTTATAAAAATAACATTCAGAGGGGAATTTAATTGTCTTAATATCAGGAACTGAGAACATCTCCAATACTAGTCCCTAAAGACAAACTATTGAAGTCATGATGACAAATACCAACAGAGCTTGAACAAAACAAAACCAGTATTACCTCATTTTACTACTACACAACTGACACACATAGAATATTTGTAATAATATATGTCACTACAATATTCATATTAAATACATTCTGTACATAACTTGTAATTTAAATTGATTGTGATTCCTGGTTCCCTTGTAGTTGAATCAGGACACATATTCATTCATGCCAGTAATGAATACATATTGTTAGTTGAAAGTTTATCAGTGACTTCTTTAAGATATTCTCATAGAGTGTTATATGTATGTGAGTGTCACAGTGTTGTTAAGAGTAGTGGATTAAATTAAATTGTTTATCTGTCTGTTGTTGTGACTTACACTTCATCATACACATACCCTAGACACATAACGTAGTCATCACACTATTCCAGAATAATTCTGACTGAGATATATAGATATGTGGTAGCAAGTAAGGTTATATATAATACACTACTCTTATTAGATATATATACCTTCACAGCTGATCTCAGTCAGTACACTAAGTCCCCTATAAATATTTATAACATCCCACTTCACCACAAACTGTCATGAGAAAGTACAGATTATATATCCTGGGAATTAGTGAGAGCAGATGGAATGGGACAAGGAGAATAAAAACAGCAACAGGAGAAACAGTACTTTACTCTGAAAGAGAAGATAGACAGTACAATGAAGGCGTAGCCATTATCCTAAAGAAAGGAATAGAAAGGTCATTACTGGAATGGAAACCCATCAACAGCAGACAGATAAGAACAAGACTGAGAGGGAGATTCACCAACACCACAATAATACAATGCTATGCACCAACAAATGACAGCGATGAAGAGGTCAAGGACTAATTCTATCAACAGCTACAAAAGGAAATGGAAACCAAACCTAGATATGATCTTATCATATTAATGGGAGACTTCAATGCGAAAGTTGGAACACATAATTCATATAATGAAAAAGTAATAGGGAAATGCAGCTGAGGAATAGCAAACAAGAATGGGGATAAACTAATAAGCTTCTGCAGCATACCAACAACTTGGTCATTGGAGGAATGCTTTTTCCACAGAAAGAAATTCACAAATTAACATGGCAATCACTAAACGGCCAGGACAAAAACCAGATAGACCACATTATGATCAATGGTAGATGTAGGCATTCATTACAAGATGTGAAAGTCAGAAGAGGTGTAGCATGTAGGAAGCGGTCACCACTTAGTAATAACAAGACTGAAGGTGAAAATCAGAACTGCTGGACCAATTGTCACTAAACAGAAAAGGTATGACATCATCAAACTGAAGGACCTACTTACCAGAAAAAACTTTTGTGGTTGATATAAAGAGACAATATCAAATTGTCAGTAGCCAGGAAAAGACAGCGACTGATGATGGTGACCAAATATTCAACACCATTTCAACTATATATATGGAAAGCAGCAAATCATGCTTGGGATTCCAGGAAAGGGAGAGACAAGATTGGATAACACCAGGAATATTAAACACCATAGTGATCAGAAAATAATGAAAAGAAAGAAAATAGAAGCAAAATCCCCCAGGTTAAAGGAAATATATAGCAAACAGTACAGTCAGCTGGACAAGGAAGTAAAATGTCAAACTTGAGCCAACAAAAGGAAATTCCTAGATGATCTTGCAGGACTGGCAAAAGAGGCAGCACTGAGAAATGAACAAAGCACAGTGTATAAAATAACTAAAACCATCAGCGGAAAATGGGGTGCAAACAGTATTATATTAATAAGAGAAATCTCATCACCACAGCAGTGGGGCAGTAAACAAGATGGGCAGGGCACTACAGAGAAACACTGAATAAGGAACCACCTGAGATGCAGCTGAATGTTCTTGAGGCTGAAAATGATCTAGACATAAATACAGACATTCCACGAAGAGAAGAAATTGTCACAGCTATCAAAGGGTTATTGTTATTGTTAATTAGAATCAACGTCATTGCTCTCTGGGCAAACCCATAGGTGCTCAGTCTTCCTCAGCAAATGCCGAAGGGTATGAATGCTAATTGTTCCTGTTGTATGCTGGTTGTTTACACGCAGGATGCATCCTCTCATACGTCCATCCAGGCTGGTCGTACATGCTGGTGATGCCTAATTCCACCAGTCTTAGCCTTGATGATTCATCGATTGCAGTGTCATTCTGTAATAGACGAACATGAATTGCCCTCAGTATTTCTTCCTTATTCCATGGTGAAAGCACCTCTGATAGGTGCTCTTGAAGCTAGTCTGTCAGCTCTTTCATTGCCACGTACCCCGGCAATACCAGGACAGTAGATCCATATTAGTTCTTGAAGATTCGATGCTTCTATGGAGGTTTTCCACTCATGTCGAAGCCAGCCATTCTGGACCTTTCGAAGCATGGATTGTGAGTCTGATACAATAACTGCCTTTGTTAATAAAGTCTCACAGCCAGGCAGCAGTAACTGCCTCTACCTCCATTCTCATGCTGGAGGTTGTTATCATGTCAGCCCCGCTTTGTTCAGCGATGGTCCTGCGCTTTACTCTAGCAGAGAAGCCCTACCCTGATTTATTACCACAGATTACAGACTCATCAGTGTACACAATGGCATCATCATCCCCAGCATTATCATTTATAAGCGGATCAACTTCCAGCTCTGCTCTCCCATTGGCCCAAGTTCTGCATTCTCTACCAAGGCTGATGATGACTTGCTGGTAGTTCATCCAGCTCTCATCTGATTTACTCCACTCTTCTCCCTTGAATATACTTTCAGCTGGGGCCACCTGTCTAATAGTCTCCTCCGCCTGCACCATCCATGACACCCCCCTCTTTATTCTCACTCGTTTGATGTGAGCTTTGTTCCCATGCAGGGGATGTCTTTTGTCTGTGGTTACATGCATATCAAAGAATTAAAGAATGGAAAAGCTGGTCATGATAATTTAAATGCTGAGTTATTTAAGACAGACCCTGAACTAGCAGCAGAACTGTCAGAACCACTATTTGCACAAGTCTGGAAAAAGAGAAAACACCAATGGAGTGGAATAAAGAAATAATTGTCAAATTGCCCAAGAAGGGCGACTTTGCAGACTGCAACAGCTGAAGAGGAATTACTCTCCTCTCAGTTCCCAGTAAAATACTAGGCAGGATAATTCTCCAGAGAATTTCAAAATCAGTAGACCTCCTTAAACCGAGGAAAGAACAAGCAGGATTAAAAAAGAACAGAGGATGTGCAGATCATATATTCACCCTCAGGAACATTATAGAGCAGTGCTCAGAATGGCAGAATACATTAACTTTATTGATTTTGAAAAGGCTTTTGACAGCATACACAGGGACAAGCCTATGGCAAATACTGAGGGCTTATGGAATTCCCAGCTGCATTGTTTCCATTATAAAAAAGCTTCTATGCTAACTTTACATGTAGTGTTGGGCAGAGCAACCTAACTTTTAAAGTGGAGACAGGATTACGACAGGGATGCCCCTTATCAACCACTTTATTTTTGACAGTCATAGACTGTCAGACAACCGAGGGCAGTCCAAGAGGAATTAGATTGACAACATCTTCTCTTCTACACTGGAAGATCTGGAATATGCAGATGACATTGCACTACTCCCAGACAAACACATATTTACATACCTAGGATGCAAAGTAACACCAGATGGCGGAACAAGCAAAGAAATCAGCAACAGAATGAATAAAGTGAGAACAGCCTTGCCTAGTCTAAACAACATCTGGAAGGCCTCTCAGCGCAGCACAAATGCTAAATTAAGATTATATGAGAGGTGTGGTTTTCTGTGGTGCAGAATTCTGGAGAGTAACAGAGAAGGAAATTGTCCTCTTTCCACACAATCTGCCTAAGGAAAACTCTTTTAAATTTTTGGCCAGATAACCTTCACCAACCAAGAACTGCTTACTTGGAGCAACCAAGAGGACATGCACACCATCATAGCTGGCAGGCGAGAAGCCAACCAAGAATAACTTGGTGAAAAACTGGAGGCTAAGATGCAAAGAGTGCCGAGTATGTGTTAATTACCTTTATTTATTTATTTATTTACCTATTTATAAAGAATGAACCAGAGCTGAGGTACTGCACAAAGGATGGCTGCTGACCAAGCAAAGTTTAAGCAGTTTGTTACTGCCCTACAAGATGCCACCAGACATGATGGCCACTGACTGCTTTGACAGTTGACAGCTAAGGATCAAAGAAGAAGAAGATGTATTAAACATAGCTATGTTTAACTTCCACCACTGCAGGAGCTAGTGACTGCTTGGTACAAGCTTCCTGTTGGTGACCATCTGAAGTTGTGGATCTGTGCTCCATAAGAAGTATCACAGAAAATGATGATATACTTCTATCACTGCTACAGGTCATACTTTATACAAATGAAAAATTACCTCCCTTATTTTGTAGTTTTAAAAATACACACATTAATATAAATTACAGAGATACAAGGGGATTGACATAAGTCTTGGGCCTGACCATGAAGGAGTCATAGGAGGAAGATGAAACTTGGCACATTTAAAGTTCATCATATTTGCACTGAATGTGTAAAGTACGCGTTTGTTTCTTCAATGAGTTTTCCCACTACGGTGCACGGCGCAATGTACCCTATTGACCGGATCTGCTGCTCCAAAGATTTGACAAAACAATGGAAAAGAAGGAGGCCAGAGCTGTGATAAAATTTCTGATGTTTCAGGGAAAAACACCTACATTTTTTGGAGACCATGGTGACAGTAGATGAGACTTGGGTACACCATTATGACCCCGAATCCAAAATTGCCAGCATACAATGGAAAGCCCCGGGCTCCCCAACACCTGTCAAGCAGAGGGCGCAGAAATCTGCAGGAAAAGTGATGCTGACTGTTTTTTGGGACGCCAAAGGTGTCCTTTTGAAAGATTATCTGCCTCGTGGTAACACAGTTAATGGACAGTACTATGCACATCTTCTCACAAAACTAAGAAATGTTGTGACCAGGAAATAAGGGATAACGCGCACTCAAAATCTTCCTTTGCTTCAAGATAACGCGCCCTCTCACAAAGCACGGCCTGTGCAGCTAGCAGCCAACGATTTGAATATTGAAATTCTTCTACACCCACCATATTCTCCAGATTTGGCTCCATCAGACTTTTTTCTATTCCCAAATCTTAAAAAACAGCTAAAAGGAAATAATTTTGACAGCGATGAAGAGGTTATACTGGCATGTGATGACTGGTTTAATTTGAAAAATAAGGTGTTCTACTCCCAAGGTCTTTTTAAGGTCAAGCAGAGATGGCAGAAGTGTGTCAATTCAGACGGTGGCTATATTGAAAAGGAATAAACACTATACAAAATTTCAGCTCTCTGTGACATGTCCTTCATGGTCAGGCCCAAGACTTATGTCAATCCCCTTGTACATGCCTCCTTCTGAACTGAACTAATAAATTATTCTAAATAAAGCTATTTGTCCATCGGTGAAAACAAACACTATTAAGTTTGTACAGATGTCTTCTAACTTTTTATGTTTGCAGAGGCTGCTTAATACACTGAAAAAAATATCTGGCTTAAGTTTGCCATTCATCCCATATTTGGTAAGATTGTTCTGGAAATACATTCTGTCCTTTGTCTATGGCTAAAGGCTTTGGAATCCATTTTTGTCCTAGTGATTTTTGTCCTACTTATTGTTTTTATGGGAGCAATATAAAATCTTCTACCACCATGTTGGGCCTAAGATAGCTTCATCAGAACCACTTTAGTCAGAACTTTTCAGTGTGTTCTGTGTCATATTAATTTTATGTGATGCCCACATCATATCAAGTCTAATTCAGAAATCCCTTACTTTATGTGACACCCACATCATAGCATGTCTAATTCTGAAATCCTCTACTTTATGTGACACCCATGACATAACATGTCTAATTCAGAAATCCTCTACTTTATGTGACACCCATGACATAACATGTCTAATTCAGAAATCCTCTACTTTATGTGACACCCACATCATAACATGTCTAATTCAGAAATCCTCTACTTTCTGTGACACCCACATCATAATATGTCTAATTCAGAAATCCTCTACTTTATGTGACACCCACATCATAACATGTCTAATTCAGAAATCCTCTACTTTATGTGACACCTACATCATAACATGTCTAATTCAGAAATCCTCTACTTTATGTGACACCCACATCATAATATGTCTAATTCAGAAATCCTCTACTTTATGTGACACCCACATCATAGCATGTCTAATTCAGAAATCCTGTACTTTATCTGACACCCACATCATAGCATGTCTAATTCAGAAATCCTGTACTTTATCTGACACCCACATCATAGCATGTCTAATTCATAAATCCTGTACTTTATCTGACACCCACATCATAGCATGTCTAATTCAGAAATTCTGTACTTTATCTGACACCCACATCATAGCATGTCTAATTCAGACTCATCAGAGAACACAGGACCATCCCAGCTGGGGCTCCCCTTGCAAGGATTCTGTGCAAAAGGAATTCATGTGCTCCAGCAGTGATGGCTTCTATAGTGGTTTGTTTTACTTGATGAGATTGTCCTTCATTATAAACAACCTTACATATGTTGTCTCTTACAACATGCTTGAAAGTTGTTACTTCATGTCCTCACATACTCCCAGAAACCACATGTTGCTTTATGTTAATAAAGAGATAAATTTGGTGATATCATTATTCTATTAAAACTGTAATCATGTCTTTTTTTTTCCCCTCACAGAGCTTGGGGAAATATGGAAACCAAAATCTCATGCCAGGATGAATTTGTGAAACAGGAAATAATTACAAACTTTGAAGTAAGCTATTTTTCTTTCAATTTTAGGAAAAGATCAATATTTTTATATTGTTAGAGTGAACTGGACTAAGAAAATATTCAAAGTTTATGAAATATATTTGTTTCATCATTTCACAAGCATTTTTCTGTTTTCACCTTGTACAGATATCTCCTAGAATTCTGAATTTTACTAGTTTTAGCAGGATTGTTCTTGAAATACTTTTCATAGTCATTATTCATTGCAAAGGGCAGTGGAATGTTATTTAGTCTTGCAAGAGTGGATTTAAAAAAACACAAATCACAAGGCCCTGAGTAAAGCTGTGAGTGGAAAGGAAAACGTTTTAAACAGGATCACAGTTGACTAATGTCATTGTTGTTCTTATAAAGAAATATAATTGGCCTTTATTGCTAAATCAAAAGCACACCTACAGTCCAACCTACGAGTCTGGAAGGAAGAGCTAGAGGAAAGAAGTATAGTCCTCAGCAGCAACCAGATGAAAACCATGGTGATCTCAAAAGATGAGAAAGACATCAGACCATGTTGGAAGAACAGGCCATGGAGAAGGTCAACCAGTTTAAATACATGGTGCTGTAATAGACTGGAAGAGAGCTATTAAAGAAGTGTCGACTACCTGAAGAGTAGCATCTGGTACACTTTTCCATGCCATAAAACAAGGATTTCTCAGGAAAAGAGAAAATGGGCAAGAAGACTAATATTTTGTATACCGCTGCTCCTATGCCATAGTCTTGACCTATGGATTTGAGTCTTGGACAATGACTAAAACCCAGAAGAGCCAGCTTCAAACCTCAGAAATGAAGTATTGGAGGGAAAGTGGTCCAAATGACAAGAAGGCACAAGGTCCACAACTAGAGGATACATCATAGCCTCAAAACCTTGCCCCTGTGGACTCATGTGGAACAGTCCCATTTATGATGGTTTGCCCATGTCTGCAGAATGGGAAAAGAACCAAGGGCTTGAGAGGAACCAGGCCGAAAGGAAATACAGCTGATAGGATAGCATGGCACTCTCTCTGGCTAAACTCTACACACCATGTAAGAACATAGTTTAATGAATGGTTGAAGGAACACGATCAAGTGATTGGACAGCTTTATAAACTTTAAAAAAAAAATTCATACATGAAAAATCCACCAAAAACATTTGACAAATCTGATGAGGGAGACATGGAAAGACTTTGAGCTGAGGGCAGCCATTGTTCAAGTTTGTTGAAGATGACCTATGCTCTTTGGGGAGTCAAATGGTGATAATGAATATAATTATTATTTTGCTTGCGTTATTCAACGTCGGCGTCTGTGGCCTAATGGATATGAACGCAGTTTCATAATCCAGATATACCAGGTTCGAAACCTGCTGCAGGCGGTTTGGTAGCAGATCGCTTTGTGTGGATTTTTAACAATGGTATAAGCGCCGTACCGTTCAGAAAGCAATGGCAAACTACTGAATGAAAAAAATTGCCTAGAAAAATCACAAAACAGCCAATAAAAGCTGGGGTTGATTGCCACGTCCTGTAAAGGATAAGCAACTAACTTTTTTTATTCAACTCTCAACCTTTGAAATACATCACCATCTATCATTAGCATGCCCAGGAATTTGAATCATTCAGTTTTTTCCCAGGACTTTGTAATTTATTTATTATCTGAGTGAATGAATGACAGTTGTGTCATTGCACAGTATATCAGCTAGGAGTTATTGCTATATGTGAAATAACCTTACTATCAGAAATATTTGAGTATTGTGGTGACAGTGGTCATGTCATATAACTAAAAACAGTGTACATGTAAACACATGCTTTCAACAGTGTAGTATTTACAGCACAAGCTAACTAAAACTGTTTAAACTCTAGAACTTGCAAAATAGGAAGAAAAAAAAATCACATAGCAGTCCTTTAATGCAGATAGAAAAATTAAATAAATATGAACCCGAAGAGGAGATTTAAAACTTTGGATGGTGGTGAGCTTACTGAATTCAATAATTTCAAGTCAGAATAAGGCTGTAGATCAGAAGAGACACTGATGCCATCACAAGAACAGCCATGCTATAGACCCCTGAAGGAAAGCGAAATAGAGGCCGACCAAAAATAATGGCTGAGAACTGTGGAGGCTGAGTTGCAAGGAGTGAATCAGAGCTGGGGCACTGCACGAAGGATGGCCGCGACAAGCAAAGTGAAGCAGTTTGTTGCTGCCCTACAAGATGTCACCTTGCGTGATAGCCACTGACTGCTTTAACAGTCGGCAGCTAAAGATCAAGGAAGAAGAAAAGAAGAATTAGCCTGTAATAACTGATCACAGTTATGGGACAGAAGAGCCAAGTGCTGAAAAACTAGATAATCAAGTTGTTTAGTCAGAGTCCACTGGATTTATATCCTGTGATGGTATTGCCACCCCTGCTTTGCAGTAGTGGTCCAACAGTGGCCAAAACTCATGAGCATCTATTATAGGCTGTAATGGAGTCTATTTTTACACAAGATTACTCTTGGCAGAAATGTCGATAGAAGAGTAGTAAAGATTCTATCACATGGGAGTCTTCATAAGATATTCAGATAAACGAAAACAATGCTGGCTGTAGCTGAGCTCGTTAATTCTATAATCTGCCAACACATTTATGAAGAATTTAGTAATGGTTTATTCTACTCGTTAAGCCCCCACCGTTGATTTAATCAGTGGATTTATTATTATAATATATATATATGTGTGATAGGGTGGGCGAGATGATGATGTTGTGATATTTGATCACTCTCTTGCACACTCACAACCAACCCTAATCAACAATAAAACTCTGATTCTTAAGGCAGGGGCTGTATTTATTTCTACAACCCTATCAGTGACATTTAAACACACGAAGCAAACATTAAACAAATAACAAAGCGAACAAAGCCAAACACCCAAACAAAACACCCAGCCTGTGCTCGATTGCTAATCTGAAGAAGCAAACAAAGCAGCGACTAGTTAAAATCATAGTTAAATAATGATACTCTCACCTGCCAAACAGTCCTTCCACGCCACCTGACACCCTCAACTATCACACACACACTCGTGTGTCGTCCAATGCGACTAGTATGGTGTTGTGCATGAGGCTGGCAATCTCACCGTGTAACATAGGTTGCTACCGAAACCACTACTGCAAGAGCACACATCCAACTATCACACACACACACACTCATGCATGTCGTCTAGCGATACTAGTATGGTGTTGTGCATGAGGCTGGCAATCTCACTGTGTAATATACGTTGCTACCGAAACCACTACTGCAAGAGCATCTGAATGCTTCATGCGGAGGC